>VWPU01003943.1:0-93723 GCA_013398955.1 Callaeas wilsoni
AAAAAAAAAGGTCAAAGAGAAAAAAAATTGAGTTTGTAAACAGCAATGTGTCTGTAAGGTGAGAGGCAAGGAGACAGAGGCTTATTTAAAATTAATGTCAGCCCCAAAGGATGTTTCTCCTGTCTCTGTGGTCCAGGGTTATCGAGGCAATGCTGTGGTTCCTGTAGCCTCCTGGAATCAAAGGGGACAGAACTATGAGCAGGATTTTGTTGTCTTCCCATGGCTGAGCGTGGGGGTTGTAATTAGAGCAGCTACTGATGCTACTCTGACTGCAAAAGGTGTCTGAGCTGCCAGCTGAACTCCACCTCAGGTGGTGCCACAGCTTGGTACGTGAGACTCGTAGCAGAGCTTGGAGGTGGAAAATAAATAAGGTGCAGCTGGTGAGGGAGTTTCAGTATTTCCTTCACCCTCATGGTGGATGGATAGATTTTCCCTTCTGGTGATCATGTAGTTCCAGGTCTTGGAGCACTGTAAGTCCTCTCATGGCCAGGGTGGCCTCTGGGACCTGAGAGCCTGCAGGACATGGGGGAAATCCAATGTGAGTCTGTTGCCAACCCCACTGCTGCTCACAGAATCAGCAGTGTAAAAGGACATAATCCCACTGACATCAAGGCCTGTTACCTACAATTGTTCATCTTTAAGGCAAATCACCATCTTTTCCCCATTTTGCTCTTCTTCTTTGTCCTTTCTTAGTTCAAAAAAAGAGACAACGGACAACACTTCATCTTTTCCTCTCAGGTTTCATTTCTGCACAAGAGTGAAGGGCTCTTCAGATTTCTCTCTCAGTGTTTTGTAGTTGTCCTCTTCTGCCTGGGCTAACTGCAAACCATTGAAAGTATCAAGAAATTCACAACCAGCAATTGATAGAAATGGAGTCACCTCCTGCCTTCCATGTTCTGGTGGCATCCACAGTTTGCAAGTGCAGCTAAAGTATTGTTTGATACATCTGCCTCTCTTTTTCTCCTGCATTTTCCAAGATTTTTTATTCTAGTGGATCCCTCAAATGTCCTACTCTCCACCTGCAAAATGTTTATTTCTTTTGCTTTGCTCTAAATATTGTGAGGTGCTCAGAAATCTGCCAAATGAGAATAGCATGGCACAGGTTAGACTCCTCCTTTGGTGTCCAAACTCTCAGTACTGGAGGAAAAAAAAGGGGATAATGTGGATTAACGAACCCATCCCAGATCTGTGGTGGGGGTAGAGATGCCCACAGCTAATGAGGAAGCACAGGAAGAGTGAAGGCAGATGGGGAAACAAATCATGAGTGTTCATTTTGGGAAGTTGTGTTTCAGCAGGGATAGGAAAGCAGCTGGTCTTGCCTTCTTCATTAAAGGAATTCTTCTTAAAGGGAGAGTCCTGAAGAGTCACATCTCCTGTCCTGCTCCAGGACCCCATGCACCAGGTTTGGCTGGCCAGTGCATCCTCAGCTATCTTGGCATGGAGGTCCCCGAGTGGGTAAGCTGCAGGTAAAGGCAACTTCCCTGGCCACAAGCACTTCAGAGACCCTCACTCACAGCAGGAGATGTGACAGATTCTGTTGACGTGGCATTTACACTCTCTCTGGAGATGTTCCTCAGTGCTGGCTTAGGAGAAGAAATCTAGGTGCATTAAGGAAATTGGTACAGAGGCGACTCTGGCTCATTTTAAACCCATGGTGAGGCGATAGCTCATTATCTCACCTCTGTCAAACGAGCCACAGGGATCAGGATTACCACTGAAGCCTTGGTAGGCAAAAAAAAGGCTGCAGGCACAGAGTGGTCACTGGCCAGCCATGAAGACAAACCTCCCCCAGTAATTCCCTCAGCGCAAAACTGGGATCATCACACTGGGAGCCCAGACCAGCTCCACACCCAGTAACTTCTTGGGGAAGCCAAGGCCAATCACAGCTCTACCAAAAGCATATAAAGTAGAAAATTCACTATCTCACCTTAGCCTAAAGGTAAATGATGGTCAGCAAGTCTAGGACAGAAATATAGAACGATTCACCAGTACATCTGCTGCCATTCCCTCCATAAGGTCCCCAGCCCTCATCCAGCTGCCTCCACGCCTCCCTGCTTCCCAAACCCACCTTTTGTAATGTAAAATAATAACAGGCCTTGTTCCCTGCCTTGCCTGCTTTTCATCTAAATTAAAACTCGGCTAATCTCATTAATGAGCTCACCCTGGTGCCACCGTGTTCTTTGGATGCCCCCTGACATCATTAGGGACTTATCCAGGGAAACAAAAGGGCGTTACTCCATGCAGGGAATGAAGAATTAGTGCAAGGGTGGGGTGCGCTTTGCAATTGTCCTCCTAATCACTTGTTTGTGTGCAATTAGTGGCTGTAATCTCCATCTCATTGACACTGCAGCAGGGTGGGTAGGGGGGTGCAGGGATGGGCAGGGAGCAGAAGTGCACCCAAAGAGGTGAAGCGTGTCCAGGTGACAGGAAAGTGGAGTGAAGAGGTCTCAGAGTGGGCAAAAACCAAAATATTCGGGCATTTCATCAGCTGATGTGTCAATTGGTGGCAGGGCAAGGCTGAGAAGGAAGTTGCTGGAGTAGAAAGACACCTTCAGACCATGCTCCCAAAGGATGCACCTGGGAACAGGTGTGCAGGGCCACATGGCATCGAAAGAGAGGAGAAGATGAGATTTATTTATGTCCTTGTCATCTTAAAAAAAGAAAGAAGAAAAAGAAAAAAAGAAGTGTGGATATCAAATACCAAGAGAAGGAGGAAAAACAGAGTCAAAGGAAAATACTTCCCCCAAATTCACTTGGGTAAAACACTATCCTGATATGTCATTGAGCTTCTAACCTTAATCCAGTTTGACAAATGCTTTCATTGTCTTTCAGATAATTTGAGAAAGGAAGTTTCTTCATATCTCACCAGATTTGGAACAATGCACATGAAAATACTTTTCTCTTTCAGGCTCTCCTCCTGAGGGCCATTTCAATCATTCACCTCCAAGCTTCTGGCTGTGTGTCCTTGGGGCAAAAAAGAGGGAGGAGGCCATGGTTTCTGCTGTTGGGATCCAGCCTGCAGAAGTGAGGCATCCGAGCACTCATCCATTGCAAACAAAGTCCTTGTTTCCAATCTGATCTTCCCAGCTTCCTGCATATCGGAATTTTTTTTACTATTTTTATGGCCTGTTCCCAGGATAGGAGTGTATTTGTTGCTCAGTGGGGCTGGCACCATCAAACACTTCAGCATTAATGTTGTTTTGTCTCAGAAGTGCAGCTCTGCGGTGCTCGAGTGGGTTTTCTATTGAATTCCCGGGTTTGATCTGGTAGGGCTCTGTGATGAGGGCAGCGTGTGATGCTTTGCCTGAGATCAGAACCTCAGCAGCACTTTGTGTATTGATTAACTCAGGGAATTGCCATAATTTGGCTTTACAGCCCATTGCAGGAGTTTCTGCTCTACAGTCTCATGCAGGTTTGCGATTTTGGGGTAGCAGTGATAAAAGTAAGCTTGTTTCAGCCAGAATTTTGAATGGAAGATCCCCAACATCTCCTTCCTGAAAATAAAATGTATGGCTTTATCATTTTGGGATGTTTTGATCCTTGAGACTAATATCTTTGGAGTTCTTGAGGCCGTAACAAACCTTCAGAGGTTTTCAGTGCAGTTATTTATGTGGATACACCCTGCAGTAGTTTGTTAGTCAATGCTCAGCTCTTCAGGGGATTTACTTTATATTTTAAACCAATGTGAAGATGCAAGCTTTTCATTTCTTCAGTACAATGTTTGAGTGGGTTTTTTTTCTGGGAGTTCACGGTGCCCTGTGAATCCAATTGAGAACAGATTTGAAAAAGATTAATAAAACCCCTAAAATCACCACCTTCTTCCTCAGGTTTCCACTCATTCAGGCGGATTCACAGAAAACCAAACCAGAATTTGGCAAGAACAAAAGATCTGGCAGAGATTTTGGAGAGGAAAGGCAAGAGGGAAGAGAGGAGGGGCAGGGAGAAAGATGGGCCTGTCTGCAGTGGGGTGGGACGGACACGACTTTCTTTGAGTATATGGTGAGTAGTTAAGCCATCAAACAAGGCTGGAGGTTGCAAGTAGGTCTGTTAATGTCCAACCTGCTCCATGTAGAGAGCTGTGAGGGATTCCTGGGAGCTGTGGAAGGTGAGGGAGCACTTCAGGGTGTGTTTGCAGGGCTGAGGATCAGTAGGGTGTGTGAGTGTGACTGTACAGAGCACAGCTCAGACACTCTGTACACAGACAAGCTGGAGAGTGGTTTGGGGTTTTTTTCCCAAGCTAAATTATGCTGTCCTTTCCCAGCTCCTCTCCAAGTGCCCCCTCCCTCCTGAGACAACACATTAAAGCATGGGGAAAAGTGATACTTAACATTGAAATTCATCATTAATTCCTCTGTCTTTTATTGTTGTAACATTAGCCATAATGAACTCCTCTTGCACCGATGTCGATTTGGTGTGTCACTTTCCCTAGAAGTGCTTCATAACTTAGCATTAATTAATGATGACTTCTTGCAAATTGTGTTACAGAGCTGATAGCACTTCTGGGTAACTAAGTGTCACCAACTGCAGCCATCAAACCTGCTGTGGTAGCCAGGCATCAGGCAGGATTAATTGTTGTATCACACCAAGACATCACCTCTAGATCTTCCTGGGGAAGGAAGGCAAGTCCATGGCTCGGGAATTTAACTTGGGTCAATTCTCAGCGTTTCAATTGACCTCCAGCACTGGGCAAATCGATGGAGACGTTTGCACCGTTCTGTGCTGCCACTGCCGGGGCTGCGTGAGGATGGGGCAGGTGGAAATCCCAGGGACTGGGCGATCACTTCATGGTGTCTGCAAAGTTCTCCCCAGCTGGAAAACAGACATCAAGGTGTCTCTGCTTCATGGAGCTTTGACTTCCAAAGGATCTGCCCACCTTTGCTCACCCAGGCTTTCTCATGTCACTTCTTGCTCCCAAATCCAGCTGGGTGCAAGTCCTGCACCAGCACCTTGGTCAGGGGAGTTTGCCCTGAAATTACACAAAAAACCCGATAGGATTTTACCCCAAAAGGCAGAAAGTCACATTTGACTGGTTATTGAAGGAGCCTGAAGGGAAAAGCTCGTTTGTAAACACTACAGTTTTGATATCAAGGGCTAAGGCTGGGGTCACAGACAGACACACTCACATTTAGTGTCTCTCTGAAGTTGTCCCTGTGTGAGCTGCCTGTTTGAGCCCTTGGGGTGCAGATTTGGTTGATGCAATGTACAAACTGACCATACAATCACTTGCCCAAGAGATAAAATGAGACCAACTTGCATCAACAATAAGAAAGATACTAAGAGGAAAAAAAAGTTCAGTGCATTACAAGTCATTGTTTATCAGATTGAGCTGTGCCTTTTGGTCAACAGAACTGGGGCTCCAGTCCCAATTTTAGCACTGCTTTGAATATAATATAATACTAAACAGATTTGTTTTCCTTGGAGAAGAGACTCAACCACCTTCTTCACAGATATTAAAAATGCAGAGAGAGGCTGGTGTTTAGTGAGTTCACTTGCAAGGTACTAAAGCCAGCTACCACCTGTCAGGATCTTCAGATGTGTTCCTAGGCCTTAATTAAGAGCTGTTCTTGGTTTAATTTCATTCCTTCTCTCCCCAGCCCCACCTACCTCCTTTCCCCGTTTTTGGTTTGCGTCGTTTCAGAAGACAGAAACCAGCCCCAGAGAGACGCTTTCCAAAGTCAATCAAAAATTAATTTCAGGTGGCAGCCAAGTCACAACTTCTCATTTATTCATCAAACTCCAGTGACTTCCCAATCTCCTAATCACACAATCATCGAATCATTCAGCTTGGAAAAGACCTCTAGGATCATCAAGTTCAACTGTCATATTCCTGCTGAACGATTCCAGCTCTTCCAGCTCCTCCTGTTTGTTGCCTAGTGGTGGGACAAAAGCAGCCAGCCAAGCATGCAAATCAGATTAACAATTTGCACCTCTGTGAAAGGGATTATCTGCTCTGCCTGGTGTGGATGCTCTAAGAAATCAGCCTGCATCTGTCAAAATCTGTAACATTACTTGTGTCCCTTACTCCATACTTGGGTTGGTTAAGATAATAATAATAATAATTAATTAACAGGCTGCTTTAGATTGCATCTCCTCCCGTATGGGATTAGTCTTGTATTTCCTTAGGGAGCTGATTTTCCCGGCTGGCTGTGAATTTATTCTTTGCTGCTCTAATACATGACGGTGTTTGCACGCTTTCAGGGTCACAGCTACAGCAGGGAAAGCATAGGAGTTAAAGCAGTGGAGCCAGTTTAGGATTGTGTCCAAATCCCATAAATGCCACATGTGACTTCAGATAAGTCACTTAATCACCCTTTCTCACACCCTATATTTACCAGATCAGCCAAGGCAAGCGGATTTACAAGGATGATTCATCCCAAAAAGGGCCAAGGGACATCGCTTCTATTCCTGACTCGGCTCTGAAACTTCGGTAAAGTCACTTTTCTCACACCATCCCAACTTCTCAGCTGCAGAGGAAGGGCAGCATCTGCTCGGCTCTAAAACATGAGCGACAGCCCTCACCCAAGACAGACACTCCCAGCCTTCAGCACCCTTTGGGGAGAAGGTGGATGGTGGCTTTTCAGTGGATACCATGCTTCTGGTCTCAAATGGGCAGGTGTCACCTGAGGTAACAGCTCTAAATTAAGAGTTCTCCTGAGTCACGATTAGGTCTGAATTAAGTCTTTTGGACTAAAAGTAGCGATAAGCCTGGAATTCTCCAAAGTGGAAACCAACTCTTCTCTGAGAAACTGTCTGCTGCACATGGTGAGGAGGAAGGGATAAGTATAAAACTCACAGCAACACTTGCAATGCAGTCTGGGGATGCTGCAAACTTCCCCAAGCCCCTTTACTAAGCAAAACAGGACAACGACCCCATTAACTGAGGTATTATGGCAAAGCAACCAACTTTGCAGTACCAATGAATTCTCCCAACTTTTGCTTCACCGTTGACCTTGGCAGACCAATCCCCCAAAAAGGAAGAGAGCAGCCCTGCTTGGAAGGTGCAGTCTCCTTCCTGTTGGTGTGACAGCCGCTTTAAGGCCAGCAAATGCCATATTCCCTATTAAAGTATTCCATACCTTGCAAAACTTTCGACCATGGACCTTCTGCATTTCCATTCCACCCAGTGCAGAGTGGGGTGGCAGAGAGATGCTGAGCAGCCTCTTTGGACATACTCTGGGCATAAGGATTGATCTTGATGGTAGGGTCTGGAGCTCATCACCATCAAATTTACCCCATGCCTGCTTCAGAGGCACTTCGGATGAGGGAATTCTGCATCCCATTGGATGGGCACAGCTTTGGCCATAGAGCAAGTTTTTCTTTCCAGTGTGTATATAACACTTGCATTAAAAGTTAATTTCCTGTGTCTTTAAGCTTTCAGCCTCTCCAGTCAAGATCTGAGTTCCTAAAATTACTTGAACGCTCCCAAATCCTCAGTTTTCTCTTTTTCCATGACAGCCTCCCCCAGAAGAAGAGTTGTTCCCAGCATCACACCAGGGACAGGGAAGTTCAGCTCTATGATGCTTCTCTGCCATGCAAGCAACACCCACCACCTCCTGTCTCAGTCAGACTACTGGTGACTTTATGTCCTCTATTTCCTCTCAGAAGGCTCCAGGCAGTGCTGCAATTCAAGAAGTTGCTCCATCACCACACTCCTGGCTTGTCTGGCCTTGAACTTTTGTGCATGACAGGGACAAGAACATTGTCGTCACACCACAGGCTGGTCATGTCAGCCCAGGACCAGCAAGAATCTGCTTCTTGGCACACACATGGAACTCCTAAAACGTGTGTTCACCTTCATCTGCAGACATGGTGACTCTGCGAGAAGGAGCAGCAAGGCAGGGGTGGGAAGGGGTGGAAATGCTGCAGGAAAAGGAGCAGAGCAGGGTGTGTGATGAGCAAAATTTTAACCTGGATCAGGCATCAGGGAAGAGCAAAGGCCTGAGAGAAGTCTTGGGTGTGATCACATATCAGGACCAGCAGCCTCCGGGACTATTTAGGTCTTGTCAAGCAAGGAATGACATCTCCCTTTGAGCAAATATCCATCCCTGGAGCTCTTGTGACATCCCATCCCTGTCCATCCATGACAGCTGACACAGTGATTGCTTGGTATGAATTGCAATTACAGCCCAAGCGCAGTGACTCTAAACTTATCAAACAGGAGGCTTTAACTAACCAACAATCCTGCTCAAAGGGATGGACGTCCTCACGGAGAAAAAGGCTCCTGAGGAGCTAAAAGCTCTTTTCCAAAAGGGATGTGTGCCCAGACAACAGCAGGGCTGGGCTTTGTAGGGGAGGGTGCTCAGGTGTTAGACAGAGAGGGTATTTTTACTTGTCCCTCTGCCAATCACTGAGAGAAACAGGAGAACTCCTGGACTGCTGCCATCCCAGTCAATAACCCCACAGGTAAACAGGGAAGGTCTCCCCATACTGAGGGAATCAGATGCTAAAATCTAATGGGAGATGGAAGAAATTTGGATTATTTTAATATTATATTAGATGTAATATATATATTTTTGTAATATTTCTTAATTTTGTGGGAGAAATTTTAGTGTGGGAAATCTCACACCTTTTAAGTGTGTGAATTCTGGAGGTCAGCTTTTTGGGTTTTAACCCTATAAGATCTCCAGTCTCAAATATATACAAGGGTCACCCTTCAGTCCCCTCCCTGCCAGCTTTCACTGCGGGCCGCAGGAGGGAGGGAATTGAAATCCTGCAAAGCCAAGAGACCAAGGATGTCC
This sequence comes from Callaeas wilsoni, assembly GCA_013398955.1. Lineage (NCBI taxonomy): Eukaryota > Metazoa > Chordata > Aves > Passeriformes > Callaeidae > Callaeas > Callaeas wilsoni. Next base: position 8,739 of record VWPU01003943.1, read on the forward strand.
CACAGAGACACCCCAGAAGGTTCCCATATGGTCGGATAAGCTGCTGGAGCTGATTTCCTGGCAGCAGCCGTGGTGCACAGTTGGAACAAACTTGTCCCAAGATGTCTCACCTCCCTCGTGCGTGCCAAGCACAGCTGAGCCACGGCGGGTGCCAGAGCTGGAGCTCGTCAGGAGACCTGGAGCTGAGCTGTGAACCGGTCTGGCTGCACACAGGTCAGTTCTCCAGCACACAGGAAGGCTTCTTTTATGGACAGGACTTTCCAAAGCACAGCGAGAGTGTGGACATTGTAAGGTCCTTCCTTGAGCAAACCAATGAAAGGAGGGTGCATCCAAGCTGCCAAATGCACTTGCAGACACAAACTGTGCTTTTGGGCAGCACTTTCTGCTGTCCCAGAGCTCGAGGCCTGAGTTGGCATCCCTTGCAGGAGTGGTGAGTCTGCTCCTTGAACAGGACAAGAGTGGCAGGTCGTTGTCCCTCCTCTCTTCCACGCTGGTGTAGCCCCATATCACACACAGGCTGGGGCTGAAGGGTCACAGAAGCGCTGAGCACGGAGAAAGAGGCTGGATTTGCAGCCTCTGAGTAGTTTCATTCCACTTACCCCTCACCTCAGTATTTTCTGTGCCAGACTATTGCCCTTTGTGTCTTCTCACAGAGCCACCTGCAGCTCTGTGCCTGCCCTCGGATGCTGCTGACGGCCGTGGTGGAGATGGGAAGTGCCCGACCTCTTTGGAGCCTCTGCACAGCCTCCAGCATTCCTGGCTCTGCTTCACCCTCTTCCTCAGCCTCCCTTCCTTCTTTGCTGAAAATACAGTTCCTGGGACAATAATTGCCAGACAACAGGTGCACGAGAAGTTTTTGTCCTTTGGCCACAGCTTTTTAAATTCACCTCCCTCAACGCCTCTTTCCAATGGCTTTAACTAGCCAGACAGACAACTGTAACCTCTTTCTTGCAGCGTGCAAAGTCCACTGCTTTGATTTGTCTCTCGGGGTGGGATTGGTCTCACCTAATGTTTGATGTGCACCACGTTGATCGTCTGCAGCCACACTGGTCACCTCCAGACACCTTTAGAGTCTGCAGAGAGAAATAAGCCCTGCTAGGACATGAGTCATCTGACCTATTTGAGATGTCTGCTTTAGAATGAGATTAATCACGCCCTGGAAGCACCTGTTTTGCTCCAGCTAAAGCAGGAGTCTAGACAACCAGCTCATGAATTCAACATCAGTGTCTTTTTAGGTGCTCATCTCCCCAGGACCATCGGCTCTAATGAATCCTCCAGCAATTTTGTCAGTCCTGCTTTAGCTGAGCTGTGCTTTGGCCCATGCTGTGTGATGACAGCTAATGATGAGCAGTGTGACCTGATGAGAGCAAGGGCTGCTGTTGTCTCCTGAAAAGAGAATTCTGCCCTTCAGAGAAGGTGGGAGAAGGTGTGTAAAGGTACCAGACTAGGCAGCCACACTCAGGATCTGGACGTGGGTGGATCTGGGGGTATTTTTATACTGCCCAGATGGTGAGGATCCTGCTCAAACAGTGCAGAAGAGGTATCAGAGAGCATAAGTAACTTGAGGATATGTTCAAACTGCGAAATGCTGAGCGTTCCACTTGTGCTCTGTCTGCTTTTCCTGACAGTGCTGGCTCCCAGCATTGCCAAAGTCAGGGCTCAAACTGGGAAAAAGGAGTAAATCCAGAGTTCCAGATCTGGGGAGCATCTCCTTAGAGCACTCAGTGCCAGCTATGCAGCATCATTGGCCACAAACACCTACACAGACAACCTTTGGAAGGAGCTTCAGGTATGAAAGGGGCAGGTGAAGAACTGCAGCCAACAATGTGCCCACGAACTGGACAGAGACCTGCCCGCTGTGCCCACACCTAATCAATACATCCAGGGCACAAAATAAAGGGCTGGGACCCACACAAAAGCTCCTGTGCACTCACTGCTTGATGTTTCCAGAGCTCAGGCACCATTTGTGTCTAAGTGAGTCCTTAACAGTGCTGAGCCTGAGTTTGCAGAAGGGCTTTGACCTCAACTTAATTAAAAGAGAAGACATAATCTTGATGTATGGCTTGCTGTTAGCTTCCCTGGTTTGATACAAGTTAATTTAACTACAGCGAGATCCTTGCTGGAAGCAGGATCATGGGATTTGGCTCTGGGGCCCTTCCAGGTTTCATTATGCCACTGATTAACGACTTGCATGGAATCATGGAATGGGTTTGGTTTAAAGGGGCCTTAAAGACCCTCCTGTTCCACCCCCTGCTGTGGGCAGGGACACCTTTCATTATTGCAGGTTGTTCCAAAACCCATCCAACCTGTTCTTGGACACTTTCAGGGATGGGGCAGCCACAGCTTCTCCAGGCAACCTGTGCCAGGGTCTCACCACGCTCATCGTCAAAAAATTCTTCTTAATATCCCATCCAACCCTGCCCTCTGTTAGTTGGAGCCATTTCCCCTTGTCCTGTCCCTCCAGGGCCTTATCCCATGTCCCTCTCCAGCTCTCCTGGAGCCCCTTTAGGTACTGGAAGGGGCTCTGAGGTCTCCCCAGACCCTTCTCTTCTCCAGGCTGAACACTCCCATCTCAGCCTTCCCCAATTTAAAACAGGGAGTATCTGAGCCCAGCTGAGTCTTTACTTTTGACAGTCAAAACCTTCCAGCTATTCCCATCTCTGTCACGAAGGTGAGATCCTTATCCTGTCAGTGGAGCAAAACCTTGGAAAATTTGCACCTTTTATTGCTCTTGCAACCAGCCACGACCAAGACAGAGCAGGAAACATGCAGGGAGACGTGATCTACCTCTCTCCTGGCACTCGAGGCCATTGCTTGGTGGAGAGGAAAGGAATTTCCCTGAAGTGCCTCACAGAGGGTTTGTTCTCGGCTTGCAAAAGCAAAGCAGTGTTTAACATCAGATGAAATCAGTGAGCAGGAGCACAGGAGCGGGGCCAAGGGTGAGATGATGTTTTGTGATATAGTTAAGGCTCGCAGCAATCTCAGTGTTTTGGGAACAGATAATATGAGGTAGGAAGTCTCCCATGCATTTTTCTTTTCAAGCATCGCTGTTCTTAGAGGAGTCACTAATCCATTAGGATAAAAAAAATTTATTTACACAGCAGGAGATGAAGAAGGGCTCGAGTCTCTCTGTCCCAGAACTTGGCTAAAGTTTCAATACAGCCCTCAATAAAAGCAAACCAGTGCTGAGGACTGCCTGAATCTTTCTCAGGAGCAATAAAATCCAAGCTAAAGAGGCCAACTTGCTGCTATGACAGTCCCCTATTTTTTCATCTCTTATTTCAGGCAGAGAGGGGGACGTGAAGGTGCAGGGAAAATATGGAAGAAAAGGAGGAAGAGGGTTCAGATTGGGAGAGGGCCAGTAAATACTGTGGCCACAGGCAAGGTCTGAACCAGAATACTCTGTACTGAGCAGGAGGGACCATCCTGTCCATCCAAGGGCTGCAGTGATTTAATGCAGTCCTCAGGAAGCTGCAGAGAGGAGAAAGGAGGGAAGGATATTTACTTTATCACAAGAACACAATCCAGGACAGACCAACTGTTTCTGAGAGACTTTCTTCACCCAAAAAAGGCCTGCAGTACATCTGCTCTCTGTTTTATTTCCCCCACATTTATCAGAGGACTCCAAGCAAGACACTCTGGGGACTGTGACAGAGCAAAGGTATGCAAAGAAGGAGGCATTTGAAGCTCTTTTTCCACTGGGAATATCTTTTAAAGTTGAAAATCTGCACTGGCCACCATTCCGCCCTCTCGAGACTCCTTCATCCACACCCACATTTTCACTTGAAGGTTCAAATTCCCTCTGCTGTGCTGACAGGCAGGATGCTGTCTGACACTGGCCTCTGTAGGCAGTTCCCCTCAGAGCCCATTAAAGTGATTTGCCTGGACCCCAGAGAAACTGGGCACTGAGTCATTCCACCTCTATCAGCCAATATCCAATGTCACCCCTTGGATCCATCCCTACATTTCTGTGCTCTTCTGCCAGTGCCGAGGTGTTGCCCCTGCCTTTGTGGTTTCTGGGAGGGTTCTCTGAGCTCCCTCCACACCAGGCTGCAGATGATGTTTGCCACCTCAGAGTCCCTGCAGAAGCTGTGAATCCATGGCTGTGCCCAGCAGCATCCAGGTACACAAAAATCTGCCTTCCAGCACCGTCCTCCTCCTCTGCAGCCACCCTGGGCAGGAATTTTAACTGCATTAATTAGTCGCTGTTTGCACTCCCCAGGTCTCGCGTTATCACTGGAATACTCATCTAAATCTGGTGGCCAAACAAATTAGAACTAATGAGGCCAACAGGGTCATATTAACACAGGAGGAAGATGGGAGAGCTTCCGGAGGAGCTTTCATTGCCAGACCTGGCACGTGCCCACGCTGCGTGCCATCAGCAGAGCCTGATTTCCAAACGAGCCTGGAGAGAACAGGAGCAGATGAAGTGGATGCAGGGATGATCCAACACCAGATCTGGGACTGGCAGGATGCGGCAGCGGTTCCTTGCTGCCTCCTGGGGAGTTTGGTAATGGCAAACACTGGGAGCAGCAGGCTGGGATGAAGGATGAGAGGCGGGGATTGGAGAGGATGGATAGAACTTGGCACACAACTCCAGGGATTCTCGTCTCAGCTCCCTGCACTTGACCTCTGCTGGTAAATGAGCCTGGTGCTTCAAGAGAGCCTTCAGAAAGGTCATCTGAGTAATTCCCATGCAGGTGGCTACCCAGCCATGAAGCCAAGGGAGCAGAGGGAATGGGATGTGAAGCCAGGTGCGTCCTCTCTCTCCTATGCCTTTGGCTACAGACAGGCTTCCACAGCATTTCTGCTGGCCCAGGAGCCCGCCTGGGTGGAGGCTGTTGGAAGAGGCAAATTCCATGGGAAAATGAGCAGTTCTAGAAGAGATGCAGCTGACACAGAAATGAGGATGGCTCCTCTCAGGGGTGACAGGCCAAAAGAGGACATTCATCCATACTGAGATCCACCCTGCCCTGCAGGCACTCACCTGTGGGAAGTGCCAGTCCCCCTGTCTCCTTGAAAAGGAGGGAGAAAATCCGATGCCACCCCTCTGAGGCAAGAACCAGAGCATTCCCTCTCCCTCTCTGCCTTTGAAACGCAGACAATGGGTATCATGAGGGCAGATGGTGCTTAAAGGGTCACAAAACAAGGTTATCTGAGTGGAAGGGGCATCTCAGGACACACATGTTTCAGAGCCTTGATAAAACCCTCCAGACATCTCTCTAGGTATTCTGTCCTTCCTCAGGTGCCAGAGGGGCAACTGCCTAGGAGAGGCATGACAAAGGCTTTTGGGGGAACTTGGAATCTTCAGCAAGCCTCAGAGAACAAGACAAATGTTTTGGTTAATACCTGTAAACGTGGCTGCTGCTTTCTGAGATTTATTTATTTTATATTTTTATTTTGCAGTGAGTTTCTTTCCTGCTGCAGAGGTAGCACTGAAAAGAGATTATTTGCTGTTCAAGCTGGTGATATACCCAACACTACGATGTCATTTCTGTTCTCTTGGATGGATGAGGGTCACTTTTAGGACCCCTTTTTGTATGAACGAACTCTTAAACGAGACATTTTAAAATGTATTTCCCATAAGCATTTATGCTAATGAAGAGAGCATTTACAGAAACCTCCAAAAAGGAGCACTCAATCATTCCTGCTTGTCTTGTTTCCTGGAGATCATCCAAGACTGAGATAATGCTTGTGTTCCTTTGCAGGGTTAGAAGGTCTTAGAAGCATCTCCAGAGGCTCTTCTGCTTTCATAACAGCACTTGAAATCTATGTAACAGCCAATAAATGGCACTGATACCTTCTGATAACAAAATTGCAGATAACCGAGGTGTCTGGGTGGCTCAGGTGATGGCACCTCTGTCACAAAGCTTTTCACCCTGTGCCAGCAGCCCGAACGTGGCCGCAGGTGACATCAGGAGCAAGCCATCGTCATCTCATGTTACAGGAGTGACATTTTATGGGACACTAACCAGCTCTCAGTGTTCTCAGTGAAGAAGTCAATTACATGATGGGCAAGTGGGAATGAAATCTTATCTCGCTGCCAGAGGTGGTTTGTGGCTTTAGCTGAACGTCGAGGCTTAAAGATGAGCTGATACTGAGGGAAGAGTTTGTGACGTTCTTTCCAGAGACACAGCAGGGAATACAGGACCCACATACACAGAATCTGTGTCCCTCACAGAATCATGGGATGGTTTGAGTTGGAAGGGACCTTAAAGATGATCCAGTTCCACCCCCTGCCGTGGGCAGGGATGCCACCAAGAAGAGCAGCTCTTGAGAATACCACAGCCAGCTTCCCCCAGCCATCCCCAGGAAACACCTTTCCAGTGCTTTAATTGGTAAAAAAGCAACAAGGAGTTTAGGGAATCTGTGAGTGACACTAAGCCCTCCATCAGCTCCTCCACCACACAGCTGATCACCCTTCACATGCCCTCAGCCTGGTGCGTGGTAGGGCTGTGGGAAGGGTTTCACACCTGCCTGATCACCCCTCCCCAGCTCCCTGGCCACTCTGAGTCAAAAGGAGGAAGAGAAAAGAAAAGAAATGTCGTGATGGGAGAGAGAGTTAACTTTTAGGCTGCATAAGGAATAAGGGAGCTGGATGTCATAGTGCTGCAGAAGTGACCTACTTTCGCTTTATCTGGCTTATCTCTGTTTGCATTGGTTTATTGATGGCAGGAGATACTGCTGAGTGGTGCTTCCAGAATACAAATGAAGGTCGAATGCAGCCCTTCTGCCCAGGGAAAACTCTGGCAAGGACCAGGAGCAGCTCCTCCACCCAGCTCCTGGCAATTAGCAGGCAGAACTAACGCAAGGAGGTGATGGGCTCTGAGGCAATGACCAGAGCAGTGTTACTGCCGTACCTTCCAGTCAGCAGGCAGAGATCAGGCAATGAGCCCTGCAGGCAGCCTGTGATGGGGGAAATGCTGGTTTAGCCCCCACAGAAAGCCTGGTCCAGCTGGGGTAGAGTTTTCCTTGGTCATTCCTTGAATTTCATCAAGCTGGGAGAGCATGGGAAGGAAAGACAGCTGCTGGAAATCAGCAGCTCCAAATGAAATTCTCTCTAGGAGAGACAGTGAGCTGGAGAGCACCTGCATGTTTCTGTCTCCCATTTTCTGGCCACAGCTGTGTTAGCCCAGGGTTGCCATGGCTCTCCATGTGCTGTGCTCCTGGTGTGCTCTTCATCCCTCTGCAAAACCCGCCGCCTCCGAGGCTAGAACTGTAAAAACGCACAGTGCAGGGCCAGGGAAACAGCTGCTGGCACAGCCCCTGGCACAGCCTCGGCCAATGCCACCTGCACCCTGACAGCAGTGCCCTGGCAGGGATGAGGAGATGGCGTGGACACCACCTGAGCCCACCAGGCCACGTGGTGGAAGAGAGGAGAAGGAGATTTGTGGACATAAATAACTGTACTACGTGCCCTCAGCCTCGGAGCACGTGCCCTGCTATGTTTCATGAATACATTACAACACCTATGAAAAGCTCCTTTAGCCACACAAAATCTTTCTTTAGCCCACATGGAAAGTGTATGGACTGGAACACCCTTGGAGCCACAATTCCCATGCTGGTGCTCAGCATCCTTTTGCCTTTCTACAAGGACTGAATCCCTTTTCCAAGCCAAATCAGCCTGGCTGGCAACCACTGAGCCCAGGGCTCAGCCCCACTTTGCCCCCTCTCCACACCTTCCCTCATCTCTCTCAAGCCCCAAGCTGGCTCCACAACTTGCATCCAGGATCCTGCTTCCCACCTGCACAGGGCTGGTGCTAGACTTGGAAAAATCTCCTCATCCTCTCCCCTCCTGCTCCCTTTTCCCTTGCCTGCCACACCTGTATTTGCTAATCAGCTCACAGCATGCTCAGTAATTGCCCATGAGAAAACACGGGTGCAGATGTGGTGGGGAGACAGGGGCACGCACAAAATGAGATTCTTGTTTTCCAAACAGACACCAAAATTTAATTACAGCCTCAATAAACGGTTATTAAAACCCTCTTCGCTTTGTTGTTGTTCTTCCTCCCATTGTCTCCTGGCTCTGCATTATTGAATCATCAGCTCCTGTTGTCTTGTTTGGATGCTTTGAGGAAAAGAAACAATGCAGGAAACTGCAAACACAGTTTGGACCCACACATTGTCTTCCCCCTCTCTCCACCCTTTTCTTTTACCATAAATTTTTCATCTCCTTCTGATAAAAAGAGGTAGCAGAGGGTCGTCACCCATATTTTCTGTCTGTTTTCATTCCCCATCAGGCAGGAATTCCCAATCCTTGGCACAGAGAACAGAGAGAAGGAAAGAAAAGGGGAATTTGCTGCTGTCTGTAGGGCAGTGTGTCCCTGTGAGGTGTGTTGGAGCCCAAAAAGGGGCACTGCCTGCTGCAGCTCTCCACGATGGGCTGATCTCATCCCCTGCCAAGACTGACATTCCCCAGGTGTCTGCATCCTAAGGGAATGTCTTCTTGCCTAAAGACAAGGGAGATTTGGGTTTCCAGCCCAAAGGGATCTTCCTGCCTTGGATTTGTGCAGTGTCTGGTCTCCTGTTGTCCTGTTCTTTGAGGTGGCCATGATGACCTCCTCAGCCATGGCAGATATCCCAGGGAAAGGCCTGGATGTCCCCTTTCCTGCACCCCTATAATCCTGAGGCAGTTAAGCACTGCTGGCTATTTGCTGGAACACCTTACAGCTTCCCTAGGGATCTGTGCGTGTTTTACCCTCAGGGTATGAGTGAGGATTGACATCCCCACTGCACTCCTTCAGGGAAAGAAGGAGATACAAGTTTTTTACTCGAGCTGGAAGCTGGTAGTGCTCCCTGGGAGGATTCTTTGTTGACTCCACCATCCCAAGGACATGGAGAGGTTGTAGGCTGTGTCACCACAAGGCCCCTGTCGAAGGGTCCAAAGCTGTGTTTAAAAAGCTAGGAATTAAATCCTGTCCGTGTCCAGCTTCCCTGTGAGGCTGTTCAGGGCAGAGGGCACTAAGAAAGCTTTGCTACTACACCAGGATTCATTAGCACACCATGTTAGCCCTGGGCATGCATCAGAAATGTTAATCAGATGTTTCCCCCCTTCCCTCCTCCCGGCTTTAATCCCTCTATCAGGATCCCTAAAGGTTTGACATATGCACCCCAAGCCTGCTCACAGAGGTTGGTGCTATCTCTGCCTCCATCAGGAGGAACCAGCCGGTGTCTAAGCTCCCCTGCTGCCTGCTGGGTTTTCATACTTGATTCCATCTCCTTCCTGCATAATCCCTGCTTGTAATTACAAATATCAGGCGTGGGGGGCCAGGGGGGCCATCTGTGGAGATAACAACTGCCCTGTTTGCTGACCAGAGCAACCAGAGATGGCTCCAGCTATCTGCCAGCTCCGTTGCATAAATCCAAAGGGCCTAAAATTGTGTGTTTACACGGCTCCTTAACTCCCTTCTTGTCAAGGGCAGCCTTCCCACCCTGGATGGAAATAAAAAGGTGTTTATTTGCACAAGCCCTGAAGCCCGGTTTGCCTGTCACATGGGTGGCAGTTTTATCTACATCCTGTTCATCCCTTAAAGCCAGACTAAGACACATGGAGATGAATCCTGAGGGTGGGCAAGGAGACCTGGATTCAGGTACACCCTCCAGAGAGCAGTTTCCCGTACAGAAATAGAGGGGCAGTGCTGGAGAAGATTTAATCTGGCTGAGAAAATCCTGGGTGAGTGGGAGGGAAAGGCTTTGGCACAGTAAGACGACGGTCCCTGAAATTTTACATGTGAAGTGAGGCAGGACCACCCCAAGGAGAGTCTCCATCTCCCCAGAGCCTTGGCTAGAGCTCACCTCCAGCAAGAGGTGCCTTCTCCCCTCGCTGGCCTTTTAATACCAGGACAGTGTGGGCCCCACAGGCTCTCCCAGTCACAAATCCACCAGCCAGGGCGTTTCCCATCTCAGGTACCCCACAGACCATGATGGACCCAGTTTTTTTGCCGGTTTGCATGGAGATACACCAGAACCCGTTCCCCCATCACACACCTCCCATACTCCCAGCCTTTCCCCAGTGCTTCCCACACCCTCACACTGAGCCCTCAGTTCCATGCTGGTACCTTCTTTCCCCAACCCCAATCCCAGACAGTCCTTCAGGTGTTTCACTGATGGACCACAGCACCTTCCCAACCCTGTTTTCCCAGATGTGCCTTCACTTAGCTCCGCCTTAGCACCCAGACAGAACAGAATCATGGAATCATTTAGGTTGGAAAAGCTCTCCAAGATCAAGTCCAACCACTGGCCCAGCACTGCCAAGGCCACCACTAAACCATGTCCCCAAATGCCACATTTACACGTCTCTTAAATCTCTCCAGGGGTGAGGAGTCCACCCCTGCCCTGAGCAGCTGTGCCAGGGCTGGACAACCCTGGTGGTGAAGATCATTTGACAGGAGGGAAGAGATTCACCTGAGTGCCTTCAGCGTGGACAGCAGTGTTTGGGCAGTGGTTTCCCTGCCCTAGGAACCAAAAAGGGACTGGGTGTGGTACCAAGCACCAGCCACAGCATCCACTTTATTTTGTTGTTACCTGCCACAGGTGAAGGGACCTGCTGGAGCTCTCAAAGGCAAAGCCAAGTGTGAGTCAGACTGCTGTGTTTGCCCTCAAGGCTGCAGAGGGCAAATCCCTGGCCCATTTTATTTACCAGCACAAACAAAGCCTTTGACCCCTCAGAGTCCCTGCAGAAGCCTCCTGGGCAGAATTCATAGTGCAAGCAGTGTCATCCTCAAACAAACACCCACTCCTGGCCCCGTGACTCACACCCCCAATCTGATGATGGTGTTAATTAGATCCCTCTTGTCTACAGTGGGAACACAGCTCACAAGCCACCCACACTGGAGGCACTCCAAGAGGTGAATCCCACCTGAGCTCTCTGTTCAAAGGGGCCCAGTTCTGCACCAGGTCTCAAGGAGATGCACCAGAATCCATCCCTCCATCACTCAACTCCCGTTCTTGGCACAGTAAGTGGACGAGCTCTGGGAAAAGCAGATGTGAAAGACCAGCCTAAAGGGGTGTTCTCATTTCCCGAACAGGCTCCTCTTAACACATCACAACTGGGCCCTGGCTCTTGCTCCTGAGGGCAGAAGGAGACATGGATGGATAAAAAAAAATCCCAACCAGGCCCAAGTTGTCCCCTCCATCTGCTCTGGAGACAGTGAGTTCACAGCTCCTGCTCATGGCTTTCGGACAGGACCCTACGTCAGAGTTTGTTCTCTTTGCAAGGATCTTTAGTTCCTGACCTTCCCCACATCCTTCCCTCCCCGCTGCCCTCCCTGGCCTCTCAAATCTTTTCTCCTGCCTGGCCTGAAGGAAAATTCCTCTTGCTTTCGGAAGGGTCACTGTGTGAGCAGCGCAGAGATGACAGCAGCACTCTGAGCAGTCACCAGAGATGTTCCCAAAGCATTCCCATCCCCTTTCCCCTCCCTTTCTCCAGAAGTTCCAGTCCTTTATCACACTCATTTCCACACAACTATTTATTGTGCAATAACTCATTACCATTCCTCCTAGGACACCTTTAATAAAAGCCTATGCTTGCATATTAAATATTAAATTTATAAGATGTATAATCCTTCTAATTAAGTTGAATTTAATCTAGAGCTCTAAATTAGAAGGAAAAGAGTGGGGAGAAAATAAGAACGGGAATAAAAAAAACCAAAAAAACAGAAAAGCCAAGCGTGGCACAGAATATCTGTGTGTGCCAACCACCCTGTGGTGTCATTGTCTGAGAGCAAAGACCCAGGGGCTGCCCCCACTGAGATGAGAGAGGGAAGGGCATCCACAGAGCCCTTTGAAGATTCATTTCATGCCACGCACAGGCAGAACAGCCAGAGGCGAGGTGTCCACCCATCACAGACCCATCCTGGAGCCTGACAGACCTGGTTCCCTCTCCTGCTCCACCCCGGGCTCCCTGCCTGAGCCTGGGTGTGGGAAGAAGGTTCAGAGGCACAAAGGGGCTTAGGAGCTGTGTCTTATGTGAGACAGGGTTTAGCTGCCAGCAAAACGGTTCTGAAAGCTCCTGACTTTGGGGAGTTTTGCTACACGTGGCTTTCCAGCCTCTGGATTTCATGCAACATTTGGCTTCCTTATAAAAGTCAGAGAACCTAATCCCAAATAATTTGTGTTTTGTATTGGCCCTGAGCTGCAGCTCCTGCACACAGGCGTAATTCCAATTCCTCCTGCAGAGGTCCTGCGTATCTGCTAAGATCCTACAGCTTGAAAAGCAACAGGATCATGCCTGGATTATTCAGGATTGGAACCTCATGGAATCGAAGGACGGTTTGGGTTGGAAAGCACCTTAAAGCCATCCAGTTCCGGTTCCCCAGCCATGGGCAGGGACAGCTTCCACTATCCCAGGGTGCTCCAAATCCCGTCCAGCCCGGCCTTGGACACTGCCAGGGATCTAGAGGCAGCCCCAGCTTCTCTGGGCACCCTGTGCCAGGCCCTCCCCACCCTCACAGGGAAGAATTTCTTCTGTAAACTCTAACTCCTGCTCCTTGGTTTTGATAAGTTCTTCTAATGCCCAGAGGAGACAGCAGGTCTATGGGGACTGCCACTAATGAATGAGTTTTGTTACTTGTGAAATATCTTATTTTGTTCTTAAAACATCCGGATTTCCCATCTCACCAACCCCACAGCTATATGACTGCCTTTGGTAAATAAAATTACGGGTCTAACACAGTTCTTGAGCACCCCTCTCAGCCTTTTCCAATACAGAAACATGGGACATTTTTTTAAAGCAAGAATAAGGTAACCATCATGCCTGGCCAGAAGCTGGAGAGTGGGGGGATTCCGCTGTTATAAGCAGAGTGTGTAAGTGCCAGGGCAACTCTGCCCAAGCAAAAGGACTTTTAAAAGAAGTTTTAACAGGCTGAGGACAAGAGAAGGGAGATATTTGCCAAACTGAGCACTGTACTGAGTTTACTGGATTGTTGGACAAATAGTGTCCTGACCTATCTCCACACCACCTGGAAGAAAACTCCCCAGGGATGTCTTCAGCACAGCTGGAAGGGAACTCCCTTCCAGCACATCTGGAAAAGAGCTTCCAAGGGGTGTCCCCAACAGCACTGGAGGTCACCAGAACTCTTTCAGCACACCAGAAAGAAAAGGTGATTATGATATTCCCAGCATAACCTATCAGTGTTTGAAGACAATCCCACCAGGACACAGGGGCACATCTGGTGCCACGTTCTACCAAGATGCTCTGAGCCCATCTGGCAGCACTAGAGGAGTTAAAAAGCACAAAAAATTGAGTGCTGAGGAACAGGAATGTGAATTATCTCTCCTAACAACTTAACATTCCTTCCTACCCACTGGGTGAGCAAGACCCATGGCCTGCAAAGCATGGAAACCCTTCTCCTTGTTGCCAGTATTACACCCAGTTGTCCTCCTGCCTTTTTTTCTGTCAGTAGGAGACTCTTACAGGGCCATAAAGAAAATAACTCACTTACTGGCATTTTCTTCAAAGTCCATATTGTATGCATTGCTTTTCACAGGGAATTGGATTTTCAAATTCACAGGCTCTAAAGGTCAAGGATAACAGGCTATCAGCATTTAATATGCATTCCAGGGAAAAGAAAAAAACTATAAAATTTGAAATAAAGGCAGCATGAAAATTCATTTCCAAAAAACCCCAGATCAAAACATCTCCCTTCCCTCCCTATGAATTGGCATCTGCTCTTTGTTGTTGTATCTGAAATGTATTAAAAGTCTCCTGCTAGCACCGTGGCTTAAGTCAACATCTGCAGCATTGATTCCTGAAGGTGATCCAGTGAGGAGGGGGGTTGGAGCCAGGACTTTTGTTCAGCATCAAAACTACAGCAACAGCAACAAAGACCATCGTAGCTTTTGTGCCTGTGTGTGCACGTGCCTGTTAGAGATGCTGAGGTGGGTGAAGTTGTTGAAAGAGATTCAGCGTGGATTTCAAACAACTCCCTGCTGCTGGAGGGATGGGGAGGAGCAGAGAGAAAGAAGAATGTGAAGCCCTAAAGCTGTCTCTGTTCCCATTTCAGTCACACCAGCCATTCTCAGGAAGGGCAACCAGCTACTCTGAGTTTTGCTGTGCACCAGGATAGGAATAAGACTGAAAAGGAAAGAGGAAGGAAATTTGCTCAGAATCCCATATTCTGACTAATTGGATGTGTGTCTTCTCTCTTATTAGGTTCCACAGGTAACACCTAAAATTGTTCCACATTGTCTTGCAGCTCTCCAGCACTGGAGCAACTCCCTCCTCACTGGAGGAATTCCCATAGGATCCAGCAATGTCACCTAATTCTAGCATTTAGCAAGATAATTGTCCAGGCTGAACAGTCACTTGTGCCCTTTGATAGCAGGTGGATAGAGACAGACTCTTCCAGAAGGTTGTTAGCCCAGCTGGAGAGGGGCAGGACAAAAACCTTCCCTGAAAATGCATTTGTCTCTCTGCCACCTCCTCCAAGAAGTTTAGACAACTTGCTTATACAAGAAATTTCACTTTTCAACACCTGAGAAGGGCCTCTCCCTTGGAGAACTGCCCAAATCCTGCACTCCCAAATCTTGCTTTCAACAGAAAAATCATTCCCTGCCTTTCCATCAAACCCCACCCTGTGACAGACCTCTCAGCACCATTTTCCACCTGGATCACCTCATTCCCTGGATCAAAGCAGCAGAGACACAGGGACTTATACCCACACACAGACTCTGATTCCAGGAGTGGAGCAGGGCCAGGGCCCAAACCCTCATCAAAGCTATCATGACTCATGGGGTCCCTCAGGTGTGAAATCATCTCGAGATAAGGCAGGAACAGAAGCACAAGGAAAAGAATTCCCAAATTCCCTTACATCCCCATTCACAGCCTTATCTGTTGTGCCACATGTCCCATAAAGCCTTCAGCTGGAGGAAAACCCATGGAAAATGTGCTGAGTGACTTCAACACCACCGAGTGCTAAATGATTCACCATGACTCAGTACTTGGTGCAGAGAAGGAGAGGGAGGAAAACTCGATGGGAAAGGTTTTGCGATCACTCCTCCCAGTCAGCTGCAGGGTGGGATCAGTCTGCCGGTGCTCTCCTTGCCTGAGCAAGGATGTGCTTGGGAATCAGCACAGGAGCTGTCCTTGGCTCCTGGAACAGGTACATCACATTCCTCCCTGAGGTCCCTCAGGACTTCCTCTCCATCAGGTTTCTCCAAAGCCCCCAGTACAAAACCAGCACAAGTCCTGGTGTCTGCACATCTCATGGGCTGGGGTTGTGCAGAGCATGGGAACAAATTCCTGCAGGAGTTTGGGTCATCTCTTGGGACATCCAGCTTCCAGGGGGTGACAGCTGGATGGAGCTTTCAAGGGAATTTTGAACTTGTGGATGCTCCCTTGTCTCACTCATTTGAGGCAGGGAGCCCCCTCCGAGGCATCTTGCAGTGATTTCTTGTGGTCTACAGAGAAAAGAGCCCCAGATCTTTCTTGAGAAAGCCCACACGTTGTCTGCATAAGAAACAGTGGGATCTGAACCAGTCTGAGTCCAGCTTGCTTCATAGAATCAGGGAATATTCTGAGCTGGACATCCCCAAAATCCCACCATCTTCCTGAGAGCATTTTCCAAATTGTTTCCTGAACTCTCTAAGACTTGGTGCCATTTCCACTTCCCTGGGGGCGCTGTCCCAGTGCCCAAACACCCTCTGGGTGAAGAACCTTTTCCTAATACACCATATTACCTGGTGTGGTGGTGCATCCCTCCCTCCCCCCCAGCCCTGGGACACACCAGTATCAGGAGCTGCACCAAGGAACCCATTGTCCAGGTGTAACCAATGGGCATAAACATCTCCTGGTGTCCCTCCAGGGTAGCTGGCTGCCAGTCCCCATAGCCCAGGACATCCTGGCTGCCTTGGGCACAACGAGGACTTTGTGCTTCCCTTTCCCTCCTGACCACATGGATCTTCAGCAGGAGGCCAAGGCACTCCTCAGATTATCCACTACTGCAATCCAGGTTGGCTTTGCCAGCCCATCATCTCCAGCAGCCTGTACCCCCTTGCCATGGAAAACAGCCCTTCTCCCTTCCAGTGCCTCCCACCACACCCACGGCAGGGTGCTTGGGGGTCTCCACAGAGAAGGGGTTAACCTGCCCCTCTCTGGGACAGAGCCAGACACCCAAAATCTATCCCTCAGCAGCCGATATGAATTAAGCCAATTTCTGCATCAAAGCCTAGGAAAAGCTGGTTGCTGTTAAGGGAACGTTTATGAGGGGTCTGGAGGTGTTATTACGTTGGGAAGGTTTCTCCTTCCCCGAGATCAAGGACTCCTGGAGAGCCAGTCTACAGCCCAAAGCAACACCTTGTTGTGAGGGAAAGAAAACTGAGACAAACTGCTGGAAACAGGATAGAAATTGGCTACAGATGCACAGAGGGAAGGTCTGGGGGGTGAATTGGTTTGGGTTGTACAGCACAGGGTTCTCCAGTGG
The DNA here is from genome assembly GCA_013398955.1 of Callaeas wilsoni. NCBI lineage: Eukaryota > Metazoa > Chordata > Aves > Passeriformes > Callaeidae > Callaeas > Callaeas wilsoni. The sequence goes on from VWPU01003943.1 coordinate 25,160, forward strand.
AGGAAAGAAACACTGGAGGGTTTCTAAAGCTTTCTCTGCTGGGGTGGACTGAAATTAATTTGACCCCACCATGCAAGGGCTGAGAGGTTCCCAGTGAAACAGTCAGACCATCATAACTGAAGCCAAGGGAGTCTTTTTTCACAAAGTTCCCAGTCCATCAGAAGAACTTTTTGCCTCAGGATATCAGGTATCAGTAAATGTGCAGAAGAGACAGAGCTGTTTGCATCATCCATCTGTAATTCTGAAACACCCAGCCCACTGCTCCATCTCCAGTCAGGCAAATCTGGCTGGATTCAGAGCCAACATTTCCAGACACTTGAAGATGTTTGGTTGAAGAAAACAGTTTATTTGGGAAAAGGCATTTCCCTCCCTCACTCTTACCTGCTTTGAATTCTGCCCAGTGAGATAAGGACTGAATCAAGAGGCAAAAAGCACCAGCACTGCAGGAATGGTCCTGAGTGTGTCCTTTCCTCAACCAGCTCACTGAATTTTTGCCCCTCATTGCCAGTGAACATTGGCTGAACTTATGAAAGAGAATTGGATATGTCTGAAAATGGAAAACAACAGGATAGGCAGAAATTTGGAATCGAGAATTGGAGGCATGAATGGAGAACACTCAGAGGTTGAAAGCAATTTCATTTTGGGAAGTACAAAGGAGAACATTCAGTATTTCTGTACTTGGGGTAGATAGGAGTACAATTCCTCTAATTTGTCCCTGGAGCTCTCCAAGAAGCTCAAGTTGCTTAGTTTGCTTAATTTCCAGCAAGAGTTGCTGACATGAGGAAAATTGTCTTCACACCCAGGCTGTGAAACACTGGAGGAGGCTCCTGGGGAGGGAAAGCGGTGCTGGTTTTTGTCCTGGGGCAGGTTCTTCTGCCTGCTCACAGCTGCAGTGACAGACACCGATTCCATGGCTCTCACGGGCACAGGCAATCCCATGGAGTGACAGTGATATTCACTGGGATTTCTGGACATTGGCCGCGTGCTGCTCCGCCCGGGCTGGGGGATGGCCACAAAACTGTAGGGCTACCCAAAATGGCAAAAGAGCCTGAGCAGCAACATTTTCACCTCAGAAATGGAGACAGGAGGTTGTTTGGGTACAGCTCTGCTGGGTGCAGGCTACAGGGAGGTTGGATAAGGTTTTTTTCCCAGCCTGTGTTATCTGGAAGCTCTGGTTTCTGGAGGATAACAAGGAACCCTGAGATCCTACAGGTGGCTCATGGGCAATGTCACTGATCCCCTCTGACCCTCAGCTCCTTCCCTGGGAATCAGGAAGGAGAATGTCCCTTTTTTCACTCTCCTCCCTTGTTTCCACATGGAGTTTACAGGGGGGCGATGCTTCCTGCTGCCTTTGTGTGCCAAGCGCTGGGCTCCAGTAATACCTGAGACTCTGAAGCGCTGCAGTGATCTCTGCTGTTACAATTACTGCTTGTGCATGTGGTTTAGGTGAAGGGAGACGTTTAACCCTTCCAGCTCCACCTGAAAACCACGGGTTCTAGTGGAAAGTTGCAGGGTTTATGCTGGAGTGCCCGATGGGAATAGGGGAGGACTTTGGGCACTGCAAACGGAGGGTTCATGGCAGGTGGTGATTGCTCTGTGCTGGCCGAGCATCAGGTGTCTGCTTCCTTCCCAAACACAGCAACCACACAGCTTCCAGCCCTCCTGCCTACCCTCTGCTGTGGAAATGCTCCTGGATGAGTGGCCTCTCGTGCTTTCTCCCCTCTCATCACAGAGCAGACTGAACCAGAGGTGACTTCCCTTGTTAATTCCTGGAGAAGAACGAGGCCCTTGGTAGAAGGTGCCTCCTCAGGCACCTCTGGGGCTGTGTCTGGATTCTGCTTCAGTTCTCACACCAGGGATATCCGAGCTGGTTCCCAACATGTGTAGGGTGAAGGACAGCAAGAGGGCATCACGTCTGCATTGCACAGCTGGCCCTAAACATGCAAACCTGGAACGTCTCAGCTCTATCAGACCCCAGCACAGCCCTTGCTATTGAAGGGGGCACAGAACCTGCCCTCCCTGCTCCATCTCAGGCTTCTCCATGGCAGAAGGAGAGGGACAGAGCCATTTCCTGTGCAGCCATCAGCAGAGAGCATTGTGGGGCCAAAAAATGCCTGGTAATCCCTGCGCAGACAGCCTCCCATAGCAGCCAGAAGTGCCTCTGTGCAGAGGTTTGGCCTTCCTGGGGAAGCAGAGAAACAAGTGGTAAAATGTGTTTTTCTTTTGCTTGGGCAAATGGGCTTTTTTGCAGTTGCTTTTTTTTCTCCTTTCTTTTTCTTTTTTTCCTTTTTTTTTTTCCCCAGCAATAGCACAGCCGTTGCCTGCATACTAAGCACCCTGCAGCACTCTAATTATCCTGGCAGCACACACAGCCCCTGCTTCTGCTGATGGCTGCAGGGAACCACTGGGAAGGCAGGAGGAGATTAGAGGGAGGCTGTGGGCAGAGGGAGTGGGATGCGGGAGCCAGCCCAGGAGGTCAAGCCTGAAATCCCTGCACCCTGAGTGGAGGGTTGGGACTGGAGTCATGCTGGGAACAGAAGGGATGCCCTGGTTCTGCTACAATCTGCCTGGAGGTCCTGATTGCTCACTAAAGGGTGGTGAGTTCCTCCCACAGGGTTCTGGATGATGGTGTGATGGTGGCTGCAGGATTGTGGGTCAGTCCCACACCCCACCTGTCATTCACCAGTAAATGGAGGCTCTTAAATGCTGAGGACTGGGGCAAGAAATGGCCGCATCTCAAATAATGAGTTCAGTTTTTGGCCCCTCATTACAAGAAGGACATTAAAGGGCTCGAGTGTGTCCAGGGCAGGGAATGGAGTGGGAAGGGGTCTGGAGAAACAGCAGCAGCTAAGGGAGCTGGGAAAGGGGCTCAGCCTGGAGAAAAAGAGGCTCTGGGGGACCTTCTGGCTCTCCAAAACTCCCTGACAGAAGAGTTCAGGCAGGGGGGTTTGGGCTCTGCTCCCAGGGAAAAAGGGACAGGATGAGAGGAATATAATCATTAAGGTTAGAAAAGCCTTCTAAGATCAACCCTAATCGAGAAAATGGCCTCAAGTCGTGAAGAGGTTTAGAGGGAATATTCAGAAAACGTTGTTCACTTAAACAGTTGTCCAGCCCTGCACAGCTGTCCAGGGCAGTGGTGGAGACCCCATCCCTGGAGAGGATTTAAAGCCATGTGGATGTGGCACTTGGGGACGTGGCTCAGTGGTGGCCTTGGCAGTGCTGGGTTAATGGTTGGACTTGATGACCTCAGAGGTCTTTTCCAACTCAAATGTCTCTACGATTCTGTGGGAAGCCAGGAGGACCGAGCTGGGCAATGGGACGCCGTTTTTTACAGTATCCTGTGAGAACTTTCCTGTGGAGATAATGTTTTCAGGAACAACATGGACCTCCGAAACACCCAGGGGCACACGTATTGTGGAGCACTGGGAGAAACAGCCAGGAACTTCTGCTGGGGAATCGTCTTCTGACAGGTGAAAACCAAGTAAAATTGGGCCATTTTCTTCCCTCTTTCCTATTACTCAGCAAAGGCAAACTGGATTTCTGCAGTGATTGTTTCTCCTTTAATCTGTCCTGGTTCCTAAAGCTTTAATTAAGGCCCTGCTGGGGTCTCATAGGATGCTTACAGTTGCTTCAGAAGAGTCCTAATGCATTTCCAGACTCAGACCAAAAAAATGCTGAAATGAGGGAACTTGGGCAGAAACCTGATGGGATTTCAGCTGTCAGGACCAGAGAAGGGAATCCTTCTTCGTAAGAGGCTCTAATTGTTATGGGTGTCAAGTCCTGCCTGCAAAGAGGGCATGGCCAGAGTCCAGCTCTGTGTGACTGCTGTCTCCCAAATGAAGAGAGACCCTGGCTGAGGGGACACAAGAGCTGATGGACTCCATAGAACAGGGAATAATTCAAGGCTATAAAGGACCTCTCAGATCACTCTGAGCTCCCGCAATGCCCATAGCAGGAAATCAGCCAGTGCTTGTTGTAGAAACCATGCCAATCTCTCCAGAACTTACTTCCAATTTTGACTAGGGGACAATCCACTGTCCCTTTGGGGCGAGGAATGCAGTGGCTCCTTTGGCAGGTTATTCCAACAGTTAATCTCAAAATGAGTCTTTAAAATAATTTACCTCTATTTCTCACTTGTATTTGTCTACGTTCACTTTCCAGGAAGCAGCAACTTTGCTTTGCTGCTAAGGGAGTCCTGAGCAGCGTTGTATCCTGCTCATTAGCCCATTTAAAGGCAAGATTTTCCACATTTTATGCCATCCACGGCTTTGATTTTGATAGTGAAGACTTGGAGGAAGCTTGAGCTGTGTTGCCATGCAGTGCCAAGCTTAGACACTTCCAGACTGATGTGCCTCCAACCTGCTGTGAGATTCCTCCAGTCCCTCCCGGACCATCTCCAGTGTCCCCTTAGGAAATGACTCACAGGTCATTATTTGAGCCTTCCCCGATTTTATCGTAGAGCTTCCCGACTTATCCCATGGAGAAGAGCACATTCCTTTCCCTCTGTGCTGGTCTTCTGCAGATTGAGAGGTGGTGTCCTGCCCCCACCTCAGTGGATGAAACGTTCTTAATCCTTCCACCTTTCCCCATGGGCAGGGAGCCCTGGGATCACTCTCCTCTTGATTCTTTCTAATGGGTCCATCTAAATGTCATAACCAAGCCGAAGGCCTCGCATTGATCCATCAAGCAGAAGAATTGCACCGAGATTAAGTAACCACAAACAAGGCCATTGCAGTCAATCTTCCCTCCACGGAGGCATCGGCAGGGGGAATGTCAGCCGAAATGCCTCCAAGCATTTTAAAACCCAAAGAGCTGCGTGTTTTCATCTTCATAACCAGCCTTGCATGATGCATCCAAGCTACTGTTTATTACCCTGGCAAGAGCAATCTACTGCAGTCTCAACAAATGTAAAACAGACTGGCTTTTCCTTCTTTCTTTTTTTTGTTTTCATTTTTTTTCTTTTTTTTTCCCCTTTTCATAAAAGCAATAAGCCCTGAATAATCTCAACATCACCATTGGCTTTATTGGTTAATCAAAAGCCTTTTTTTCCCTTTCTGAGCCTAAGCCAAGCTCTTAACTCCATATTTAATGGGCAGATATTTTCTCCAAAAGCTCTTTTTTCATTCTCATAAGCTAACTATGCAATGGATAATGGCTTCTTTTTCCTGGTGAAGTGGGCTCTTTATCTACCTATTGGTTCCAGCTGATATAAATCCCTCCTTTTCAAGATGATGTAGACAGACAATATTCCTAAGTGAGAGACTGCCTGCATCTGTTCTCAAAACCTCTCCGTTATCTGTTTATCTTCCTTTTTTCCACAACCCATATGAAAATATTGGAATCGTTGTCCATAAATAAATCTTTACATAATTATAATTACTTTATGTATGTATGTATTTATTTATTTATGCGTTTTTTTGTTAAAGTTCTAGGGAATATCCATCATCAGGCCTGAAAAGACCAAGCTCCATCCTTCTTGGTGAGGAGGGGACACCTCAAATGACCCGTCTGCCACTTGAAGGTCACCAGCCCCATGGTGGGTGAGTTCACAGTGGGTGCCAACAGCACAGGGTGGGCTCTGGGTGCAGCATTTTAGAACAGAGCAGGATGAAACAGGGAAAAGATCTTCTAGAGAGACATTCCCAATAAACAAGTTCTGTGCTGGACATGGATTTTTGGGAGGAAGGGGTTGGATAAGGGCCCTTCCTGCTACTTTAATGCTGGGTCCTCCTCACTCAGCTCCTTGCACCATTTCCTTTTACTCTCTTCCCCCACTGCCCAGACGAAGCCACCCATATAACTGTGAAATAAAAAACATAAGAAAAAGCACTGGGACTTTCTTAAAAAGAGAATTCCAGGGATGGATCCCCCAGCCTGGAGAGCTGTGTCACTGCTCTGCCATCTGCACTGAGCACATCAGCCCCCAAACCTCCTTCCAGCCTGGTGTGGCTGAACCACATCCTGGGAATTCTAGGCTCCAAACTGTCTGACTCAGGCTTCCAGAGGCAATGAGAATATCTGCACTTTAGGTGGCTTCAGAAGCACTCGCCTTCTGCAAGAGAGCACTTCATAAATGGATGTTTTTCACTCACAGATTATTTTTTTCATCTCCCATGCTTGTGGGTTTTTTCTGAGCTCATTACTGGCTTGGCTGTTAATCCCTTCCACGACTCTATCCCTCATCTTCAGGGGCAGTTTAACAGTCCCTCTGCCTGTGAAAGGGCCTTCAGATCTGGGATCACAAAGCATTAATTATGGATCTGCAGTATCAACTCCATGCCACTTGCTACATTCACAAGCTGCCAGAAATCAATGGGAAGTTTGTGAAAACTGCTGGCTGTGATTTAAGGCTCCTTCACAAGGAGGAGTTGGGAAACCTCTGCATGACTTTTGGGGGAGAGGTCTGGTGCATGGGAGGTCACTGATGGCTTGTGACACCATTATTTCTGGAGGAAAGGCTGGCTTTCCACTAATCAACTCACTCGTGGGGTTGTCTTTGCATTTCAGCATCCAGGGATGAGCAAATCCTTAGATGTGACCCCAGGCAGCAGCATCCTGGCCCTGTGAAAGCGTGGTTTCACTACACCAGCAGAACTGGCCTAAAAATGAGCTGACCTTGCCCCTTCTTCACTCAGACCACATCCTTGGTGTCACTCTGGCTCTTGCACAACACCTCGGTGTGGCAGTCCAGCTCTCTAAAGAGAAAAAACAAACAAACGAACAAACAAAAAACAAACAAAAAAACAAACAAACAAAAAAAACCTGAAAAAATACTGTGTTTCTGGCAGGTTGATGTCTTGAATTGCTCCAGCACAGGTCCAGGTAAGCATCCGCACCAGATCAGAGGGAAGCAAATCTGCTGACACTTTTTAAAAATTGTTTGTTGTTGTTCTGTCCCAGTGCTGCCTGGAGTCCTCACGCAGCCCCTCCTGCCTTGTGAAAAAGCCTGCCTGAACACTTCCCAAGCTCCAACCGCAGCTCACGGCCCTCCCAGGTCACACTGGGAAAGGTTTTACAGCCAGGTAAAAAGCTAATGGTAAATGCAGGACCAGAAAAGAAATCTCCTGCATCCCCACCATCCTTGTCCTCCTCCCAAGGCCAGAAGGAGGTGGAGGAAGGTGCGGAAGGATGGTGTCTTTACAAATAAACAGTAGGCAGGAGATGCTCTGTGGGGTCTGGCCAGGAGCTGCTGCCCGAGAGAGAGCAGGGAGCGACCCAGGGCACTGCAGAGCACAAACCTCGAGGCACCTGTGCCAAGGTGGGCACCAAGTGCAGTTACACCCGAAAGGAATGAGGGACTTGTCTTTACAAATAAACAGTAGGCCTGCTGGTAGATAAAAACTAGCACTAAGAGATAAAAGAAACAACGGGATAGGATTCCACTGATTGATGAATGGAAAGAGGGATTTGTCTTTATCAGTAAACTGTAGGTCTACAAAAAACAATGAGGGGAACCATAAATTCCATAGGAATTAAAAAAGGGCAAAGAGGGGTATACATTAAAAGGGAGTCTTAAAAATTAGGCGTTACGGGAAGTCTGTACCTCTCAAGTACCTCAGCCAAGGGGGAAAGAGAGAGGGAAAATACGGTCGGGAAATTAGGATAAAAAGGAGGCTGCGTCCTCCAAAAATTTGAGATACCCGAGGGGAATGCCCCATGGCCTCTCCCTTTATTCGAATAAAGTAACAGGGCTTCTCCGTCTCCTTTTTGGACACAAACCTCTGGTGTTGGTGGGTTAATTTTCCTGACACATCGAACACGGAGGGTGTGGCCGCCCTCTCCTGCTGGCCGAGCACCCACCTGCCTCCTCGCCAAAGCCGGGGGGGAGCAGGGTCTTGGTCACAGACAGCCACAGACAGTCCCTTCACCGGGAAGCTCCCAAAAGCGACATTTCTCCAAGCTCTGCTCCACCCAAAGCCACCACTGCCTTAGCTTAGCAGCTGGGAAGGAGCAGGAGCCAAACAGCAGGAACCCCTCGGGTCCATCCTGAAAAAGGGGGCAGTTCAGCTGCGAAAAGCTCCTTTTGATGGCGACTTCGCTTTCGCCAAGGAAGCGAGGTCCCAGCTTCTGTCCAGCCTGGCTTTCTCCTCACCACAGGGCGTAGGGACGGGTTCGGCTGCCCTCAGAGTTTCCAGCTCTAGGGAAAGGCCAGGATCCTGCAGGAGGAGGCTGAATTCCAGCGTGGGGGAAGCGGGCACCCGGTGCATGGCCGTGCTCTGCCGCAGCGCGCTGCTGCCATCGTGAGCCCGGAGGCGCCGGGACAGCTGCGAGAAGCTTCGAAATAACTCTCTGTGCCGGTTTGGACACAAATCCAGGAGGAAACAACCCGAGAGGGGCGTCGCTCTCTCTCTCTCTCCTGCGTGCCAGGCAAGCAGGCCGCGGCAGCACCTCCCCCACGGGTTCGGGAAAATAATTTCTCGAGTGAAAGTGAAAAAAACTATTTATTTAACAAACAGAGTCCCCCGCTGGCACGGGAAAAAAGGATATTGAAACCCCCTCCCCTGTCCCCTAAAAGAGGACTATGGATTTTAGCGTTCTTTCTGTAGGTAAAACCTGCAGTCCTGAGCTGGGCCGGGCCGGGCCAGGCAGGGGCCGACGATCCCCCTTGGAGGGTCCCGCCGAGCAGGGCCGGAGATGGGAGCTGGGCTGGGATGAAAAGCAAGCCAAAAGCAGTCCAAAAAGGAACAGAAGCCGCTGAGGCAGATCACAGTCGCTTCTCCACTGAAAGCCGCAGAGACTAGAGAGCAAAAGTCCTCTAATCAACAAATGGTGTCAGAATCAGGAGAGAAAAGAATGCAAAACATTCTAGATGCAAGGTCAAGCTGGCCGCTTTGAAGAGGTCTCTTGGCCTCTCTCTCCCCCTTTGCAATATAAAGGTACACTAGAAATCAAGCAGGCGATGGGGAATACAGTATGGTCATAGAATCACCCCAAGACACTCTCCGGAGCAGAGACCCCTTCCACGTCACCCCTGGGGTGAAGGGCTGCGAGAAAAGCCTTGCTCTAAAAGCAAAGGATGCGGGAAGGTTTTTGCCTGCGCATCGGCTTTGCCTCTTGTGCTCCTAACGCAGGCTCTGAACCACCCTGACCTGGTTCAAATGCCCCAAGGAGCAGCAGAGGCTGTCACACCATCCAGAACAAACCTCTAGGGACACACTTCTGCTGTCCCAGAGTTTCTCCAAACAGTTTTGCCTCGTTCTTGGGGAAGGAGAAATCCCTGTGAGGAAAAGCCTTTCCCAAAGCTTCCTCCATCCTTGCTGTGCTGCCTCTGATCCCAGCTCCTAAACCAGTTCCTCCAGGCCATTCTCTTCTCCCCTGTCCCCTCCTATTCATCACTGTCCCTCTCTCTGGGGACAGTCTGTGGTGGAGCACAGAGGTCCAGCTACTGTGGTGGAATCCAGAGCCTCTGAAAAACCAACACATCCTGAATTCCCCTGATTTTAAAAGCCTTTGGAACAGCAACGGCGGTGCTCTGTCTGTGACAGGGAGCTGGAAAGGGAATCAGAAAAGCCTGCAGTATTTGTTTCTGCTTTTAACAGCATTATTTCAGTATCCATGAATCTTTTCCTTGCTTTTTCAGTCCTGAGGAAGAGCAGGATGGCATGAAGCTTTTCCCTCCTTGGGGGAATGTTCCTCTGGGAGGTCAAAGGCAGAAGCTCCTGATTCCTGCACAGCCCTTAACAAGCAGCCAGGGTGTTTGGTTTGTAGCAAAAGTGCTTTTCCTCTCAAGCATCCCACAGGCGTTTCAGCTACATGCAGGTAAACGAAGAGTGCAAATTAAACCAGGGCTGAGAAAGAAATTCTCCATCCCTAAATATTAGTCCCTTTACACTTCTCAGTGTTCAATATTGCAGCCCCATCAGTTTTCCGGTCACCCGTAGTATTTTTCATGAGTGCAAGGCACATACAAACAGGACAGGAGAGACCAAAATTATTCCTAATGCAAAAATCAAATGGGGAGAAAATCATAACCTTTCACATCAGTCTCAGACATCATAAGAAAGCAGCAAAAAAGGATTTAATTCAGTTCTGCTTTTCCTTCAGGAACAGCCCTTAAACACAAGCACTACCTGTGCTGATTTACCTGGGAACATCAATTAAGCACACTGATTTGCTGTTTGCCTATTAATCCAATTACTTCATTAGACAGAAGGGTTTTAGTGAGGGAGCCTTGAGAGGTTCAGTACAGATAAGGAAAGCTCACATTCATTAATGACGTGCAACCCCTGTTCAGGAGGCAGCTGCTGAGGAGAAGCCTCAAACCAAAGAGCAGATCCTGGCCCCAGCACAGGAGTGGTGCTGGTACTGTCCCGTGGCTCTGCAGGGAAGTGAACACTCCCTGCTGAGCTGGGAAAGGATTCAGGAGGTCTTTTTTTCCCACTCTCACTTGAATACTCCGTATTTACCCATGGAAACCTCCAAGTAAAGCACCACTCTGGTTCCTACCAGAGAATCATGTCTGGGACACATTTCCTGAGGCACCTGAGCTTAAAGCAAAGCCACCAGTCTGATGGCTGATGACTCTTCTGGTTTTCTGGAAGTCTCTGCTTCTGGAGTTATGAGAATATTTTCAGATTTCCAGATTTATTGAATTATTTTTAAATTTCTCTTCAAGTTTTTGCTCTTGTGGTTATAAAATCACAGAATGGCTTGGGTTGGAAGGGGTCTTAAGGATCACCCAATTCCACCTGCTGCCATGGGCAGGGACACCTTCCACTATCCCAGGTTGCTCCAAGCCCCGTCCAACCTGGCCTTGGACACTTCCAGGGATGGAGCATTCACAGTTTCTCTGGGCAACCGGTGACAGTGCTTCGCCACCCTCTGAGTAAAGAATTTATTCCTAATATCTAGTCTAAACCTGCTTTCCTTCAGTTTAAAACCATTGCCCCTTGTCCCATCACAATCTGTCCATTATAGAAAGTCCCGCTCCCTCCATTCCATGGACCCCTTCAAAGGGTGAAAGGCTGGGAATTTCAATATTTATGTAGGTAAAGGAGAAGTTGTTGAGAACTGATAGTTTTTTGGTTCCAGAGGAAAGGATTTTGCTCTCCTTTAGCCAGAAATCCAGCTGAGGGGCTGCTCCCACTGATGCCCCAGTGTGACACTTGCTTCCTTCCCTCCCACATGTGAGACTTGAGGTTCCCTGCCACGAAAGGGTTCCTGGCCAAGACACTGGCCCTGGCCAGGACATTCCCTCAGGCTCTATGATAAGGAATTTGCCTGCCTGGGAGCATTGGGGCTTTTTTAAGAACAGCAGCCCAGCAACCTTCTCCCACCTTACAAAACACCTGGCAAAATATCCCTGTTAGTACAACGTGGATCTGCTCCCCCAGCTGTGTCCAACATGGGATCTCAGAGCAGGAAAGAGGCTCTAAATGTAGGTGGGAAGAGTGGGGAGGGGACATCAGGGGGTGTCCCCTGCAGGCCACGAGACTCAACTGCCTTTGAAAGTCAACCTGAGCAGCTGTTTAGCTCCAGCAGCCAATTTTTCCCTCTTGCTTACACTTTCCTGGAGCGTTTGGTCTGTCTCGGCAGAGAGCTTTTATTGCTGAGATGGTTACTTCAGCCTTGTCTCAATTTGCTTTTAGACTAACAAGCAATGTAGCTGCAAATTAAAAAGATGGAAAACAATAACCAAAGCTCTGCCTCCCTCCCCATCCCTCCTCCCCTCCAAGAGGATGCTGAAAGATTGAAAAGTGAGTCACTGAAAGATCTTTCTAGGTCACAGAGACCTTTTCCTAATGCACTGTGAATAGAGGAAGGAAGGGTTTGTGATTGCTGGGCAGAGACCTGGGCTCGGATCCTCACCTGGCTACAGGCTCACAGTGTATTTTGCGTCTATTAATTACAGAACTCCAGGGGATTAATTTATACAAAGTGGGTAAATGATTGCCCTTTTTCCTGTCTGGCTGCTCAATTTAGAAGGTCACGTCTTGAGAGTACAGATTGCTGTTTTTGGGGAGAGCACAACCCCAGGTACTCATCAACAGGCTGTAAATCACAGCCACAATGAGCAGCATGAGCTACAAGAGCACAAAACACCATTCCCTGGCCCCAAACCGACCCTTCTTTATAATGTTAGCCAAAGGAAATTTCACTTTTTGGCATTGTGGTGACACTGTTTGTAACTGGGGTGGTTGAACAATTCGCAGGAAGGGCTCTTTTCTGAGGGAGCACAATCCTGGTATCCAAAGGGTTTAGAGCACAGACTCTGTTCTTCAAGTCTGAAACAGAAATTATGAGCTCAAGGAAAGATTCAGTTGGGATCAGGTTTTGGTAGAAAAGGGAGGGAATTTGAAGCTACAAATCCTGACTTCAGGTCAGCTTTCCATCCCCACAGAACCAAACAATTTTGGCCAAATGGAAATGACCAAGGGAACATCAGCTGGGCATGAGATGGGTGTGTGTTGGACAGAGGCAGTGGGATTACTCAGGAAAACATGAAAGGCATTGACAGGTTAATGGGCAGGAGTGTGGAGTTAAAATATTAGATGGCTGGGAAAAGCTCCCTGAACAGTCTCTGGGACATTTGACTGTTTTCAAAGGGAAATGCTGGAAGCAGCTGTTCCTGGAGATATTTTCCACTCTGGGGAGGCCAAACGCTGTAGGACACGGTGAAGGGGATATTTGCACTAGCAGGGAGAGACGGCTCTTTCCCAAGGGTTTTTTATCTGCTCTGCTCCTCTCCCAGTAACGTTTTCTCCCTCCTTGGCTTTGGATGCTGTGACACAGCAGAGAAATGTCCCCAGGGAGATTCACAACTTCCCACATCCCTCAGCAATGGAATTTGCAGCATGCTGGGCCTCAGGATGGCATCATTCTTGGGCTGGAACTTGGTGATTGTTGATGGATCTACATCCTCTCTTCTCTGTGTCATAGGAAAGGCCAGAAAAGTTGAAGATCAAGAACCACAGAATGGTTTGGGTTGGAGGGACCTTAAAGAGCACCCAGTTCCCACCACTGCCGTGGACAGGGACACCTTCCACTGTCCCAGGCTGCTCCAAGCCTCACCCAGCCTGACCTTGGGCACTTCCAGAAATCCAGGGGCAGCCACAGCTTCTCTGGGCAACCTGTGCCAGGGCCTCACCTCAAGGCATAGTCAAAACTTGTCCTCAGTGTGGTCACCATGGTCCTGGACTTGGCCTTGGGGTAAATCCAAAAGGTTTGAAAGCCCTTGAATTATGGCAGATGTGAAGTGCTCGAATGGTGAGCAGGTCACACTGGGACAATGGACCTTCTTTTATTCATGCTGCCTGGTCCCTTTTATTGTTGTTCCACTGGGCCAAATTTGGAACTTTATTTTTCGGCAGGACCTGCACCAGCAGTGCCCAGTAGAATCGGAATGGTTTAGTTTAGAACTCCCTGCCACAGGGCAGGGACACCTTCCACCCTCACAGGGAAGGATTTCTTCCCAATATCTAACCCAAACCTGCCCTCTGTCAGTTTGAAGCCATTCCCCCTTGTCCTATCACTCCAGACCCTTCTCCAAAGTCCGTCTCCAGCTCTTCTGGAGCCCTTTTAGGCACTGGAAGAGGCTCTAAGGTGGCACTGGAAGAGGCTCTAAGTTCTCCCTGGAGCCTCCTCTTCTCCAGGCTGAAATCTCCAAGTCTCTCAGCTTGTTTTATAGCAAAGGTCCTCTGGCCCTGTGATCAATTTAGTGGTTTCCTCTGGACTTGTTCCAACAGGTCTGAGCCCTTCCTGTGCTGAGGCCCAAGAGCTGGATGCAGAGATACCTCCGAATGGGATCCCAATGGCAGTGTTAGAGAGAAAGGGAAACCTGGGAGAACAGAAAACGTCTGCAAATCTTCACCTCTTCTTGTGCACACTCACTGCACACTCACTGCACAACAAGCACTGTGTTCAACACACACACTTCAGCATCTCCTCTCAGGGGGAGGGCACAGGTTTTTGAGCCCTGACTAAATGCCTGTGCCACAGAGAAGGATCAGTTTTATTTTCCTGGTGGGTTGACTGAGACACGGGCCACTGAACTCGTGTTCTGACACAGCTTCTCTCCAAATCTCAGCATCAAATGAGGTCCGCAAACAGAGCTTAAAGGGACTTGGAGATTATCTAAACCCTCCCTTCTGCTCAAAGCCAAGGCTCTCTTTGCCTCTGTTATTCCCAGCTATTCTCAATATCAGTTGTTTACTTCTATTAGAAGATTCGGTATTAAAAGCCTCCAATTCTCCTGCATTTTTCCCCTATTCCTGGATTTTAATTAAGTTAGATGAGCAGCAGGTGCATTTCCTCTCACTTCTGTATTTCTCTATTCTTCTAGAGGATAGACAAAAACGAGGAGAGACACAAGGTTTCTTAATTGTCCAAAGATGCCACTGACAAATTGGTTACTTTTTACTGACTCTCAGTTTCACTGCCATGGGCTTTTTTTTTTCCTACAGAAGAAAAGGCCGTGCCAAAGGAATATTTATGAGCCTGCACAATGGGGAAATGGCTTGTAAAAGTATCTACGGCAAAGCACAGCACAGACATGTCTATTTGCTAAGGAGCAGGACCAAGTTACTGAATCTGGGGAGCCACTGATGTATGCAGTAATAGAGTGAAATCAAGCTCCAGAATAAAATGTGCAGTCAGGCAGAGACCCAAATGAAATGCCATTGCGGGATACAAATGAAAAATTATCAAAGGATAAAATGAAACCCATCAAAACACAATGTCCTTCACTTTGTTGTTTTTATTCTAATTCAGAAACATTTGGGTTTCATCTCCAGCCAGGCCCTAAACAGAGTCAGACTTGCATGTTGTATTTCAGGCGTTCTTTCCTCGCTCTTTTGTTCTTCTATTTCTCTTTTTAATTCAATTTTTTTTTAAGCGAATCCTAAAAAAGGAAAAAATTCTGCCTTTGTTTCTAATCTGAGCAGTTTGCCCTTTGCCTGCAGGCTCTGCCCTCAAACCCCAACCTATACTCTGACCTTGCTCCCTGACCTCCCACATCTCTGTGGCTTTGCCTCGAGCATGCTGGTGCTAAGTCCAGAGCCTGGCTTGGGACAAGAGGGTCTGTGCAAGAGAGATATCCAGGTTTTCTTTCCTTAGAGGACAATCCACCTGGTCCCCGTTGTCTCTTACTCCTCCGCCCTCTATCAGTACAATGCTTTTAAAGTGTAATTGCCCCAGTTTTAAACACTCACAAGTGATTTTCTTTCCCTTGCCAGGGATGCCAGCTGCAGGGATATTTTACTTGCTGAATGACCAAGCTCTCTGCTCTAAGAAACCACCCCCCTGCACCCTCGAAGGGACTTGCAGAGAGGAATGCAGTGGCTTTTTACACCATTCTGCAGTGATTAGGCTGAACTTTTTACTGAAGCACAGGATTTCCAGGTCTGGGCACCAGGCTGGTAGCACTGACAGACATCGCTGCTGCCTCCCTGGGGCAAGGAGAAGAAAATTGGCTGTGTTGTACTAACAGAGAAGGCAAATTATTTCCTAGAGGTGATTTAACTAATCAAGCACAGTCAGAAGGTGCAGATGTCCTTTCCTCTGCCTGTGCATCGGCCGGGATGCAGGCTGGGTGCAAGACATGCTTGAAATGATGGCAAACAGCTCTGGTTTGGGTACTTTTCATAGGTGTTTAGGTCTGTGTTGTAAGTGTTGCCTGCTTCACCTGTGCATGCCGTTTCTGATGATTTGGGCAGAGCCCTGGTGGGGCGTACCTTGAAACACTGGTGTTGGTGAGCAAAACCAAAGAGGTTGTGGAGATTTAGGGGGCAGGTTTAGATTGGATATTGGGAAGAAATTCTTGGCTGTGAGAGCAGGAAGGCCCTGGCACAGGGTGCCCAGAGAAGCTGTGGCTGCCCCTGGATCCCTGGAAGTGTCCAAGGCCAGGTTGGATGGGGCTTGGAGCAGCCTGGGACAGTGGAAGGTGTCCCTGCCCACGGCAGGGGTGGCACTGGATGGGCTTTCCAACACTTCCAACCCAAACCATTCTGTGGTTCTCTGTTGCTGTGGTTTGGGGCAAAAACCCCTCTGTTGCAGAATGTGGGGAGGTTCCCCAGTCTGAGTGCTGAGGAAAGCCCAAAAGTTGATGTCCATCAGACACAAGGAAACATTAAAAGGATCTGATCAGCACATCTTGTTCCAATTCAGGCCAATCACGCTTCAATTCACCACAGAAAATCTCTGTTGAAATCCAGGCTTAGAATACGTGGAGTTATTTCTCATCAAGGTTTTATCCTCGGGGCATTCAGAAACATCACCTCAGAAAGTTCCCAACAGCCACCTCTCTTTAAGCACGCTTCTTCAAATCTTATTTTTCCATACTCATTTCCTAGCCCTTCTAGCTGAGACATTCAGATATTCTGCTCTTTTTGACCACACGGATCGTTTCAAGCACATATTATTGCGTTGCTATGGTTATATTAGGATTGCAGTTTGCCTTTGTATTCGATTCAAACCCGAAATGAGTTCTTCCTACATAACCAGTTTTCTAATACAGACATATCACAATTGTGGTTGGGTTTTTTTTTTGTAGCCAATATCAAACATCATTTCAACATTTCAATGTAATAGAAGGGCTGATGTGCCCCAGTCAATGCAAAATTCAATCCTCCCTCTCAAGGAAATTTTGTAATCAGTTAAAATTTGGCTACTTAACTTTTAGATGAGTAAAATTAGATAAGATGGATGCTGGTTCAAGCACTGAAAATGTGATATTTCCAAGAGAACACGCTTTTGCAAGAGTACCAAAGATGAATCACGAACAGTCATTGCAAAAAGGGGTGAAACTATTTAAACGCCTTTCATTTGGGTTGTTAACAGAAGTCCCAGCATCAGATTTGGGAGAGAAAAACCGATTTTTGCCAGAGATTCAAAATTCTGTTCCTTCCTGCTAAGGTAAGAATACTCCCAAAAAGTAGCTACGAGGCTCCTGCAAACTTTCTGGGACAAAGCTGAAGGAAAATGTGGATTGGTAAAGCAATGTTGAAGACCAAAGATTAATCTGAGAGAAAGATACTGATAAAAACACGAAACCCTTTAAGAGTCAGGCTTAAAATTAAGGGTACAAGAGCAAATTTTAAGCACCTTTCTTGTACATCATCTTGGGAAGGGAAAGGAATACAGAAGGACCACTACTGATGGTTGTTGCCATCACAAAAACTTTACTCATTGCCTGGCCAGCATCCTGCCATTGGGAATAGGAGATGCAAGGATATCATGTTCCATCTGCCTGCCTGGAGCTCGTTACCCACCAGCCGCTGGGGTGGGATAGTCCCAGCACCAGCCTGAGTCCCCGAGCAGGGCTGCTCCATCCCAGGCTCTTTGGAGAGTGACCCCTGGGGCTCTCGGGGACTCCTCTTCATGCTCGGGGGTGGGAGGCCCTGGCACAGGGTGCCCAGAGAAGCTGTGGCTGCCTCTGGATCCCTGGAAGTGTCCAAGGCCAGCTTGGACGGGGCTTGCAGCAGCCTGGGATAGTGGAAAATGTCCCAGCCCATGGCAGGGGGTGGAACGAGATGATCTCTGAGGTCCCTTCCAACCCAAACCATTCCATTTTTCCATGATGACCGTGCAGTGCAAAACCTCATCGCTCCTTCTCTTCCATCATTCCAGCTCTGGAGCGTTCAATACCACCACCTCCCATCCCAGCCTCTCTCCAGGCCCGCTTTTGGGATCAGCCTGAGTTGTGGAGATATAAAATAGGGGCAATCGGTGCAGGAGACACGCCAAAGGCAGCGCTGCTCTCTTCCTTCCCCCATTTCCCCCTCCTGCTTCTCAGTCAGACTGCGTGAACACCCAGCAGCGATGCACGGGCTTCTCCTGCCCTCAGCTGGCTGCTCTGCGCCGTGCAAAGTGCCCGGTTTCCAAAATCCCAGCCGCCTGGAAGTCAGCAGGAAGAGGAGATTTCACCTCAGCATCACTCAAGCGCCGTTTGATGCTGCCCCTCTCTCCAAACTTAATGAACACGGACACCACCAGAGCCGGGAGCATCAGAGCAGAGAAAGGCTGAGCTTTCCGTGATGGTCTGTGTTAACTCTTAATTACAGTTCCACATTTATCAGGGAAAGCACTGGAAATGCAGGAAGAGTTTAGAAGACAGAGGTCTGATTAGTAAAATGTTGATGGTAAACAGGGAAAGAGTGATTTAGCCTTGATAAGGAGGTGTGTGGTGTGGGCTCCCAGAACACAGGGCGCTAAACTGGGTGGGATCAACTCCAGGGCAAGAGGAAGGGGAAAAAATTCCTTCCACAAAACAGGATATTTAATGAGGTGAGTTGCTCTGGCATTGCAATCATAAAATCACAGAATATCCTGAGTTGGGAAAGACCTACAAACATCATCCAGTCCAGCTCCTGGCCCTGCTCAGACACCCCAACAATCCCACCCTGTCCCTGGGAGCGTGTTCCAAACGCCCCTGGAGCTCTGGCAGCCTTGGGGCCGTGACCATTCCCTGGGGAGCCTGGGCAGTGCCCCACCACCCTCTGGGGGAAGAAACCTCTCCTGATCTCCAGCCCAAACCTCCCCTGGCACAGCTCCAGCCATTCCCTCAGGTAACATCGCTCAGACCATGACTGCATTTACAGCAATGCCCTTATTTAATGTCACTGTGATGTCATGGGACTGAGAGGACGTGGCGTACCCTCCTGGCTGCTTGTGGGTCCACATGTAAATTAGTTTAATGATTAAAAAGTGTCTTAAAGATGCTTTTTTTTTAGAGCAGGTTCCCAGGAAAATGGAAGTGACTTTCAGATGAGTTTTGCCATGTGGGGTTGTTTAGGAAACTTGCCAATCTAGGTTTCTGCAATAAAGATTTGTGTGGGTTGTGTAGTGGAAGGAACACTATGAACTCAACAGAATCAAAAATCAATAATTACAACATCTTCAGACAAGATCCTCAGGGCTCATTTGTTTTCCTCAGAGACTGTGGGGCAAGCCTTTCCCCCGTGCCTCAGTTTCCCTCAGCTGTGAAATGAAGGTGTTGTTCTGCTTCTCTTACGAGCTCACCGGGGCAGCAGTGGAGACCTGGCCTGGCTCTGGCATTTCTAAAGCCTTTCATGCCTTCTGAAGACTTGCAATGGATAAGGGCTCATCCCTGGCTGATTCCTCATTTCTCCAGAGGAGAACTGATGGCTTTTCCTCCTACACAGACCTCGGCTGGGCCAGCCACAACAGAGTCTGACACAGAAGGGTCCCTGCATTCTCAGCTGTGTTGTTTCTTCATCCCATCTACCTCCACCAGGCATCTCTGCAAAGGAACAAGAACGTTGCTGTGCAAGAAGCACCTGAGATCCTTCCCTACAGCTTCCCAATCCGGGATTGTCACCAAGGAGAGGAGAGGACAATGTCCCTCAGTACACCAGAAGCCAGGGGGTTATAGGCAGGAGTGGCTGCCACCAATTTTCCTACAACTGTGTCCCTGCTCCCCTCTGACAGCACCTCCTGCTCGTCTGGAGATCTCACAGCTGGAAGTGAAGGGAGAAAACTTTAAGATGTCCTTGGGGAAGGTGTGGCAGGAGAGAGGTGCTAAGGAGGGGAACAAAAGCTGCTGCACCTCGATAAGCAAAAATACTGCCTGGGGATGCCATGAGCATCTTCCTGGTGGGGACACAGCTGAATTTTCTCCAAACCAAGGCTCCTCGGGAGCATTTTCTACCCTGTGAGGGTGGCGAAGCCCTGGCACAGGCTGCCCAGAGAAGCTGCGGCTGCCCCTGGATTCCTGGAAGTGTCCAAGGCCAGGTTGGACGGGGCTTTGAGATGGAGCTTGGAAGGTGTCCCAGCCCATGGCAGTAACTTGGAACTAGATTCTTTAAGGTCCCTTCCAACCCAAACTGTTTTGTGGTTCTGTGGGTTTTGAAGGTTTTTCCCATCTGTGTTTTCAAGGGTACAGCAGGACACAGCAAGGTGACAGCAAAGGCAGAGGTCGCACAGAAGTTTCAATACCTTTGGGAAAAAAAACAAACGTGTGACATGAGCAAGTTTCTGCATCACAGGCACCTGCTGAGATATGATCTTGCTTTGCTTTGGGAAATTCCTCTGATGTTTTTGTTTGTGGTTTGGGGTTTTATTGCATTGGATTTTTCTTTGGTTTTAATTTGACCAACACTCATTCAAAGTGTTTCTTTCCTAGATTAACTGTGTCAGCTTTGGGGAGAGACTACTCCTTCACCTCTTCAATCCCCTGTGCCTCCGTCTGGAATGCAAAAGTGACCCAGGGAATGCCCCTCCAGAGTTCATCTTTCCCAGGGAATCCCCTGAATTTGGGAAAGCCAGATGTTGGAACGGGATATTTTGTGAATTCTACCACACGAGGGCAGCCTCTTCCACCTTCCCGTGTTAAAAATCCTCCCAAATCCAGGATAAAAGGCTCCCTAGTTTGTTTGAAGCCCCTCGGTGATAATTTTGCTGTGATGATTTTCAGCGAGAGGTGTACACACAGTTGGACTCGACGATTCTAAAGGTGCCTTCCAACCTAAATGATTCTATTATTCTAGGGAATATCGATCCATTATATTAAAAAATAAATAAAAATCATCATGAGTCTTCCAAAAAGGATGCCTGGAGCTACAGGAACATTGCTTAAGGATAGAGTTGAAAGTACTGCCACACCTCAAGCTGTGAGCACCAAAAGCAGGGGTTTAAAACAAACGTAATGGCTGTAGTGACTGATGAGTCCTGTGTGAGCAACGCTGAATTCCTGGGCAACGCATCTCCAACAGGCACAAACCTCATTCTTCTGGCTCTTACATCAAGAGCCACTACGTACAGCAGATAAATAAAAGCTGATTTTTGCAGCCCAGAGGCAGCAGCAGATTTATCAGCTGCTGTTTGATGGAATCACTGCTGCGTGGGGAGAGAACATCTCACTGAAGGCGTTGAATTACACACATATTTTGCCCTGGGTTGTGTCCTCATCTTGATTTGTGCGCTCGCAACCCAGTGGAGGTAAAAGACCTGCTTTCCCACAGCAGAGAGCAGCAGGAAGAGCCAGAGGGGTTTCTTCCAGTGGTTGCAGCACTGTTAAAACCCTACTGCGTCCAAGCTCTGAGCGTGGGTGCCAGCCTTGCAGTCAGAATCTCTGGAGAGAGGAGGAATAGCTGTGGCTATCATTAAGTGGAGTTGTTTCTGTGATCACTTCTTAAGGACTGGTCCCAGATTTCTCCCTGGGGTGCCTTTAAAGAATTTGATGAAGTGTTATGCTTAAGCACTATGTATAGGATTAGCCTCTGGAAGAATTCTTCCTTCCCCTCTCCAGACAGAAATGGTGTTTTCCCGTGGACTGAGCCTTCATCTAGCAGCGCACTCAGCATCCTCCCGGGCTCGCCACAACCCAAACACAGCAGATTGGCCAAAAAGACCACAGCCCTACCTGATGGACTATCACAGCCTCGTCTGACAGCCTGTGGAAGCTGAATTTGTGCAGAAATTCAAGTATTGAGCTTGATTCCCTGATGCCTCAGCTCTGCAGACTGTCCCAGCAAGTTAATCAGGAAGATTATCAATTTACACCCACTTTGCTTGAACATGAGCAATTGACTATCAGAGCAGGAGTGAATTTGGCACCAGCCTTAACATATTAAGCAAATTAAGAACTGGGATAAAAATCATTATATCTGACAGAGCAATTTGTGCATCAGAAGATGGTGTGCTTTTAATTCGTTGACAAGAAGGAGGGGGAAAGGGGGAGCATCCATTCTCTGCAAACCCAAAGATAACTGGGTGTGGTTTATTCTGGTGCCAAACCTTCCAAACAAGAAATAAATTATCAGGCAACTGGCACAAAAAGATAAACATGTAAAAGAAGAATTGGCCGTTTATTGCAGAGAAATTCGTCCTCTTATCCTGGCAGCACACTGAGGGAAAATGTGGCATGGGATAAAAGCAGGTTAGCTCAGGACACCCCAGGAAAGGTTTGTTCAACTGAAAGAAGAGCTGTGAAAACCTCTCTTACCTGACATCCTCATGGCTCAGCCAGGTTAAAAACAGAGGGGACCAGGGCACGGAGAGATTTCCAGGGTGGGAGTAAAGGTTGAGCGATGGAAAGCTGAATATTGGCGTTCCCTTTGATCCAGTCTGGGACCTCAAATGAGAGAGATGACACCCTGATGGCCACCTTAGCTACCCTTCATCTGTGTGGGAGGACATTTATCAGCTCGAGATCACAGAATTCTGTTATGCCAGAATGGTTTGGGCGGGAAGGGACCTTAAAGCCCATCCAGTGCCACCCCCTGCCGGGGGCAGGGACGTCTTCCACTGCCCCAGATTGCTCCAAGCCCCATCCAGCCTGGCCTTGGACACTTCCAGGAATCCAGGCGCAGCCACAGCTTCTCTGGGCAACCTGTGCCAGGGCCTCCTCACCCTCACAGGGAAGAATTTTTTCCTAGTATCTAATCTAAATCTCTTGTTTGAAAATGTTCCCCCTTATCCTATTACTATCTGCCTGTGGAAAATCAGCCTCCCTCTTTTCATAAGCCCCCTTTTAGTGCAGGAAGGCCACACTGAGGTCTCCTCAAAGCCCTCTCTCTCTTCTCCATGCTCAACAGCACCAGTCCTCTCAGCCTGTGAAGATAAACATTGCACCTTTGTTCATATTAAAAAAACCTTCTACTTAAGAAAAATTTTCTGCTTAAGACCTATCTGTGTTCACAGGTGCTGCATGACATTGAATAGGTTGTGCAAGTTGGGATAAAGCACGAAAATTTGGAGTCATAGGGAAAAAAAGCAGATTGATGGGTTACTGTATCACCATCGTGAAGGACATGGAGGACAATTCATCAGCCTGCCCAGCAGAGCAGCTTCTAGATTTCTTTATCTCTCTGCTCTGTTTTTTATGATGTCCCTTCAAGTCTGAGACCCCACTGAGGACTGCTCTGAGCCTGCAGTGCCATGATAGGAAATTTCTGCGAGGGTCGAGGCAGAAGTGTCCTGTGACAAAGAGGACACAGGACTCTGCCGTAGCAGCTCTCTGGGCTACCCTTTTGATTTAGGGGATAAAATAACCCAAAGCTGGCTCAGAGGTTAATGTTCTTTCTGCAGGGGTGGCCAGCAGCACAAGGGCTTTGATGAAAGGTGTCTCAGAACCTCTGCAGTAGCGGGTGCTTTGAAAGAGCAGAGCTGAGTTGGACTCAACACCAGCAAAGTTCAAACCAAGCTGCCCTGAGAGAGCTTCCCCTCAGCTCACAGTGATCTGAGAGGTCTGGGCTGCTCCTGCCCGGCCAGGGGTTTTCTCCTGCATTCAGGCCTTGTAAGATGTATTTAAAGGACAGGCAGAGATGGCCAGGTATAGAGCAGCTGCTGAGATGTGATGCCTTGGAAAGAAGAGGTCATGGCAGAGGGGATTGGCAACCAGCTGGTTTGGTTTTTCCAGTTCTGAATAATGATCTCGAAAGAATCCATCCACCTTTCTCACGCATGCTGAGAGACTTGGGAGTGTTCAGCTTGGAGCAGAGAAGGCTCCAAGGAGACCTCAGAGCCCCTTCCAGTGCTTAAAGGGGCTCCAGGAGAGCTGGAGAGGGATTTTGGACAAGGGATGGAGGGACAGGGCAAGGGGCAACAGCTCGATGCTCTCAGGGGCCTTTTCCAGCCTTAACGATTCTATGGCAGGTGTGGCGTGGGCATTCCCCAGACACTCCCTCCACCTGGGAAGGGATAGCTGGAGGATGCTGCTGATGTTGGCGTGGTGGGACAGGGTCGTGAAGGGTCACATTCTGCTCCCTGGTGGACTGCAGCCATTCCCAGCTCTGCCTCCTCATGCCTGTGCATGCTGAAGGATGGAGACTCAAACATCTCCATGGTTTTTATAGAATCACTGAATGGTTTGGGCTGGAAGGGGCCTTAAAGATCATCTTGTTACAAGCCCCTGCCATGGGCAGGGACACCTTCCACTATGCCAGGTTGCTCCAAGCCCCATCCAAGCTGACCCTGAACACTTCCAGGGACAGAATCCACAACTCCTTTGGAAAACAAACAAGCCAAGGTTTCTGTTTTCCTTCATCTCCTCACACCAAAGGAGAGTTGTTCGTTTTTCTGCTTCTGTAGCCAACATCCTTCTCTTCCCCATACTGGCTCTTTGGCCAGATGAAGGCTGGGATGAGAAGGCCTCTGGAGCTGTACTGCTTTAGGAAGCATCTAAAGCCCCTCCAAATCATCTCAAAGACACACTGAAGCCACCCAGGCCTCAAGAGAGATCTCCTCCCTTTAGGAGAAGCTGGCTCACGCTCGATGCCAAAGGAGGTGGCAAATGAAGAAAGAAAAAAAGCTGTAACTCTGTAAACTCATAAATCACCAAAGCCCTGAAAGAGAAGGAGGGGGAAAAATAAAAAAGACAAGAACCCAACATGGCCTTTTTTGGTTTGCAGATAAGCATAAAGTTTGGCAGGAAGGAGATTAGGGCTTTTTCCAGTGCACCTCGCAGTCGATAATTCCCACAGCAACAGGGCTGCAAACAGCCACGCGTGTTCCCCTGCAGAAATGGGAGAGAGCAGAGGGGCAGAGGGGCAGAGGGGCAGGGGACAGCTCGTGATTAAGTCTGCTGACACCAAGGGAAGGTCCTGACTGATCCCCTCCACACACCTTCCTCCGGAGAAGCATTTTGGCTGTCTTTGCTAATTCAGAGTTTTTGGAAGCCCTGTGATGCTTCCTGGGAAACTCCAGCCTGACTCTATCAGCTCTTGCCAGCAGCCAAGGGTCGTTATGATTAATGACGGTAGAAAACTGTCAATGGCAGACACGAAGAATTAAGTTGTCACCAACATTTAAAAATCAACGTTAGACCATGGGAAGGATGGGAGAGGAAGACCATGGCTGTACAATATCTGCAGCTTCTCACTCTCTCCAGGGTTCCTCCTGGGGTGGTCTAAATCCATCCTGAAAAGAAATTTTTAAAGAAATAATTAAAAATAATAATTTTAATATCGGAAAAAATTTATAAATAATTTAAATTATGAACTTTCTAAGTCATGCCTCGTGCCACCAGAGATCCCCAGAGTACTGCCAGGCACCAAAGTGCCACTCAAAGGATGCAGGTCTCCCGTGGTCTTGTGTCACATCTGCCACTCCTGTGGGGACACTGCAGGTGCTCTGGGACATCTCCAGTTCCGTTCGTTGTGTTCAGGTAGCTTGATCGAGTCTCTGCAGCTCTTCCTGGAAAACAAACACCGGAGAACCAAGTGAGGGAGAACAAATGCCACCCAGATGTCAAGTGACAGGATGAGAGGAAATGGCCTCGAGCTGCACCAGAGGAGGTTTAGGTTAGGTATTGGGGGGAAAAAAAAATCATGGAAAGGGTTGTAAAGGATTGGAAAAGCCTGCCCAGGGAAGTGGAGGTGTCACCATCCCTGGAAGCGTTCCAAAACCATGTGGATGGGGTATTTGAGGACATGGATTGGAAAAGCCTGCCCAGCGAAGTGGAGGTGTCACCATCCCTGGAAGCGTTCCAAAACCATGTGGGTGGGGCACTCGAGGACATGGTTTAGTGGTGAAAATGGCGGTGGTGCTGGCTTGATGGTTGGACTTGATGATATTAAAGGTTGTTTCCAACCTTAACGATTCTACGAAACGGAAAGGACCAGGGATGGTGGATAAACACAGCGATAAATTAAAGCAGAGTTAATTGAAAGGAGATCCAGAGCAAAGTGTCCCCCTGCTCCATGAAACATCTTCCCACTGCCCAGCAAGGCTGAGGGATGCAGGAGGCCAAGGGAGAGGTAGCAAAAATCCTCAAAAATCAAGCATCTCTCCCAGGCTGTGAGCTCAGGGCTGGGGGATGGAAAGGAAAAGACCTCATGACTCCAAGGAACATCTCACGGTGTAAATCAAAGGTGAGAGGTGCAGCTGGAACTGCAGAAGTTTCTTAAGAAGGCGTTTCTCCCACCTCTGCAAGTCTTTGTGCCCCCCACTCCCACAGTGAACACAGGAGGGTGGCCCCTCCAAAGCCCCTCCTGTCCATTCCCACATGCCCTGGCCGTGGTGGAATTCCCACCCCTCCAGCCCAGTGGCCCAAGGAAGCTTCATTCCGTCATTCCTCACATCCCTGACTTCTGCAGGTGACAGATGAAGCAGAGACGGGGAGGGGGACTGCGGACAGGCCCTCCCCTTGCACAGTGTGGGGTATTTTCCTATCAGAGCTGATTAGATTTGGGCAGAGCGCTCCTTCCCACAGCATTCCTTGCAGGAGGGGTCAGCTGGAGCTGTGTGATGCAGCCAGAAGGGAGTGGTGGCCTCAGTGACAGCAACAGGCTGTGGGATGTCGGGTCACACTCCAGCCCAGAGCAATCCCAGCCCTCCACAAGGCACAGATGGCTCCTTTCCGTCATCTGACCTCATTGTTTAATCTGACCTGATCCGGTGCTCTAATCTAGCGTCCATTTTAATCACCACCACGAAGCCGGGATTGTTTCCCTGGGCCCCACCCTGAGTTCCTTCCCTCTGAGGGCACACGCACAGCCCAGATCCATCATCCATCTGAGGGGACACGCTCCCCTGACTCCTGTGTGGGGGCTGCTCTCGGCTCATGTAGACGAGATGCTGATGCTCGCAGCCAGCACTGCAATAAAAGGATATTTCCATTTCATGAAGTCAGCAGAAGTTTCTCCTGTGGCTGCTAGGAGTCCCAAGGGCTTCTAAGACCCCTGGCAATTTTTGATCAATGCTTTTGTAGTGTTTGGGGATTTTTTAAAAAGATCTGCTTGGTCACAAGGCTGTAATTATAGAATCACAGAATGATTTGGGTTGGAAGGCACCTTAAAGATCATTCAGTGCCAACTCTGCCATGGGCAGGGACATCTTCCACTGTCTCAGGCTGCTCCAAGCCCTGTCCTGGCCTTGGACACTTCCAGGGACGGGGCAGCCTCAGCTTGTCTGGGTTTGCATCATGACTCTGCATGATCTTGGTCAAGTAGCTTAGCCTTGGTGGCAGCACCTAAACTTTTCCAGATTTCCTGCTCTGCATTGTGTCCTGGTCCTGCTTTGGTTCAGACGAAGGCAGCCACAGGTGATTCCCTGAGCCCACAGCCCCAGGGCAGCTGCAGTGGTCTCCAGTTGTCTCTTTGCACTTTAAGACATCCTCACCTCGGTTCTCCCTCTTTGGAAGTCTCAGCGCAGCCTCTCCAGGTCGAAACCCATGGATAGTGCAGCAACGAAGAAACGGGCAAGCACAGAATGCAGCTGAACAGAGCTGCAGACGCTGATGAGTCCCGAATTTGTTCACCCAAATCAGGTCTCGGCCAACTGTGGGACTCGTGATGATGCCACCTGTACCCAGGAAAGGACGGCCACACACACATCCTTCCCTACAGCCAGAAAGGGTTTACTGCACACAGTCCCCCCTGCCCGCAGCCCCAGAGGCTGGGAAGGGGCCGGGAAGGGTCATGCAGTCCATGACATCCCCTCAAGGCAGGATCAGCTCTCCTCTGGCCCCGCTGACAGATGTTTGTGTAACCTGCCCTCGGAGACCTCCTGTAAAGGAAGGCCACGTCCTCCCGCCAGCCACCTCCTCCTCCTCTCTCCGGGGTAACTCCGAGGATTTTCCCACGCTGTCTGAATTACACTGCGTCCCCCCGAGCTGCAGAGAGCCCCTCTGCTCTCAGCTGCAGCTCTGTTCCCAGACTGAACGAGTAAAAACAATTTGCTGATACCTTTGCAGCATGGAAAAAAAAAAAGAAAAAAATCCATCCCAGGCTGTCTTTGCCTCACATCAACACACAGCCCCTAATTCACAGCCCTGTCAGCATCTGGGAGAGGATATGGCTCTGTCAGGATCTGTCTGGCAGCAGAAGTGCTCCCAGCTCTTGCTCTCTCACAGCGCAGAGGGAGATTCCCTGCAATCTGATGGTGAGAAGTGAGAATAAAATGTTGCTGCTTTCCTGTCCCTACCCCAGGCTAATCTGGGATGACACTTGCTCAGGTGCCTTGTTCCACACACTTTGTCTCACTGTGGTCTCCCAGAATCTTCTGTTTCAATAAATTTTGGCTCCAGATCTCTCCACAAGCCCTTATGAAAGGGCACTGACAGCTCTGCTCCTGCAGGGAAGAGCCCTCGGGTGAAGGTGGGCTTTGCACAGGGAAGGTCCCACTTCCAAAACACCTCGAAGTTCTCCATCCTCTCTCCTTCCACCATGGATAATTTTTCCTCTAAGATTAAAGAAGTTGGCAGGTGGAAAGCAAATATTTATGCCCAGACTGATGGCTGGTGGTAACACTTCTGTCCAAGGTTTGGGATGACCCTTTGGTATCTTGGCATTGATCCACGTGTGCTGCTCAGGGGCAGCATCTCCTCTTCCCCCAGTGAGGTTTTGCTACTGCCTATTTTAAAGACACTGCTGAAACCCTGCAGGACACTTCTGACAGGGAAGTTGTCCTATTTTGCCATTTTTCTCTGCAGTCAACTGTGCTACAACTGCAATGTAATTCTAGGAGCTCCAAGACACACCATTACTGCAGCAGCTGGAGCTTTACATCCAAAACACACATGTGATCAAATTGAAAGGCTTAGCAACATCAATTCTTCTATCTCCTCTGGTATTACACTGACTTTCTCGCTGAAACAATTTTCACTGCAATATTCTACCAGTGAAACTGCTCCCAGATGCCTGAGCTTAGGCTGCAGATTTGGCTCTGAAGCCAGGTTTCACAAAATGCTCCTGGTGATTTTCTACAGAGCTTGGGAATTCTGGAGAGGTTTGGTTTTTTTTTTTTCCCCATGTCAAGTTCACTTTATTTGATTTGGTAGGCTGAAAAGCAAAAAACTAGATCTCTCAGCAGCCCTATTTAAATGTTATTTAAATGTGCTGTCACGTTGGCCTCAGAACTGCTTGAGAAATACTCACTCATCTGTCCCCTTGGAAAGCTGTGGCTTCCAGGGATTGCAGACAGCAGGATGATTTCTTGGTGCAATGCACCAGGGGATTTAAATGCTATGTGCTCTTTTCATTCTGAGGCACCTCTTAATTAAGAACTGATTAAAGTTTGGGGATTATTTTGTAACATAATCACTGTTTTGCAGGGACTGGTGCTCTGCCAGGGCTGGCTGCACTGGTTACACCCTGGGCATTCAGGGATCTCAGGCATCTGGGGACAGGTTCTTTTAAAGGTAGATGTATTTCCTTTGCAGAAGGGGTTTTGTGCCCTTTCTTCATCTCTCATCCCTGTGGCACAGTTTGTATCCCAGATATGGCAGGGAAGGCACAGTCTGTGTCCCAGATGTGGCAGGAAGGCTGCAAGCTGTGCTTAGTTAAATCAGAAGATTATGGAGCAGTTTGGGATGGAAGGGACCTTCCAAAGCCCTCCAGTCCAACCCCCTGCAATGGGCAGGGACATCTCCCACTAGACCGGGTTGGTCCAAGCCCTGTCCAATCTGTCCATGAATGTTTTCAGGGATGGGGCATCCACCACCTCTCTGGGCAACCTGTGCCAGTGTTTTACCATTCTCATTGTAAAAAAATTCTTACTTTTATCTAAATGGAAC
This sequence comes from Callaeas wilsoni, assembly GCA_013398955.1. NCBI lineage: Eukaryota > Metazoa > Chordata > Aves > Passeriformes > Callaeidae > Callaeas > Callaeas wilsoni. Next base: position 54,573 of record VWPU01003943.1, read on the forward strand.
CTCTTTTAGTTTGAAACCATCACCCCATTTCCTATCACTACAGAACCTGCTACTCCACTCTCTCTTATTGGGCCTCTTTAGGCCCTGGAAGGGGCTCTGAGGTCTCCCCAGAGCCTTCTCTTCTCCAGATGATCACCCCCATCTCTGCCAGCCTGACTCCAGAGCAGAGGTTCTCCCATCCTTGGAGCAACTTTGTGGCCTCCTTTGGTCTCACTCCAGCACCTCCACATCTTTCTGATGTTGGGGACCCCTGGGCTGGAGACAGCTCTGCAGGTGGGGGTCTCACCTGAGCAGAGAAGAGGGGGGAAATCCCTTCTCTGGACCTGCTGCCAGGTTTGATGCAGCCCAGGACACGGTGCTCCCTGGGGGTAATGAGCAAACCCAGCCCTGCTCCAGAAACCACAGGAACATCTCCCTCCTTTCCCTGCCTTCTCCCATCTGATTCCAGGTCAGTCTGCCACTGCCATGCCATCCAGGCACGTTCCCCATGATGCCTTAGGATTTTAGCTTTTAGATTTTCATATATTTATAATCCTGCAATTCTTTAGTGTGTAACTCTGAGCTCCATGTAGAGTGTTAGCTGCTGCTTTTCCCATTTTGGTCAGACACGACAATTCCTCTCCATGCCTGAGAATCAAGGACACCTCACTGTCTCAGGCCTCGAGAAATGGAAACAAAAGTGAGTTGGGGGGGAGCAAACTGAGAGAATGGGACTGCACTGCCTGAAGCTGGAATTGGACAATGAACCTCTGATATGCAAATGGACAGAACTTCTATCTGTCCCAAAAGCGTGTGGCTGTGTCCATCCTGGGTGCAGTCTCTGCGCGACTCCTGCACTGCCCAAGGTGCACCCTGGGAAGGCCTTTCCATAAATCCCTGTCCTTTATCCTTTCACTCTGTCCAGCCTCTGCTCCAGGTCAGCCTCTCCAAGGCATCCCCCACACCTGGGCTTGTCCATGTTGAATGGACAACAGCCACAGGGCTCCTTCTCCTCCCTCTGAGCCTCCTTTGTGGCCTCAAATCATCTCCTTACCAACAGCAAATGTTTTTCTCTGCTCAGCCTCCTCCATCTCGTCGTATCTGCTCTCCCACCGTGGTGTTTACGCTCTTCAAAGAACCCAAAGCCGTTACCCTATCTTTGCCTTAGTCATAATTTGGCCAGGACTTACACATTTCTTTCTCCTTTTATTTCCTAATCTGCCCTCTCAGGTCTCTCCAGTCAGGAGACTGCTCTCACAGGCTGCTTGGGTTTCTCTGTTTATCTTGGAGCAGGAACAGCATAGATTTTGCAAAGCTAGCTGTGAAGCAAGAGACTTTCACACTCAACAAGCTCACGGGTGGCAAAGTGCCATGGGACAGCTGTGGAATGAAAGGGGATTAGAGGAGCTAAGTGGATGCCCCTGAGACATAACCCCCAGTCCCTTAAGTCCCTTCTCCAGCAGAGGGACTGATGTGGGCTGTGCTGTCCCACCCTGACACAACTGGGCCGGCAGGATCAGAGCACGGATCTTGGCAAGGAACTCCTGTGAAAACTTCATGAAAATCACATCACGGGGCTGCAATGGGAGGGCAGCGTCTGCTCTGCAGACCCCGGGCTGCAAGATCAGCTTGGGCCTGAGAAATGTGGCTTTTCCTGAGGCTTTCCTGTGCCTTTTCCTTAGCCTGGCATGTCAGCTAAAGGGGTGCTTTAGTGAAACCCCTTCTCAGGCAGATGTGGGAACAGTCAGAGCGGGTCCAGAGGAGGTCACCGGGATGATTCCAGGGCTGGAGCATCTCTGCTGTGGAGACAGAATAAGGAAGTTGGGGTTGTTCAGCCTAGAGAAGAAAAGAGTCAAGGGAGACTTTCTTGTGGACTTAAAAGGAGTTCATAAAAGAGGTGGAGAGGGACTTTTACAGACCAGGTAGTGACAGGATAAGGGGCAACAATTTTAAACTAAAAGAGGAGAGTTTTAGATGTTAGGAAAAAATTCTTTACTCAGAGGGTGGTGAGGCCCTGGCACAGGGTGCCCAGAGAAGCTGTGGCTGCCCCTGGATCCCCGGAAGTGTCCAAGGCCACACTGGACAGGGTTTGGAACAACCTGGTCTAGTGGGAGGTGTCCCTGCCCATGGCAGGAAGGATGGAACTGGATGATCTTTAGCTTCTTTCCAACCCAAACAGTTCCATGATTTCATGATGTCAGCATGCAAACAGGCTGGAAGTCACAGCTCCCCCCAGCTGGGTCTGGCTGGTGGGGTTTTGGAGAAAAAATGAGGAGTTACAGCAGGAGAGAAGGAGGGAATCAGTTCTGCAAGCCCAGCAGTCCATGCATGAGGGATCACGGAATCACAGAATCATTTAGGTTGGAAAAGACCCCCAAGATCACCGAGTCCAACCATTAACACAACACTGCCAAGTCACCACTAAATCACGTCCCTTAGCACCACATCTCCCATCCCTTGGCAGGTCTGGTCACTGACTGGTGGGAAAAACATGGGAAAAAGGCTCTTCTCATCTCAAGATAAGGGTAAATCAAACCCCAGAGGAGTTAATGAAATCAGACTGCTGCCAGAAAGCACTGAACCATCACAGCCCTTGGGGCTTGGATTAAAGTTTTAGGCTGCCTGTGACATTATTAGTACTTTCTGTCCATGCAAACTGAAACCTCTCACTGTTCGCAGCAAACTCCCTCAAGTTTGGAATGGATGGGAAAGTGAAATGAGAGCAAATGGTGTGTGGGGGTGTCCTCCCTTACCCTGCAGGGCAGTGACTTCTGGTGGCATCAGCACTGGGCACAGGCTGTGCAGTCTTGGCATGGTTGTGCCATTCCGACAGGCCACCAAGAGTGGCAAAAAATGGCATAGAGCTGGGCTGGGAGGGATAGGCTGGAGATCAGGAAAAGGTCCTTCCCTCAGAGGGTGCTGGGGCACTGCCCAGGCTCCCCAGGGAATGGGCACATTCCCAAGGCTGCCAGAGCTCCAGGAGCGTTTGGACAACACTCCCAGGGATGCCCAGGGTGGGATTGTTGGGGTGTTTGTGCAGGGCCAGGAGGTGGACTGATGACGCTTGGGCGTCCCTTCCAGTTCCGAATATTCTGTGATTCTGTAAAACACCATTCCTGTAGGCACTGTTTGTGTCCTAATCCTTGTAAAAATAAAGGCAGGCAGGAGAGCAATGTGATCCCAAGGGAAGAGCCAGGACAGGGTCATGGGATACCAGAAATCCCTCTCTTGGCTCACCACAGGCTTGTGCTGAGACTTTGGCCAACTCCACCGCTCTTTTCCATTTTTCCCCCGCTTCCTTTTGTGTTGTTGCATTGGAAGTTCGCAGGAGGGTTTCTCTTTGGGCGTGTGTGGGTGCCCACATGTGTGTGCAACATTCTGAGGTCTCTCAGCACAAAAGCAACATAAATTATATCGTGTCAAATTCTTGGAGTGGTGGTATTGGCGGTTTCCTCCCTCAGAGACCTTGCAAAATAGCTACCTGTGAAATTAAATTAAACATTTCTTCTCCTGGGGTTTAAACAATACACTCCCTCTAAGCTGGGCTAAGGATTTCTTCGTGCTGTATTACTTTACAGATTAATACAGTGCAGAAAATTAATTACCTTTTATTCACTAAGACATTTTTTTTTTCCCCCCTTGCAGATTTTAGATTTTCAATTTGCAAAGAAAACTGAGGGGGGACCGCAGGCAATCCCACGTATGTGAGGAATGCAACCTTAAGATCTGGTTCCTGGTACCTGGTCTGCTCTGCTCCTGAGATCTGCCGTGCCTCCCCCAGCTGATAAGAGCACTGCTGGGTCTGCCTGCCACGCTCATTCCATTACTCCTGACACTGCCTTTTGTCTCTGGTGGGCTCTGGACAGGCACAAATCAAAGCTGTCACGTCCTGCAGAGCCCTGGTTTGGCCTGGAGTGCAGAGATCTCTGAACTCTGCCTTGTGCAACCATCTATTACAGGCAGGAGAGGTGCAGGGTAGAAATCTGAATGCCTCTTTTGCCTCTTTTCCCAGCCCCAAACACTGATCTTGAAGGGTGAGGTTTTGCAGCACTGCATCGCCCAGAGCTCTTTTGGTGGTCCAGGGAGTGCAGCTGGGAGGGGAAGAGCAAAGCACCACTAAGATCTTATCACAGCAGGGATTTGAAGGGCAGTAAAACATTTGTGAACACTCTTTTGGTCTTCCAGATCATCAGGTAGGGACCCCAAAGGAGTGTGTGCATGTGCACACATACACAGATGCACAAATTCCCAAAATTTCCCCTTCAGTGATAAATGAAAATCCCTCTGCCTTACTTTGCCAGGAACTTTTTTTTTTTGTTTCTCCTCTTGCTCCTGTAACTTGAAATCCTTTTGGGAGCAGCCTGATGCCCACCTCCACTGCCACCATGACACCTCTGCCCATGAATCCTCTGACCAGGGAAATGCCAGAGCTGGCAGAAGGCAGCCCAGCTGGAAAGCTGGCCAGGGATGGATTTGGCCAGCACAGGTACCACCACGTTCCAGAGGTCACTCAGCCACTGCCAATGTTTTCCGTGCAGAGCTGGCTCAGGGAGGACCTTTCTGAAGTGCAGAGGGCAGCAGTTTTATCTGTTACAGCTGGCTATCTTTAGACAATTTTAATAAAACAGTGGGATTAAAAACATTCCAGCCTCCTCCGAGGTGTTTAACCCCATCAGGCTGGGTGATGAGGGGGAGAGAAAACTGATTGCATTACAAAGGGAGGTCTGGAGGAGTTTGCAGTTATATCCTCTCGAGCAAGTGTTAAAGGGATGGTGCCAGCTTCCAAACCATCCTCTGGGGATGTTCATACTTGTATCAGCCCTGATAAAGGTGGCAGAAGCCATGCACGGAAGGAAACCTCTGGATCTGTCCTGCCCTGGCTCCGTGGCACATTATCTCCATTGCACAGAGATCTTTCTGCTGCCTATTAAGTGGTGTGAATCATTTCCACAGTTCTCCTCTAGAAGACGAGACATTTGTTCCTTGATTTTGGCAGTTTGGGAAGTTTGTCTGGGGACCTGGAGAGGAAGGAGGCCTTGAACTTCTGGTGAGCAGAGTAGAGGCAGAAACTCTCCCAGAGGTGGCCTCTGACACCCATCCAGGGAAGTCCCTGATTATCCAGCTCCTGTCCTTCTGCTCTCCTGACAGGCCAAACAGGGCTCTGGACATTCTGATGTAGTGGAAGATGTCCCTTCTCATTGCAAAAGGTTGGACTCAGTGACCTTGAAGGTCCCTTTGTAACCCAAACCATTCCATGACTTTACAATTCCATGACCCACAGGGCCCTGCACAGTGTGGCAGCACATTTCTGCAAAATGGCCTGCAAGGAAAAATCCACATTAACTGCCTTTGCAGGGACAGTCTTCAAGCCTCACAAGCCCAAGCCTTTGCACGTAGCAGACCATGACAGAGGTCCTGAGCTTGGCATTCCACACTGCTCCCCAGGGAATGCTGTCCCTGGAGTCACTCTGCCACGACCCTGTGCCATCAGGGTGTTTGCAGTCCGGGTCCACGCTGAGGAGCTCCACAGACCATGACCCCGAGCTTGCCCACCCATCATCAGGCATTATCTAATCATCATTCGAGACTGTTCCCTAAGGAAATGAGCTTCCCTTCCCAGCAAAGCCTTTTCCACTGACAGAGATGGAGCACTGGTGAATTGAGAGGTGCAGGGGTGGCTACAGAGACCTCTCACCTTCCTCCCTGGGTCTTCCTGGAGAGAAGCTGCTCCGTGCAGCTCTTTTTCCACCATTACACTACAACAGGGAAAAGTCCAGGTATTTCTGAAACAGTTGAATGTTGAAAATCCACCAGTGTTTTATGCTCAGAAGAGTCAGAATATAAAATAAGGAAAACTTTGACTTCAGTGGGATTTAGAATCTAATGTTACATTCACTTCAATCTTTTTTTCCTGGAAATTCTCAATTCTTTACAGACGAAACCCAAGAATCTCACACAGCAGTCCCAGTGGCTGAGGATGAACAACAAACACTAACAAAGCACAATAAAATTTGCTGAAAACACGAGATTGCTGCCTCATTTCTCCCTTTCCCAGCTTTCAGGATGCATGATCTGAAGTTCCTGACCTGTGAAGTTCCTGGTGGTGTGGAGCAGATTCTTCCTCTGTTTGCCCCAATAAGCAACACCAGGTGAATTTTTTATGAGCTGAGGGTACATTTTGAATTTAAAATATGGTCCAGACATTGCCTCTGCAGCAGCCCTGTGCTTGTATTTTCCAATTAGTTGTGAAAGTGGATACAGCCTTGAGGGAGTGACTTTCCTTGTTGCTGCTCTCATGCAAACAGGGCCCTAAGCTCTGGAGAGCTGCAGCACCACAGTCACTAAGGTAGAAGACAATAAGAAGAGTTTATATAAATTTAAAATGGAGAAGGAATTTCATCTCATAGCTTTATTTGTCTGTTCTTACTGCCCATTGCTCCTGGTTCATGCTCAGCTGTTGATCACGTCTGTGGGGGTGGCCAGATCCAGCTCTTGCTTTGGGTGCTCCCTCCAAGTTTGGTAAATGCCAAAGACGAGGTGGCAGCCACCTCTGGGAATGCAGAAAAAGCTGTCAAAAACACATCTCTGTGTGTAACAAATCCAACAAATATTAGCTGACTGCACCATGCAAACCCTGACTGTGAACAGGGCCTGAGCATCACTTTCCCTCGTGGAACTCTAATTCAGATGAGTCCTCAACATGCAGCCCAACGTGATTTCTGACTGCAGAAGAATCTCACATCCTCATTAAGTGAAGGAATGAGAAAAACCAGCTGCCTTCCTGAAAAGAGACCCTCCTTACAAATCTCGTGTTAGCAGGAGGAGCAGGAAGATGCCGACAGCTGCGCGGAATCACTATAATTAAAAAAGGGAAAAAAGAAAACTTTCCAGTGAGCAGAGAGCTGTGGGCATCCTGCAGTGGGGAAAGGTTAATTCCAGCCTCATCTCCCAGCCGGCTCCATGAGGACAGAGCTTAAAGATGAAGCTGTAACATACACGTGTCAACACAGCTCAGATCTCTGCCTAACAGTCACCCTCGCGGAGTCTGCCCTGAAAAAACCACTTCCCTCCTGTTTGGTGAAGAAAATCCACCTCCCAGCATGTTTTAATGGAGTTAAAAAATAAGTGTTATTAAATATGAATGCTTAAGAGGCTGTGTCTCCACTTGAGACGTCTGGTCTCAGGCTGTAGAAGACGAGTATTGAAAAGAGAGATCCCTTGGGGACTCCCAGCGAGACAAACTTCTGAAAATAACTGGAAGCTGGAAAATATCTGAAGGGGGATATTGCATGTGCTTGCCCTGCTTGGACCTGTCCCCTGGGGTCTGCTTGCAGCCACACTTCTGTTGCCTTTCCTGTTAGAGACAGGGTTAGCCTGTCCTACCAAAGCCAAACACGCTTCTCCAAGAAGAGGAAAAACTAAAGGAAGATGGGGAAAATCTGAAAAAAAATTAATGTTTAAAGCCCAGGAGCTGGTAGGCTGCTAAATGGTGCTCTGAGGAGAGTCCTGGCTGGACAAGGGAACAGAAACTGTCCCTGCTGCCTCTCTCCCACCCTGGTTTGCTCCCTTGCCAAGGGTGTTCACAAGGAGCTCCTGTTGTTTGCTGAGGCCTTGGAGAAGGGAGGTGTAAATATAAAAGTGAAGGAAAAGAGCAACCAGGACCTCAAGAAGAAGCTGTGGAAGGGTGGCTGCTCATTTGCTGCACTGCGGAAAGGACACGGGTCAGAGGATGCCCCAAACCATCTTGTGACAACACCCACATGCCCTGCAGGAACATTTTTCCCAAGATAGGCACCCTCTAGGTTGTTCCCTGGCTGTGGTTAATACAAACAGGTGATGGAATATAGCTGTGACTTCACTGGCACGGCTCACTGGTAACTAATGCAGAGAGTCATGGAATCATGGCATGGTTTGGGTTGGGCGGGACCTAAAGATCATCCAGTTCCACCCCCTGCCATGGGCAGGGACACCTCCCACTGTCCCAGACTGCTCCAAGCCCAATCCAGCCTGGCCTTGGACACTTCCAGGGATCCAGGGGCAGCCACAGCTTCTCTGGGCAACCTGTACCAGAGCCCCGCCACCCTCACAGGGAAGAATTCTTCCTCACAGGGAAGAATTCCAATATCTCATCTAAATCTCTCCTCTTTTAGTTTAAAAATGCTCCCCCTTGTCCTATCACTATCTGTCCCTGTAAAAACCCACTCTCTTTTTTTACAACCCTCTTCAAGTACTGGAAGCCCGGAAGGCTGGAATGGTTTTACTCCCTGGCTGTGAAGGCACCCTCAAAATCATTTTAGAAAGATGCATCACTCTTCCCTATTTTGACAGCAATTCCTTCTCTCAGCCCTGTCCTCAGGTTTGCTCCTCAAAAGCCTTCTGCCTCAGCAGAACCCCAAGATCTACCCTCACTCATATTTTTCTCCATGCAACCCTACTGAACTTGCCCTTCTGCCACTCTTCACTATGCCAGAAGGCTGATGTGTTAAAAAAGTGATGTGTTGAAGCAGCATCGCTCATTCTCAGGTATCAGAACGTTTCTGCTGCTCTCTTGGAAATCAGAAAACTGTGCTTGAAATGGGTGGAAGGAAAACAAATTAACCAGCCCTCACATTTGTGTTTCCATAAGTTTAACTGGTGTGATCTGGTGCTGGGGTGTCCGTAAGCAGATCCCATTCTCATCCCCTGCAGAAGTGTTTTTACCAAAAAAATTAAATTATTCCTTCATTACCAATCCCAAGAAGTGCAATTTAAGTTTAGAGTTTGAAAATGGGGTGGAAATGATAAAAACGTTGATGGTAGGAGGAGAAGCGTGTAAGCTACAGAGCAAAAGGAGAAGGACATTTACTAAATCCTTGGAAGATTGCAGAGCAACATAAATCTTACACCTACCTGAAATGTGATGCCCTGCATGGGGGGTCTGGGTGACCTTTATCTCTGAAGGTTTCCTGTTGGCATCCGACCTCTTGTACTTTGAGCTTTGGACAGCACAAGTCAGAGAGTGGATTTTTAGCTCCTTCTAAAATTTTGTGGAAAACAAACCAGCGTTTTGAGTGGATGCTTTTTCGAGTGACCAAATTTTTGTTTGTTTTATGGGTGGAAGTGTTTTCTTATATTGGCTTTTCAGTGTGTGTTTGTTTGTTTGTTTTGTGAAAGCCCCAGACGTGGGAAAAACAAACCAAAAAAATGTTTTTCGCCAAAAAGGCTGAATTCTCCATTTGAAAGATTTAGGGAGATTTTTTTTCTTTTGAGGGGTGAAGGTGGCACGTTAAAAAATTAGAAGTTAAAAAATTAGAAAGCCGTGGTGAAGTGTTTGCCTGCAAAGATGGGGACAGACTTTTTACAAGAACCTGTAGCGATAGGACAGAGAGAAATGGTTTCAAACTAAATAAATGTAGATTCAAACTACTTAAGAAGAAGAAAATTTTTATGGTAAGAGTGTTGAAACACTGGCACAGGTTGTCTAGAAAGGCGTTAGATGTCCCAGCCCCAGAAGTGTCCAAGGCCAGGTTGGAGGGGGCTTGGAGCAACCTGATCCAGTGGAAGGTGTCCCTGCCCATGGCAGGAGGTGGAATGAGATGAACTTTGAAGTTCATTTCCTACTCAATCATGTTAGGATTCCATGATTCTATGAATGAAACTCAAGGAACGTTCTTGGAGGATTCTCTTCTCTATCCCCTCAGCTTGTTGGACACATCAAATTGGATTGAGGACTTCCACAGCGGCGTTCTGGGACTCAGTTCTGTGGCTGAGCCCTCCCTTTCATCCCCAAAACGTAGGACTGAAGGCTGAAATGATGTAAAGGATTGTGGGGTGATAATATTCCTGCAACTCGTCCCTTGCAACACAACATTGAGCCTACACAGCTCCCCTCCTCCATCCTCCACCCTTGTGATATCGCAGCCATACTCTGTTTTCCCCACAATTCTGAGTCATTTCTGTTGCTTTTCTTCAAAATAGGAAATAGAAGGGGTGGGTTTGCTTTTTAAAAATTATTTATTATTAAGCACTCATTTGCAGCAAAGAAAGAAATGAGAATTTGCACCAGACAGGCAGAGTAATGCTGAAAAACAGCAAAAGAAATATTTCAGTCCTTTCTGAGAGCACAAGTCTGAGGCAGCTTCTGGGAATCAAATAAAATGCACATACACACAAGCAGCAAAAACCAAACATGCTGCATATTAATTCAAGCCAACTTATTTTTCAGGGTAGAACTCAGAAAACATAAACAAGTTACTACAAGAACAGAGGAAATTGGCTGGCATTTCCCAGTCTTCCTTTCACAGCTTTTGAAGATGTTTGATAAGAGATCCTCTCAGTCTTTTGAAGTCAGGGACAGTCCAATTCCAATGCCAACCGAAAGGCAGAGTCATCACTTTCAAAGGAAGTAATGGATTCCATCCCTGCTGCATAAAGGCCAAACTCCATCCTATGGATCACAGCTCCTCCTCCAGTGGGACAAAGCGCATCAGAAGGTGCCTGAGAGCTCCCAGACAGAGTCTTTCTGATCAGGGGGACTCGTTAAAGGACAAATAGCCAGAGGAAATGGACTCAGGCTCTGAGAAAGTGGCCCTTTCTAAAGACAGAAGTTTTATCATGACACGTTCAATACTTAAAGCCTTTTTTCAGCCTCAAGTCCAGGTGGCAAAGCACCATTTTCAGTGAGAAGCCTGGCTCCACCACTCAGCTCTTTCCATTGATTTTCCTGGGCAGCTGCATGGATATTCCAAGGACTGGGGCCACTGGAAGGGCTTAGCCCAGCAGTTCCCAAGTTGTAGAAGACCTTGAGGTCATTCGGAGTGGTCTGCACACACAAACATACACACACGAGCTGAACCCCTGTGTGCAAATGGACGGATTTTTAAACCTGTCTTGGCATCTTTTCCTGGGGCAGCAGGCAGCTGTTTGGGCAGCAGACACAGCTGGAATATCTCAGCTCCTTCTGCCCCTGCTCACAATGTGCTGCTGACTCAGGTGTCATTGCCAGCATGCCACATGTTCCTCCTCCTGAAGGCTGCTATCCCCGAAAACCACTTCAGCTGGCAGATCAAATTACTTCTGGCTCGGGCAGAAGCCCTCCTAAATCCCCATCTGTGGCTCATGGAGATACAAAAGAGCTCACCAGAGATATTAACCCTCCCTGTAATGAGCACACTGCTCTCCTCAGGGTGTTTGTGCTCCTGCCTGGGCTGAGCTGAGTAACCTCCTCTCTGATCCATGGAATGTCACATGTTCAAGCCTTTTTCCATGGCTATGTAGACAAAGTCTATTTTTCCAAGTGTAGGCAAAGCTGTCAGCATCTCCTCTTGAAGAGCATCTGTGCTTGGGTAACAGTCAGGAGTTCCTGGGGAAATTCAGAGAAAGAGCTCACAGAAATTTTCCAAACTCTTCCCAGAGATGTCAGGCTCTCAGATCCCATTGGCTACAGTGAGAATATTCCTCAGAAAATGTTGGCTAAAACACACCAGTGGATCTCCTTTTTATCTTCTGAGTAGGTGATGTGTTGTCCTTTCTTGGTGGTGCTGGGTTAACACCTGGGCTTGATGATCTTAGAGGTTCATTAAATCTTATTAATTCCATAATTCTACTAAAGTCAGAAGCTCTTGGTGGTGGGAGTGTTTCTCTTGCTGATCATTGATAAACATCAAAATCACCTTCAAATAAAGTGATGGCCTTGCATGCCAATCTTTGCTGTCTTTGTACTTAATACACTAATTCCAGGTGTTCCTTTTCCAGGAAGCTCAGCCCGTTTGCAGTGCTTCTATTTTACAGGAAACATCTAAAGCTGATGGAGGCGCAAGGAGCAGAGAGACTCCCTGAGGTCCTTTTCAACCCTTAGAGTGTGACCCTGGGAGCTGGCTCCTGCCAAAACTCGACAGGAGCAAACTGTCTTGGACCTGACCGATCTGCTTCTCCCAATATTGCCCTAAAACAGATTTTTGGGATTTTACCTGGACAATAAGGCAAGGTAAGGCAAGGCTGCCAGCACAGAGCAAAACAGGCAACTCCAGGACACAATTCATCTCCTCCTACACCAGACAGCCAAACTTGTGTGGGTGAGCAAATCCCTACTGGTGTCTGCTCCTCACCTTTAAATATTCCGGCAGCAAAGGTGAGAAGATCAGGTGGAGGACTCTGAATTTAGTGAAAGTAAACCCTTTACCTTTGTCCTGCCAAGACTAAAAGCTTTTTTGCCTCCCAAGAACTTGCAAATGTCTTGTGGTGCAGCCCCTGGAGATACCTGTCAGAATATTTTTTCAGCTTTAAAAAAAAAAAAAAAAAAACCAAAAAGCAACTTTATGCCAGTTGCTGTTACAAATGTGCTTTTTTCAGCAGCTGGGGAGGTCAAGCCACAAGTCCATCGGTATAAATCGCTCTCGCTCTCAGCTGACATCTTGTCAGGAGCTGGTTAAAAGCACTTTTAAGGCTCAGAAAGAACGCTGTAGAGGACAATAAGCCTTCACTGGGGTGAATCACCATCTGCTTTAATAGGGACACATCCTTCCCAGGGCTACTGGGAGGACCTGTGTTCAGGAATGCTTTATTCTTGGAGGAAGCCATTTAAAAAAAAATACGAGGAAGGGTGGGGTCACAACCTCTGATGTTATAAACGAATAAAAACTTTTTCATTAACCCATCATCTGATCTGCAGTAAGTAAGGACCCATATTTGTGGTCTTAAACACTTCAGGGTGGCCAAAGTGAAGGGTTGGCTCAGGCCACTCCTACATTTCTCCAGGTGGCAAAGCCCACCTGGGATGTGCTGATCCTGATCAATAATCCTTCAGCACCATGGGTTTGTGGGCTTAGAAGAGACAGAGAGGAGTACAAGGCTGGCAATTTTTCTGTCACTGCTGAGTTGAGAAAAGGCTGCTGAGCTCTGACTTACAGAAACCAGTGATCCTCTGCACCATCCAGGAACACAGGAGGTGAAAGAGAGGCTCTTGGAAAAGGAGATTTAGGTTTCAGACTGAGCAAGTCTGAGGGAAGAACCTCTGGGAGCCATCTGACCTGGGCTTTGCTGTTTACTGTGCATTTCTTGTCTGAATAATACAACTCATAAGGCTGGAATGTGTAGTAGCCCGAGAGAGAGCGTGTTTTCATTGTATATGAAAGCATAAGAAAAGCAAAGCTTGCTTCCAGAGAGCTTTAGAGACTTAGAAAAAAATGTTGTTCATATCTGAGAAGACAGAAGAAGGATGAAAAAGAAAACAATGACACACCCAGGAGTAAACAGTAGGTAAAAGTAGGAAGGAGATGAAGCCAGGGCTTTGTCCTCTTGCCCTCTCTGACTGACAGAATCAACAGCTGGAGGAAGGGAAGGACTGGCACATGGCAAAAACAGGCAGATGTGATTTTTAGGAAGGACACCTGCTTGCAGGGGCAGCAGATTTCCTTATCTCATTGATGCTTCTGTTCTCTGAGCACAATTATTCACTGTCCCCTTCTACCAGCAATATCAAAAGCAGCAGAAAGCCACTGATCCTTTTCTTCTGTGCTTCCCATCTCCATCCATTTTGCCCTGACATTTGCTGTGGGCACGGAGTGTGCAGCCCAGCCGCAGAGCAATGGCCCTCTGTGATGGACAGCAGCTCCTCCTGTGACGTGTTTGCTCTGCCAAAGAGACAGCCCTGAACTGGGCAAGGAGCAACAGAGAGCCCATAAAGGAGCTAATTTATCCCTTTCCCAGACACATCCATGAAAGCAACTTATCTTCCCCTTCATCCAGCCAGAGCCAGGATGTGGCTCTTATCTGCCTGTAAACCAGACAGAGTGGAGCATGTTGCCCTTTAAGGTCAACCTGTTGAAAAAGGGAAAAAAAAAAAATAAAAGGAGAAGAAGTAGCATTTTTAAGCCTTGTTTTTTTGCTAGCAGCTTGGGTGTGTTGGACATGCCTGTCATCATGGCAATCTCTGGGAAATGGGACCTGTGCCTGCTTCTTGTGTTCTTCTTGGGGCTCTTAGCCCTGATGTTGAGCTCCATTTGCTCAGAGCAAGCCCAGAGGAGGCCACAAAGATGCTCAGAGGGCTGCAGCACCTCTGGTAGGGGGAAAAGCTGAGGGCATTGAGGTTGTTCAGCCTGGAGAAGGCTCCAGAGGAGATCTTATTGCAGCCTTTCAACACGTGAAGGGGTTAAGAGATGGAGTAAGACTTTTTACAAGGACATGTTGTGGCAAGACAAGGGACAAGAGTTTTAAACTAATAAGGTCAGATTTTGATTGAATATAAGGAAGAAATTCCTGGCTGTGAGAGTGAGAGGCCCTGGCACGGGTTGCCCAGAGAAGCTGTGGCTGCCCCTGGATCCCTGGAAGTGTCCAAGGCCAGGCTGGACGGGGCTTGGAACAACCTGGGATAGTGGAAGGTGGTGAGACTGGATGATCTTTAAGGTCCTTTCCAAAGCCAGTCATCCTCTGGTTCCATGGTTTTGGGTACAGGGAGCTGGACAATGCAGTCCGTGGACAATGAGGTGTTGCACAACCCCTGCTGACAGAAAGCTCTGTAGTGGGTGAGGTGAATCACATTCCTGCCAATCCTGGCTCTCTGTGGAGCCTCAGTCCCCAGCTCAGGAGTGGCCTCTGGCACAAAAGGTGCCCAGTTCAAACAGGGTGAATCCACTCTTCAAGCTCAGTCAGATGAATCCCACCCCGGTGACTCAGAGAGAAGGAATTGCAGTAATACAGGCATGTGTGATGAAGTATTTCCTTTCATTTCTCTTCCAGTCTGACTCCTGGTCATTTCACTGGATGCTTCTTGGTTCCTGTGTTATGAATAATAGTGACCAACCACTTCCTACTCACCTTCTCCATTCCTCCCCACTGTTCATAATTCTGAAATGTGATTTTAGAAAAGAAACCAGAATGATTCCACACAAAAGAGCAGGCTACACTGCAGATTTAAGCAGCTCCATGCTGTTACTCTCTGTTTTGTTCACTATTCCCTTCCAGTAATTCCTAACATTCAGTTTCCCTGGGCTCTGATGCCAAGATCTCTGTTCTGAGTGGAAACAGCTACCCCAGAGACCATCACTGTGTATAAATGTTGAGAGCTGCATTTCCCACATGTGCATTACTTTGCATTTACTAACACTCAGTTTCACCTGTCTCTTTGTTGCCCAGTGTTGAGATGATCCTACAACTCCTGATGGGAATATTAGTTTCAATTACCATGAATAATTCTGTGTCATCAGCAAATTTCATCACTCTTATTGTCAGTCTTTTCCAAATCATTTACAAGTGGGTTCAAGAACTCAGTTCCCAGTGGAAAACCCTGCAGGACTCTCCTGGCAATGTTTTCCATCATCAAAACCAATCAATTCTTTGTTTCTTACCTTTTAATAAAATAATAATCTACAAGAATAATTAATCCCACAGCTTCATTTTTTGACTGCTCTGTGAAAGACCATGCTGACAACTCCCCCATTTCCACTACACCAGCTGGGTGATTTTATCACACGTTCAGGAACTCCCTCAAAACAGTTTGATTTGTGGGGATTAATTTCTCTAAAAAAAAGTGTTGCCTTTTCCCCACCATGTTGCATTTAGCCCTGGGACTATGGATGCTGTTCTTCCTTGCAGACCCCACCAGTGGGTTTAATTCAGATGTCAGCATCAATTTCCCAGGTCCTTCATGGTGCCCTTGTCAAGAATTCCCAGCACAATTGCTATTTTACATTCCCCTGCAGCTAAGTCTGACTGAAGTGACAAGCTGCACACCACGATTAATAATACAGTAGTTTTGTATCTCCATTCCCTCTTGAATCATGTTTCCTTTCTTTTCATTGATTTTTTATAATTTATTTTACTAACCCTTCTGTTAGGGATCATTCCTGTGATTGACTCACTCCCTCTTCTTCCCCAAGATAAATGTTGGTGTAGGAACCATCTGAAACTACTCCACATTTAAGAGGATTGGAAGAATTCATCAAACCTTTCTGCTGCACACAGTCACCATCTCTTCCCTGCACATCTCCTTTACTCCACTTAAAAGTCCCATAGAGTCCTTGACAGATTCCTGTACCAATAAATTGGAGTGAGGTTTTATTGATATTTCATTCCTTTAGTAAAATGTTCTTTCAGATCTTGTTGGCATAATTTATTGGTGTTCTACGTTAAACTTCAAGATATTGAGTTTTTTCTGTGTCTCATTTCTCATTTAGATCTTTTTAAGGATTTTATTTTACTTCAATCACTTTTAGGCTTTTACTAGCCACTTATTTATCTAAGTTTAGTCTTCTTAGAAAATCTTTTTAATACATTATATATATTTATCCTTTGAGCATCCAGTATGTTGCCTGCAAAGTATTTGCTCTGCCATCTATAGGAATTTTGCCTCTTTTGCCATTTCTTATAGTTTCTTTTTGAAAGTTTCCCCCTTTCTGACTACATTAAACCCCTTTTGGGGCATAAAGTTTCATTAGTGGACTTTTTTATCTTTTCCTCCCTTGCAAGTATTTTTGCTTATGTACATTATGTTCAGTCTCACACTACAGCATGCCTTTGGAAGCTGCTGGAATTCCCAGGCTTCAGGAACAAGGAAATAAAATCCAGTGATTCCTCCTGTATCGTGCCATTCTTTGCATAGTTTTGTTTTTATTTTAACCACTTTCATACCTCTGGTAGAGAGCAGAAAAAGCTGGTCTCTGAGAGGTGAGAGTACACTGAGGATGATCCATTGCTTAATCACAGCCTGATTATAGTCAGAGTAAATTTTAAACTTAGATTTTGTTGGACAAGATCTCATCTAGTCCAACTTCTAACCTCTCTAAGGATATTATGAAGCTGTTTCAACAACCAGTCAAGCCCATGGTGAAGAATTGCACCTTAAAACCAGACAGAATTTCTTTTTATGAATTTTTTTTTTACTTTTCTGTGGCCATCTCGCTGTTCACCTTTGTCTTCTCCGAGCGAAGTCCATCTCCTGCTGCAGCCTCGTGGTCTGCCCATCCAGTCCCCATCTCTCCAATCTGTGTGCAGACATGTGAGACCACATCAGGAGTGGTGCAGGGAGGAGACATCAGCTGCTCTTGCCTGTCAGCTCATCCCAGAAGTCAAAGAAGTCGTCCAGACACAACAACAGTCTGTTCTCAGTAAATCATGTTCATAATCCCCTTTTTTTCGCTTCCCATGCCTGTAAATAGCTCACAGGGGGACTTGTCCCGTAATTTTCCAAATGGCTGAAGAAAAGTCAAGCAGATTTATGTTCCTTGGACCCTTTTACCTGCCCCTTTGAAGCTGAGTGGGATGTTTGCCTTTTTCCATCAGGAAACCCCAGGAGTTGCCACAGTCATTCAGACGTTGGCCAGCTCCCTCAATCTCCCTGTCCTCTCCTGTCTTGTGGACTTGTAATTGCCTACCAATGTTCCTGATTTAATCCTCCTCTACTCTGAGTAGCGTCTTTCTTCCCCTGGCACAAAGCAGGTAGATCTGGGAAGTCTGGAGAAGAAATATCCAGTAAATACTGAAGCTAAGAAAGCACTTGGCTATTTCCTTATAAAGTTTTGCTGCAACAGGGAAAGCAGCTGCCTCTGTGACCTTTTCCTGGAGCACTTTCAATCAGAGACACGCTTTTAAGGGTGGCTTTTCTGTGCAGTGTCATCATCATTAGAACAGAGCTGTGGGATACCTGATGATGATATCAGCTGCTTGTTTTGGAGCCGAAGCTGTTTTTCTCCACACTCGTACAAGGCTCAGTAAATGCTAACCCTTCCCAGAGATGTCAGATATCAGCAGAGCTGTGATTAGAGAGCCCTACCAACAGGTCTGACACTGCTGAGTGGGGGGCAGGAGGAGGAGTATCCTCTTCATCACTGCTGCAGGACGAGGAGTCATCCATCAGTTACTGCAAAGCCGCAGCTCAGGATTAAAATCCAAATCTACAACAACCACACGCTGCCTGCAAAGCTGGGCTGCAAGAGAGGAGGAAGGAGCGCTGCTGCAGTCCGTCCTGTGTGTTGCTTTTGGAGGATCAGGCTCTGACTTTGGTGTAGCTCAGTCCTTGGTCCTTGTTGGAGAAGATGAAACAGGAAAGCCTTATAAATATGATTGCCTGGCAAAAGATGCTGAGAATAGGGAAACTGTAAGTGAGATTGAAATGAAAGCAAGCTTTGAGATACCAAGCCTTAGTTACTGAACAACTGGAAAACAATGGGATGGCCGGCAGAAGGTAATCCCCTCTCTGTTGAACAATCCCCTCTGCCTGCAGACAGCTCCAAGGGCCAGAGCAGACCTTGATGGCTTGGCAGCAGGGGTCCAAAGAGGAGTTTCTAGAGTTTAAAATGTAACGCAGCATGGTAATGTCACAATTCTTATAGGCTGTATGGAAATGCTATAGGGTTTGTAACTTGTACTAGATTGGTTAGTGGAAATTAGAATATTCAACACAGAAGATTTATTGTATTGTAAACGAGAACCTCGCTCTCTTTGTGCTCTTTTCCCTCTCTTTTCCCTCTCCTTTTACTACTTCCACTACTTCCCCTTGCCCTTACTCTCTCTTGCTCTTACAAGCAAAGGTAAGAGCTCTTCTCTTGCTCTCTTACTTTTCTGTCCTGCCTCGAGCTGCAGCTGGCAGCTCCAAACAGGGCCACCATACCCACACCCTTCATAAATAAACTACACACTCTGAGACCCAACCTCAGAGATCTCTTGTCTATAGCCGTCCCGACCATCCAAACCAAGAAGATCCCACAGTCCTGATTTGTCTTGTGCCCCAAAGCTCTGAGTTTGCACAGGATGAGTTGGAGGAGGTTGGACTGACACCTCCTTGCTCAGAGAGCCTTGTCTGGAGCTCCTGGGCTCCACTACTAATTCGTGGCACCTAACACAGGTACATTTTTAATCTCTTCCTCTCTCCACACTGCCAAGCTCTTTCCTTTCCCCCTGCCCCACTGTTCCTTAAATCCAGCCCTCTCCTGTTGTGGCTCTGGTCTGAGTTCCCACTGAAGCCTGCCTTTCATTCCTCTGCCTTCCCACATGCCAGCTTCCCTCCTCTCCTTCTGCTGCCTATGATTTACGTTCTCCCCCTTCATTGACACAGATGGGATTTCACATTTAAACAATGTTCCACCATGTACCATTTCCCCCTGATAAGCAGTCTCAGTCCCAGAGTGACTCAGGCCCGTGGCACGCAGGTAATTTCTCCAGCTCCCTCCCATGGCATTCCTCCCCAGTGCCTGCCTGTGAGAGATTCCCACATTCTGGATGTCTGTGTGTGCCTTAGGTGACTGGACAATCTGTTTGCAGTGCACAAAGATGTAATGCACAGATTTAGTAGAAATCTTCATAGCAGCTCTGTCTTGGAAACCTCCAGTTGTCCTCATTAGGAGAAAAAGTGTTGGACATTCCAGGGACTGGGCAGCCACAGCGTCTCTGAGCGACCTGTACCAGTGTCTCACCACCCTCACGGGGAAGAATTTCTTCCCAATATCCCACCTAAATCTCTCCTCTTTCAGCTTAAAGCCATTCCCCCTTGTCTATCACTACAAGCTCTTGTAAACCATATCACAAAGTGCCACATCTCGTTTTTTGAATGAGGATTCCAGCACACCCCTGGGCAGCCTGTTCCGATGCTTAATCACTTTTCCAATGAAGAAATTTTTCATAATATCCAACCTGAACCTCCCCTGGTGCAACCTGAGGCCATTCCATCCTCTCTGTCCCGTAACTACACATCCAGTTTCGCTGATGAATTTTAAAGATTTTTCTCTGTGACTGCTTTTGAGCTGCCTCATCTCTCAAGTGAGTGGTGGAGATGGGTTGGAATAACACTGTGAAGGACCCTGCCAACACAGACAGACATCACCACAGAGAGAACTGTAGCCTTTTTTCCCCCAAACATATGTTCCTCTTGTTGCCATAACTGGAATGAGCGTGTTGGAGAGCCAGGCAAAGTGTCCCAAAATAAGTAATAATTCACTGCACGGATCTGATGGGTTTGCGTCAGGGTTACGAAGGCAGAACCCAAGGCAGTTACAAATCTACGGAGTAATGGTGTGCTGATAAAAGGAAGGAGGGAGGAGGATCACATTCCTCCCAGCCCTGCAGGCTGACAGAGCAAAAGGAATAAGAACATTCAGTGCTCTGTACACTGAGCCCTCAGCCCGGCAGAGGGTGTGAGCCTTATCAGCTGGACAGGGACTTCCTACCTCCCGAGCCAGCTCCCACCTCTGAGGTGTGATCTCCATCCCAGGTTTGCTTCTGCAGTGCATTTCTCAGCTGGGCACTTCCCCATCCCAAAAAACCCCATTAGGCGGGCTAAATTAAAGTTTTTTTACTTCCGAAAACAATACTTTGGGATTCACCCACAAGTGATAGGAGGTTTAATTGTCTGTTTTCCTTCACCTTTTTTATTCTGCTACCACAATGTCCAAAAATGTATCTTGTCTTCTTTTTTTCCTCCTTTCTTTCTGGGGGTTTGAATACTGACAGATTCCTTTTTACCAGTTGCCCAAGCAAGGCTCAGAGGGGTCAAAAATGTGCTCATTATAGGTTTTTCTGAAGGCTGGCAGATCAAGATGGTTCCATCTAATTGTGGAGAAACATCCTCCTCCAGACTGAGTTGTGCTGGTGAGGGTCCAGCTGGAAGGTACCACAGGTCTGCCTGTGGACTGCTCACAGGAACACTGCCAAACAGGAAATAAAAAGCTATAAATGAATAAATAAATAAGTCAGAGATGTTGAAAAAAAACCACTTTTTTACTCATTTTCAAACGAAAATGTTGAAGTGCTAAATTGCAAGCCTGGCTGTAATTTAAGCTGACCTTTCTTAAGAGCTTGCAGAGATAAGCAAAAAAAGTCACCTGATTTGAAATGTTTCATTTTAAGGCAAATCCAAAGTGATGACTCAACCTGATATGATTTTTGCGTGCTTTTCAATTTTTTGTGAAGAAAAGAAGAGAAAAAAAAAATCATTTTGGTTCAACCAATATCCATATTTTGATTTTTGACGGACTATATTTTCTGAGAAGAGCTGCTGAGCCAAAAAAATCTCCCAGATGGAGGTGTAACACTCATTCTGACTCTATGAAGCAGCTGATAACCACCAGACACTGCTTCTCTGCTCTTACGGAGGTCACCTACATTTAGATAGGTATTTCTGGCAAATATCTGTGAAAACAGGAGACCTCAATTCCTTGCATCAACAGCAAAATCAGAAATCCCTCGTTGGTTCCTGGGACATCCCCCTGTGCTCAGTCTGCTGTAAGTGACCCTCTTTGGACACACCTGAACCTAAGGAAGGACCTTGAAAATGAAGGTGAGCCTTGGATCCAACTAAAGAGCCTGACTGAACACCCAAAGAGAAAATATCCTGCTTTCTTTCAAATTTATACCCCCTCTGACTCTACTGATTAACTCGATTTCCAACCAGCAAATCTCCTAAACTGGCTCCCTTCACGCCCTGAAGATGCATTGAAAATTGTGCAAGTGTTTAAAAGCTGTTTTCCATGTCTGCTCTGCATTCTGAGAGGAACCTTAGAGCAATTCTCACATCCCAACTCAGCTGCAAAGGTGAAGTGATTTTCAGGCAGTGCTTCAGAAAGAAAATGAGGTTCACCCACACAGGTTTGTGCTGGGCCTCGTTACCTCCACACACACTTTTAAGCAGCTGAGCCAGAGCTCTGGGATCACAGTTAGGGATCTGTTTGTATTTTACACTGCAAATCTGTCTGAAGAGCAGGAATGTCACGGTGGTGTCACCAACCCATGTCCCCAGTCCCTGAATGATAATAAATCATGGTCAAGCCTCCCTTAGTGCCCTTTGAAAACAGAACAGTCTGAATGAATACTTTGAAATATTTACCCCTTGTGGAGGAAAAACTTAGTCGGCAGCACTACAGGGGGAAGATACAATCAGATACTTGGGAAAAGATTATTAGATGATCTTTAAGGTCTACAAGATGATTTTTAGGGTCTCTTCCAACCCAAAACAACCTCTGGTTCTATGAAAAGATGGTGTCTGCTCTCACTTTCACTCCCTAGGCTGGTGCAGAGGAGAGGCACGGAGACATCGTGCTATTTGCCTGGAGGAAGCACAACACCAGTGACTATTTGCTTTACCTTTGTGCAAACAAAATGTAGATTCTTGCTCTGAAGTTGATTCTCGGTCACTTTTAGCTTCCACCTTGCACACAGTGCAGACCCAGTCCCTGCCTCATGCATTAGCATAGATGTAATAGGGTGGGACGTGCTTTCTGATGGTCACAAAGAAATACCAAGGCCCTTGGGCTCAGCCTTGTCCACCTGATGGCTCGCAGTCTGTTCCAGCAAACAGCCAGGTCACTGCAGTGCTTGCCAGCAATGTTTGGCACAGGAATGTGGTGCTGATCACACCCATGCAGCTTCCTGCAGCCGCTGGCACGAAGTCAACTCCCCTGTGCCAGGGCAGCACAGCAGCTCCTTCAGCCAGGCTTGAATTTTTGCCCTCAAATCCTCCGTTTCCCTCACTTAGAACCATGCACCGATTTGGGTTGGAAGGGAAATCAAAGACTATCTCATTCCAAGCCCTCTACAACGGGCAGGGATACCCTGGCAGCTTTGCTGTGCTTCTCCAACTCCAGGTCAGCGAATTGGGAAGGATTCTGGTCACCTGAAGACTAAATGTCAGCATTGTAAGTGTACAGAAGCAGGAGGGCCGGGGTGGGCTCGTGCCTGGCCCCGATCCCACCACAGCAGGAGAGCTGAGCTTATCCAGCTCCTCAGCTCCATGTGAAGCAGCAATGCTCCTTGTGAGACTTCCCACCATCACCTTTTGGCATAAAGAAATCTTCGTGGTTCCCTCTGGATGTTTCCCTCAACCATTAATGCAGTGAGGAATCATGGGGATGTGTGGAGTACATTATGCCTTGATTCCTCTGAATTTTGAATTCACTTGGCTTTATTTGCCACGCTGCTGTGATTATTATTCCATCAGCCTATGCCAAAAATCCTCTTCTGACCCCACCTTTCAGGCATATTGACTGTGCAAAGTTCATTCTGGCTTTGCATCCTTGCTTCTGAACCTGTCAAGAGGTTCTCCTTGCAAAGAGGCATTTGTGTAAGTGGGTATAAATTGTTTCCTTCTCATGAAGCAAATTTTCTTTGATTTCTTGAATAGGAATCTGTGGGAGTGTAGACCCGGTCTCAGTGATCAGTGTGTCCCTCTAATTTTCACATGCTCTGGTCCTAGGAAGGGCATCTTTTCAATTTATCCAGAAAGAAAACTCCAGCAAGTTCAAACCTCTTAGTTGGAAACTTCTTTCAAGTAGCTCAAATAAAACAAAGGTTTCACTTAACAATGCATTTCCTTATGTTCTTTAACTCTCAAGAGCATGGGAGCCTATAATCAAAGTCCTGGCTAAACAGAAGTTTATTTTAAATGGAAATATATATAGAAATTGTCAAGAAGGATGTTCCGTCAAACGTCACTTCTCCTGCCAAAAATACATCTTGACGGGCATTGTATGGTGGCCTCAAACCCACGGAAAGCTCCTTGATGATAAACAATGCACTCCACTGCACTTCCAGGCTGCAGGACAGATGGTAACACAGGAGCTGCTAGCTATGGGTGAAGGAAAAACCAAAGATCCCAAGAACTCAAGCGAATTGACATGTTGGAACTCATTACAAGACAAAATATCTCAATTCCAGTGGTATTTCGGAATTATACCTGGAAACACTGCCCACTGCAGGTTCAGGAGGCCGCCTGCTGTAACGTTTTGTAGGGGACTTCTGTATGCACAGCAAGACCTTTGGAGGACGAACGCTCAGGGAGGTGTCTCCAGTGGGTCAGATGATCTCTGCACAACTAGTGCTGCCTCAACTCTAACCTGGGCAATTCTTCCTAGCCAGGGATATGGAGTTTACTACCCAAACTCCTTGGCTGATAATTCCCTAGCTCTGTTGGATCAGTTTTGACAGGTTTGAAATTTTAGGAGTGGTAGTTTTGCTTGCAAGCACTTCACAATTCAGAATTGGTTGTTCTGTTTGGCCGTGAAAGCCACACGGTGTCATTGAGGTGCTCAGATGGACTGGAACATGACCCTTAAGTAGCTGAAGGCAGCCAAGAAAAAGATGGAAAGGGACTTTTACAGAAGCATGGAGTGACAAGGGGATGACGGGGAATGGCTTCAAACTGAAAGAGAGTGGGTTTAGATTATAAATTAAGAAAAAATCTTTACTGTGAGGGTGGTGAGACACTAGAACAGGCTGTCCAGAGAAATGTTGGATGCCTCATCCCTGAAAGTGTCCAAGGCCAAGTTGGATGGGGCTTGGAGCAACCTGATCCAACAGAAGGTATCTCTGCCTGTGGCAGGGAGTGGAACTGGATGATCTTTAAAGACCCTTCCAACTCAAGCCTTTCTGTGATTTTGTGTTTCTGTTAAAATAAGTGTCCAGTGCAAGTGCACAGTTATGTAGATACATGACGCAAAACATGGAGTTTTTGCCCCCATGACAGGAATTTTCTTTCTGTGACTAAATAGACAGCACATCAATAACAGGTATCACACCCCCATTGCACCAAACACACCCTGAATGAGTTTTGAAGCACATTGCAGCTCTGACCTAATCAGTAGTATCCAACTTCCTGACCCAAGAGCCGTTTGGTTTAGGATCCACGATGACAAAACTGTAACTGTGAGGCATTAACTTTCCTCAGTGGAGGGTTTGAAAAATAACCTTATTTGGCGTAGTTCATCTCCATCACTCAAGCTGACTTTCAGTGCCACAAATACTCTGGGAATATCAAGATTTCCTTGTCTGGTGTCCATTAATTTCAGCGATGTGTCTAATTTAAGCCTGGAGAGAGAGTCCTCAATGACAGTGAGTTACCCAACCACAAGCACATGATTTAAGAGCAGATGCAACGATCTAGTTCTCAGAAGTTTCCTCTCTTGTCTGCCTGGCTGGTGAGTTCAAGATATCCAACAGGATGCCAGTAGATAAGTGCTTCCTGTGACTGGAATCAAAATATGCCCAAAAATTCTGCCCATGCCGCAACGCCTGTTTGGGGTGATGTCTTTAAACTGACAGAGAGCAGGTTGAGACTGGATATTGGGAAGAAATTCTTCCCTCTGAGGGTGGCGAGGCCCTGGCACAGGGTGCCCAGAGAAGCTGTGGCTGCCCCATCCCTGGAAGTGTCCAAGGCCAGGTTGGACGGGGCTTGGAGCAGCCTGGGATAGTGGAAGGTGTTCCTGCCCATGGCAGGGGGTTGGAATTGGGTGATATTTAGGCTCCTTTCTGATCCAAACCACTCTGTGATTCATTCTGTGATTCCATCCTTTTGAGCTGGGTGTTTAAACTCTCATGGAAGTCCCTGGAGACTGAGGGCTCAACTCAGCTGAGCTCAGACACCAGCTGAGGTGCTCTAGGATGTCATAGAATATCCTGAGATGGAAGGGATCCCCTAGGATCATCCAAGTCCAACTCCTGGCCCTGCACAGGACACCCCAAGAATCCCACCCTGTGCCTGAGAGTCCTCTCTGTGGAATATAGAAAGCTTACAGATGTATCAGACACCTCGCAGAGACATCTCAAATGATCCAAAAAACCCATGATCAGGCAGCTGGATCCCACCTGCTGTGCATGGCACAGGCAGGAGACCAAAGTAAAGCTCAGCTTGAGGAACAAGTGACATGGAAGGTGGAGGACACCTGCACTTGGTGAGAGATTCTTCACTAAGGGAGCAGAGACAGGTCAGGAATACCAGACATTATACGGGATTAGTCTGCATAGCCAGAGACAGTTCCCAAAACAAAACTGGTCTGGATGTCATCGCTTCGGGGGGGCTGGTCCAAAGCAGTGGCCAGTGGCTAAAGCCAGCCGTGTGCTGCCACTGTCCCCATCCCTCAAACCCCACCTCCTCCCCCACGCAGGCAGCTCCCAAGCCTCAGGGGCTGGGAAGCCACCAGTGGTGTTTTGCTGCTGTTTGTTAGGCACCGGCAGACCCCTGCCAGCAGTGGTGGAAACTAAATATAAACTAGCTCGGGCTCACAGATTTCATTATCGAGCTCAGAAGAGGAAACACCTGGAGCGAGGGGAGGTGGGGCTGAGCACAGCCAGCTCTGGAGCTTGCAGGGAATACCCGCCCCAGAGGCACTGGCGTTCCCATCACAGCCTCCTGACAAATAACAAACAGATAGTGTTTTCCACTCCAATAGCACGTCCCTCCGGAGTCACTGTCCAACCTCGGGCTGCAATTACTGCACCAGCCTGCTGCAGACTCCTTGCGGAGCTCTGCGGATCCATCGCTCGTCAGGGGATTGGGGAGGATGGGCAAAAAACATTCTGTCCACCTGCCAGCCCTTCCTCTTCTGCTGGCCAGGGTTTCCCTCACAGGGGACAGTGATGACTTGCACAGGTTGGATCCCCATCCCGCTGTCCCCACCACCACCTAACTCACGACATTCGCCTTTTCTCCCTTCCCAGCCTCCAGCTCAATCCACCTCCTCCATCCCCGGCCTCGACTCATCAAAGGGCTCTGTGTTGTGCCTCCCGCTCCCACTGAGGTCGGCACCACAAATTATCCTTTCATTCCTGCTGTCGTCCCCTCGGCACAGCACTGAAGTCCCTGTCCGCCCCCCAACTCTCTCCAAGTTCAAAGCTGAAAACAGAAATTATCTTCTGGTTTTCCCCACGAAACACAGTTCCCCTGCTCTGACTTTCGTGCCCATCCTGTTTCCTGCCCTTCCTTGGTGTGTTGGCTGTTCTTACAGGGGAACATCCACAATGGAAGGGATCGGAGGCGGTGGGGAGGATCACACAGGAGCCAGCATCCATCCAGACAGCTGCTCCGGCTCCACCAGCCAGCAATAAAGATTTTGTTTTCCTCTCTCCCTTCACATGCTAATCACCCAGCAGTGATTAGTGCTGCAGCCTGACTCTAAGGGAAAGAAACAGAGGCGAGGGGCCGAGAGGAATTTTTTCAACGCTGAATAGAAAGGGGGGAGAAATTGGGAAGGGGAAAACAAAACAAAGCAGCAAAACCAAGAAATGGGACTTGAAGAAGCTTCATTCCTTATGGTTGGTCACGTCCATCCCTTTCAGCATTCAATCCCAAAGTGACCAGGCAAGGGGCCTAGTAAAGATCCCTATTTTGTTATTAGTATTCCTCCCTCCCAGCCGGAGGAGGTGGTGAGGGGGGAAAGGGAGATGGAAGCAGGTCTGGGGAGGGCGCTGGGAAATTCCTGGCATTTTTCTGCCTTTGTGTCTGGGGGCTGAACTGAAAGGGAGGGATGCCAGGCTGCATTAAGCCTCCTGCCCCCTCCAGCAGAGAAGGGATTGCGCTCCCAGAACTGAGAGCCTTTTTATCCCCTTCCTTAGACGGCTTCCAAGAAAAAAACCTACAAATTCGGTGGGGTTTTGAGGGAGAAATCGCTCTCGAGGGAACTCTGGGTTCTGCCTGCCATCTCACTTGGTAACAGTGACTCCTTTTGATCCCCGTAGGAAAGCAAATATCTGTACACCCCTGGGGGCTCAAGCCCTTCATTTTTTTGGCCGGTTTCACTTCATAATTGCTGTTTGATGGTGGTCCCCTGTCCTGACACGATGCTACAGTGCTTCTTTTCACTGTCGGATCCCAGCTGGTTACTTCCCCCAGGGAATAACAGCCACCAACCACCCTGGAGCTCAGCAAAGCCCGGTCTGAGCCACCACCACATCCCCAGAACAACCGGGGCTGGGTAAAGGGTAGTGGGAATGGAGGAATATTCCTAGAGAGTGCTATGACAGCAGTAGGTGATCTCCCCAGGAACACTGGCACGAGGGTGGTGATCCAGAGCATCGTGTTCATCAGCCACCAGTAGACTTGTCCTCCACGATTTTTTTTCAGCTTTGTTCATGTTTCTGGTCTCCACAGCATGCTGAGGCAGCAAGAGCAGCACCTGAGCTCCTCCTGGCTCTCGCTTGGCTGAGGGATGCTGCCCAGCTGCTGGAATTCAGGGAAGGAGCAAACGCTCCTGCCTCCTCCCCCTCACCCTCTGGATGCTGTGACCCAGGGGCTGCTCTCCTGCTCAGCTTTCTCTGCTGCAGACAGTGAGGACCCAGTCTATTCTTACACAGAAGCCATTCAGGGTCTAGAGCTGTTCCTGGTGCTTTTACCTTTTCCAGCACTATTGTATCCTCCTGAGGTGGGGGATCAGCATTGTACCCACCACACAAGGGGTCAAAGCCCAGGGGATTTACTCCATGCCATGGTGGAGGTTTTTTAAACAATGTTCTTCTCGTACAAACTCTAAACTCCTATTTGACCTTTTTGACTCTGGCTGAGTGCAGTGATGACATTTCACTCTTTCCAGGGACCCAAGGATGACATCCTGGGAATGGCTAATTTGAGGCCTGCGTATGCTCAGGCTGCTTTTTTTTTTTCCATGTGCAATCTTTTTTCACTTTTCAACATCAAAAGTAGGCTGTCCCTTTTCCTGCTTACTTCCTGCAGACTAGGAAGAATATCCTTCAGCAGGTTTTCCTGGTGAGTTTTCAGTTGAATAAACCTCTGCTGGTTTCATTATTCACCCCCTTTGCCAGATCACCCCTGAACAGTCTGAGCAGAACAGGACCAGCATCACGACTCTTCTGGGAAAATCAGCCACGCGTTCCCGTCCTTTGTTCCCCAGCTTTAAACATTTAATTAATCCACTGCAGCTTCTGAATAAGGACAGTAGGATAGTCTCTCCAGGAATTGGATCAGTCCCATCAGATTGGATTCTGCCCATGTGCCAACTCACCCATGTTTTCAGCAGGGTCTGGCAAAAGAGGCCAGAAAGTCCCCAGTGGCAGGATGGCCTCACTCCTGGGGTTCAGACTGCTGCTTTTTGGTGGCTGTCAGGAAGAATTCCCACAAGAGTCCACATCATCCCACGAGAAGATGAATGTGCTTAATGATGTGAGGCTCAAGCATTAAGTCATAGAATCAAAGAATAGTTTGTTTTGGAAGGGACCTTTAAAAGTCCTCTGCAATGAGCAGGGGCACCTTCTACTAGACCAGGTTGCTCCAAGCCTGACCTTGGATGTTTCCAGGGATGGGGCATCTACCACCTCTCTGGGCAACCTGTGCCAGTATTTTTTCACCCTTATTGTAAAAAATGTATTCTTTGTAGCTAATCTGAATTGACCCTTTTTGTTTAAAACCATCAGCCCTTGTCTTATCAGAGCAGGCCCTGCTAAAAAGTTTGTCCTCATATTTTTTCAGTATTGAAAGGCCACAACAAAGTCTCCCCAGCGCCTTCTCTTCTCACTGAGTCAGCAGAGCTCTGTCTGGATTAATTTTTCCCTGGGGGAATCATCTCGCCTTATCCCACCCAGCCCACCTGCAGGACACATCTCCAACCCTTCACCCCTCCTCCATCCCGCTGGCCCCAGCAGGAGAAAATGTGCAGGATTTTACATCATGGGGAGCTATAAACTCTGTCCAGATCTGTTGCATGGAAACAATTATGAGGAGCTGACACATCCACACGTCATCTGGTAGCTAAAAATAGGGAGTGTCCACCAGGAATTGCCAAACCCCACCTTGGCGTGCCCATGGAGCACCGGTGGGATGTTTGCAGCCACACAATGGGAGATGGGGAATGCTAAATATAGATAGAGCTGTTCTTTAGCACAGGGAGGTGTGGTGGGACATGTGCCGTGCCAGGAGAGCGGCTTTTGGCCAGTAAATAAGAGATGACAACAGCCAAAGAGGAAGAACTTCATTTATTCCTGAATACTTGCTGCCTTGTGCCTGGGTGTCCTGCCAGGAGTGATCTCAGGGAAACAGGGAGCTCTCCACCATCTCCTGCTCCTCTCCTTCCCTACTCTTCTTTCTGCTTTGGATTCCTCTGTTTACCGTTCTCAGAACATGCACAAGCACCCTGCAGTGAGGATCGCTCTCAGTCGTTGACAAATAAATGTCTCCTCTCAAACCCACAGCACACTGGAGAGGAAACTCTCCGTGACTAATACACCAGAGCAGGTTTCAGGCTTCCATTTTCTTTCTCACTATTTCCTGCGATTATTCCCTGTGCATTTTAATGAAGAATGAGCAGTCCAACCCTGCCGTAGGAGCCAGGGAAGCAGATGAGGCAAACTCGGTGATGTCACATCAAAATAGGAAAAGAGAGATCCCAGCCTGGGCTGGTCACTGCAGTTTGGTGCTCTGGTTCTCAGTCATCTGAGGTTCAGTCCTCAAAAAGGACAACTAAGTTGGGAACCTACTCACTCAGTTTTGAGGGTGAAGCCAGGCCTACCATATTTTGGTTTGTTATCTGTAGAAAATGGCCATAATATTTCCTGTTTTCCATGTTTTCCCTCCTATGTGCAGGACTAAACGCTGTTCTGTAACGTCATCACATGCTGACACGCGAAAGAGAAAAGAAAACAGAGTTGGAAGAGGACAAACAGACTCTTTTTGGAGAAAATGGGGGGTTTTTTTGATTCAGTGTGTGAACTACAATGTTACAACATCAACCTGTTCTTTAATCCAGCATCTTGAAAAGCAACATTAGGAGTCAACATCTGGGTTTGTCATCTGCCCTGTGAATTCAGTTGCTTTGAGGCTCTTCCTGCAGGGGAGATTCTCACGGGACAGCAGTTGTGTTCACAGTCCGTGTTTCAGAGAGGCTTTTCCACATTATAAAACAGGAACTTTGCATTGATCCAGATGAAGCCTCATGCGTTAACTAACCATATTCCATAAGTCTGGGTAGGAATTCATTTTGTCCTCAAGATCTTGGAGACAGGGACTGGAAGTTCTTCCAAAGTTACCTGGCTCTTCCCAGTGCTGCAGCTCCCTGATCACCCTCGTGAGCCCACCCTGCTCCTTCCACCCTCCCTCCTGCGTGCTCCAGGCGCTCCATCAGTGTGGCTGCTACACGTGGATGGGCATTCCAGCCTTCACTGGTCATCTCAATGCTTGAGCCCGCTGTCCAGAGGCTTAGAAATACAGAAACATTAGTGACTTCACATTTTCCTTGTTGACTCAGGATCCTAAATATTTCCAAGAATGAAGAAAGTTAGTGTGGCCCTGCCTTCTGGGGCATGCGGGGAAAAGTGTGCCTCATCTCACATCAGCCAGAAAAGAAAGTGAACATCCACGTTAATCTCTCTCTGTTCATCCCACCCAGGGCAATGGAGGGAAACATCTCCATCCTCTCCAGTGAGTGGAGAGACCCTAAATGGAGAAACACACTTGAAGAAGTCCAGCTGCTGGTGACCCCGGAGCCACAGGAACTTTACAGTGGACACAGAACATTTACTAATTGGGTGTGGATTGAGACTAAGCCTTCCCTTTGATTCAGACCGAGATATATCACATAGAGACCAAGGGTACAGACAGAGATCAACAGTACAGATTCCAGTTCCACCCTGCTCTTGGCAGGTTTGGGATCCAGCTCTGATCCTGGAGTAGGTCAATCAGACAAAACACACAAAGCACACCCTCTTTATCCCCTGCTGCCTGATTCGCCAAACCCATAGGCCTGATCCATCATCAGAGCCATGGGACCTCTCCAGCATGGTCACTGCTGGTGCTGTGTTGAGCTCTAGCTGTTTGGAAACCTGTTGGGAAGGAATTGCAGGTTTTCTCTGAGTGGATTTGCCGTTTGCTAGCAGGAAAACCAATCAGGTTCAACCTGGAGGGAGAGGTCAAAGCCTTGTATGATCCTTTTGCATCTTTTGCAGATGTTCTCCTCAGTGGGCCACGGCTCGCTCCACACAGGATGCAGTGACATAATGACAACTTCCTTCGGTCCCAGAAATTCAGCAAAGCTCTCCCCAAAACGGGGGCCTTCCCACCATGTTTCTTACAGGAGCAGGTCCAGCCCAGCCCCGTGTTCTTCCCAGAATTTCCTTTTATTGTTAATCTCAGCAAAGTGAAACACAGACCACATCTGGAGTGTTCTCCTGGACATTCAACTTTCCCACCGGCCACCCTGGAGAGAGGAGACCAGGCCACAAACCACAGATTGCTGGGGATTTATTTATTAATTTTCTTCTTTTTCTCTCCACTCTGACTTTTAACTCTCCTCTTTTTATTATCTTGGTAGTTTCAGCCCATCACACTGCAGAGCAGGGGGGAGTCGGGGTGTGCATCTGACTGCTGCAAGTGTAAGGGTGCCCTTGCAGATCTCCCTCCTTCGGGATGCTCAGCCTCAGAGCCAAAACTGACATTTTTAGGACAAAGCAACTCCCCTGCCTTCACCTCCTGCATCTGTGAGCTGAATCCCTCCTCCTGAAGGTAGCAGAGAGCTGAGGCACAAAGCAGGGCTGTATCTGATGTAAAATACCAAGGTGGAGGGTTGCGAACGCTGCTAATTGTCCTTCACAAAATGTCAGCTCCCCAGGTACCTCATTAACATCCCTAACACGGCCAAGAGGACGTGGCTTTACGCTGTGCTGGGACAGGCATACTCTCCATGCCTGTTTGCACAGCACTGAGCAAAAGGCAGCTTTTGAATCCATTTGAGCTTTCTTAGATCAATCTGAACCGTAAGAACGAACAGTAATATTCCTTAGCTCTAATAAACCCCATCTCATTGCCGATGTCCCAGGCTAAAAGGAGGATTTCTTTTTTCTGGTAGAGGCTACAGGCGTTCTGCATCCAGGCTGGCTTGATCTCAAGGGGGTGAAGTGTTTGCACAAGGTCTCCTGGCAACAATTTCCCAGTGTCTGGGCAGTAGGTTTGGCTTAAGTTGAATCAACAGTGACTCCACATTTGGGCTGATTTGGGTTAATAACTCCTGCCTAGCTTATCCTAGATCTGAGCGCCAGAGAAGAAGTTAAAGCCATCCCAGATCACCAGTACCCAATGGCAGCAGGGAAACCACCACAAACCATCCCCAGGGTCAGCACTTTGCTGGGAGTCTCAGCACCAGAAGAGGGGAGATGATGACATGATCTCACACCTTCAAAGTCTGTCCTTTCCCAGCTGCTTGGAAAGCTCTGAGATGTCTCTTCTTTCCAAACACCATGCAAAAATTGTCATGCTGGGGGTGCTGCTGGTGTGAGCACCTGCACAGGACACAGGATTCACACCAACTCTGCCATGCTGATATCCCAGGGAGGGGGTTTGGGGTGGAAGGAAGGCATCTGAGGTGATTCATGGCTCAGCAACCCATGGTTTGCACCAGTGAGGAACTGCCTGGATGGAGATTTCCACTGCTGCCTCGTCTCATTTCCCCTTTTCCCTGGCTATTTATTGTGGAGGATTCTTTTCCAACTGGAGAGGGAGAGAGCTTCAGCTGTCTTCTCCTCAAGAGTACTTTGGCCACGTTTTCATGCCAGCAGGAATTCTCCTGTCTCTGCGCTTGTCCAGCAGGGAAATTTAGCTCTATCCTTGTCAACCTTGCAACCAATGTCCTTCTGTAATTCCCATTACTGCTGAGGAGAGTGGCGCATTTCCACTAACCGGGTGAATGTCCCTTAATTAGTCTTCACTGAAACATGGGAGCAGGGAAATAAAAGGGCGGTTTCAATTAGCTCCCAGTTTGTTTTCAGCCTTGCCTTTAAATAGGAGAGCTCCACATAAAGTGTTTAAAAACCCCTCAGTGTTAAGGAAGAAAGAGAGCAAATGTGTTTATCTGTACAAAGCTTTAGTTCATGGAAATAATAACATTTATTATTTCCACTGCGTGTTCTTTCTGTAAATGTCAAAACCTTTCATAGACCCAGCCCACAACTGTCTCGTTAATCTTGTTGAGATACAGGATGTAACTTAGAGCTTGTGTTGGGAAACTGAGGAACTGGAGGGGAAAATCACATTTTAAAAACTCAACCAATATGAGCATTAGAAATGAGACTTAGGAGTGGGGTTCACCTCATCTGACTGCAAGAAATGACTCATCTGGCCTAGCTTGGATTCCCATCATAGAAGTGAATTCCCCTTTCCAATAGCACCTTTCCCACCTTAATCTACCACAAACAAACACCAGCATAAGGATCGGAGGTGCTGGGGTGACACAGGATTCACACCGACTCTGCCATGCTGATATCCCAGGGAGGGGGTTTGGGGTGGCAGGAAGCCATCTGAGGTGATTCACGTCTCAGCAACCCATGGATTGCAGCAGGAGTATGGGAAATGGCTCACAAGGAAACTGGGAGCACCAGCCCCATAGTGGACATTGGAGTGGGGAAGAGGAAATGAGATTTTGATAGTGCTGGAGGGGTCAACCACTACTCTGGGACATGAGGCTTTCATCTGACCCCTTCTTTCCTCTTTATTTTTTGTCCATGTCCAAAAAAGCCCAAGGGAAAGCAGGAGGACACCAACAGAAACACAGTCCAGGACAGGGACAGGGAGACAAACAAACAGGGATTTGCCCAAGGCTACCTGACCCAACCCAACCCAACCAAACCCAACCCAACCCTCTGGCCCTCACTCCCAGCCCTCACTGCCCCCCAGGCACCCTCACAAAGCCCCAACCGCATCCTGAATGCTCCATGGAGGGGCTCCACAAAGACAAACCACAAGCTTCCTCCCATCCCCTTCCCCACTCCAGGCTCCGAACAATTCCCCTCATCTCTAATAATTCAACGAGCTTTGTTATGACAGGGCAATGCACTTAATGGAGAGTGAAATTGAAGAAGAATGTGTGGAAGTTGCAGCTTTTATCTCTAAAACAAATAGTGAATTCCTCAGGGCTGCTGCAGCCCCAAACAATGATCCGAGCTGCCGGAACTTTGCAGGTTGCCCTGGTAACTTCCAGGCTTTTTTGGGGCAGATCCTTGTCAGAGGGAAGAGGTGGTGGCAAAGGCACTCCGAAGAGATGTGGAGTTGGTGTTTGGAGAGCAGTGTGTGCCCAAGTGCCAGAAGATATTTAGGTTGGAGAAGTGTGCTGCACCCAAGGATCATCTTGGGAAATTCCCACTGAATCCAGATTGGGACTTCAAGGAGTTGCCTCTCTACATCTAGAAGGAAATATTGCTGATCTCTTGTCCAGCAAAATGGAGCAATCTATCCCAAATTTCTTTTAGGTCTTCCACTGGTCCTTCACATCCCACAGACCTCTGCAGGAGTTTGTGGGGAGGATGAACACAAGGGATTTTGGAGCAAGAGTGAACCACTCACTGTGGCCTTGGATAAAGAGTTGAGAGCTGTCCGTATTGCTCTCTACACCTTCCTGAAGAAGGGAGGGGGAGAGGGAGGTGCCGAACTCTACTCCCTGAAATCCAGCGACAGGGCACGTGGGAATGGTTCAAAACTGTGTCGGGAGAGGTTCAGGATGGACATGAGGAAGCATTTCTTTACCAAGAGATTGGTCAAATACTGCAACAGGCTCCCTAGACAGGTATGGGCACTGCAGGAAGGTTGGCAGCTTGCTGAAAATCAGGTTTCTCGCTTTTTCTCTTAAAAAGTTAAACCCAAGAGAATCACCCCCAAAACCTGTCTGACTGGTCAAGTGCAGAGAAGAGTGGAAGGACAGAAGTTCTTCACAATAGGGTCACAGCTGAGATCAGGAGATTATTTCAGAACAGAGGGCTGAACCTGGATTTTATAAGTCTTTGTCTAATACCAATAGGATTTTTACCTCTTCACTCACAGAAGTTTGGGAAAAGGCAGCTGGTATTGTGAGCAGTATCCCGGGCTGTTCTTGGCTTTCTCAAGACAATTCCTGCTCCTGAGGCAAGCTGCATTTTGTTTCCTTCTTTTGGGTCAGGTCCAGGCCAAGGAACAGACTCCCACGTGACACTTCTGACTCCCCATCTTCTGAAATACAAATACAAACATCAGACCTCAGGTATTTTTGTCTCTTGATGAAAGGAGGGTAGTTTGGGTTTTGGTTGTTTTTTTGGTTTTTTTTCTTTCTTTCCTGAAATAGCCTCTAGTGATCTTCAACCCAGGAGACCACAGGCTGTTGCTCACACTGTTACTCACGTCAGAGGTATCAGCCCTTCATCTTCCCCATCTTAACCCCAAATCTGAATTCCAAACGCTATTACTTTGTGCCCAGTTGCACAAGGAGATAGGTGACGACATTCGATAAAATCGGATTACTGGCAAGTTAAATGATCCTAAGCTGGATCTCAGCCCGAGGATTTTCAAGCTGCACAGGCTCCCCTCGGTCATTTTCTGTGAGAAGAGGTAAATATTGCAAGGCTGCCTGGAGATGTCAGTCAAATGTTGTGACGAATGTGAACACAGCCAAGAAGGAATTACAAGGTGCAGAGAAGATAAAACTGTCTTGGGGAATTTATCCCAACACTGTGAAGCACAAGAGCAACTCCTACTTTATGTTTTCTTCTCCTTTGTCCAGTTTACTTCTAAACTGCAGAAGAAATGGGGTGTCTCTACGCTTTCGGGAATCACAGAAACATTTTGAGATTTCCCCAACAAGGAAATCTTGTGTCATGCGGGCTTCCTCCTCCTGAGAGGGTTTCAGCCCAGCTGACTTGCATACCTTGAAACCACTGACTCCTTGTGCTGCTCTCTCACAGCCTTACGTAAATATTTAGTTGGAACACACAGAACCGGGTATATGTGAACCTGTGTGCAACCACATCAATGTCAGGATTAAAAAACACGCTTGACTGACTTAAGCCCATGAGATTTTAAATAATCATAATGTCAATAATAAATTTTAGAGTAAATTCTTATTTTTGGCTCTCACTTCTCAAGACAGATGTACAAGCCGTTCTTCAAAGGGTTTCCCTACAGCTCTAAGACATTCATGTCTGGAGTTGAAAGTAAAAGCCTCTAGATAATTACCTGGGCCCGTGATTTTGGTGTTTAGGAAAACCTCCAGAGCTGGGACACTCGTGATAAAGCTCCTAGTTAGCAATGCTGCATGTCTTGGGGTGTCAAACACTGTTTACATCTTTCTGGGAAACACCGATGCCTTTTTGACACCCCCAGAAAGTGACCAGTTTCCCAAATTAGGGTTTTTTCCTGATCTTTCCCCCAGCTGATGGTTGGGATGTCCTTTATCAGACCCACAGCTTTTGAAGCAGTCATCCTAAATGTCCCTTTCTTTTTGCCATCAGCTGCTCGTGATTCATAGCCTTGATCTGACACCCTCAGTAATTATCCCCTTTGCAGCAGAGGCAGATTCGGAGCCGGCGTGAGTGGGAAGGCGCCTGTACTCTGCAAAGCAGCAGGAATAATGGGAGACCTTCCTGCTGCCCTCCTGGAAAAGGAGGCTTAGCTCCATGGTTCTGGATGAATCCGTTTTTCCAAGAAGTGGAGGTCAGGCCGTTGTTTCAGCCACCGTGGCAATTGCCAGCAGCCAAGGTTTGAGGAAACAAAAGAGCGTTACGTCCGACAAGTCTGTTGAGAACTCACAAAACTCCCTGTGTGAGTGCCAGGGTGTCTCTTGTGATAATTAAGAGAAAACCTACCTCCCAAATCAGCAGTCTTGCAGGACTTAGATGCTCAGGAGTGAGGCTCCCTCCTCCTTGCCCAAGGCCAAAGGACCAGCACAGCCCAGATGTGCTGGTGGAATTCTTCTCCTAACTCTCATTACAAACATCACACAATAAAAACAAATCCAGCCTGATTTTTAAGTGGATTTCAGGCCATTTTCTTTTCCTTAGGTTGTCTCCGAGGGAGCTCTGCTCTTATCTGTTATTCCCACTGCCCTCGGTTAGAGAGGAAACCCAATACACTTTGGGGAAACCCTGAGCAGTGAGCCACAGGATACTTTTGCAGTGTTTTATGGGCACTGGTGCCATAAAAAGAGAATTTGAGGAGATTAACATCACCTCCCTCCTCTCCATCCCGGGGTCTCTGTTCTACTGAAGCAGCTCAGGTTTTTCCCTGGGCTGTCTTGGCTTGGCAGTTAACACCAAAACCTGAGAGAGAGTGTGTGTGTGTGTGTGTGTGTGTGTGTGTGAATGGGATCTGTTTTTAAAAATACTCCTCAGGGAAAGAAGGAACTGCCTCTCTGATACTGGCAGGATTAATAATGTGCACCAACACCTTAATTCATTTATTGCAACTCAAGTTTCACAGCTTTTCGGTGCTGTGTAATGCAGAGCTGTAGCAAGAAGAGGTGAGGTTGGGCTGAGGCACCTGGAAAGTCTCTCTGCACCGACCCAGAAGTTAAATCAGGACAAGAAACCTTTTCTGGGGACAACATGCAAAGCAAAAAACTCAAGCATGTCCTCGTCTTCTGAAGGCGACCTTGCAACAAGAATAAAGTCCACTTTTAACTGAAAGCATCAAGAAAACTGTATTTGAAAGTCCTTTTTGGAGTGAAGGTTATCTTCACCACCTCTGAGTCCAGGCTGGGAGGGTTCCTGGTTTAGCTGGATCCAGCAGAGCCTCCATGGAGGAGGATTCAGTGCAAAGCCCTGAGCTTATTTTCAGTCTCCTCCCAGCTGCAGTGAGTGCTCCTTGCCTGAACACTACAAAACAACTTTCTGTGCCTCAACACGAAACAATGCCAAGATATGATCATCATTTTGTCCTTCATATTTGGGCACGTGACTTCCTTTAAGACATTCTCAAACAGGTGCAAATCTTTCCTAGAAAATATCCTGTGAAAATGCAGATTCTGGTGGGGAGTAGAAGGGGCCAGTGTGTGTGTGTGTGGTGTATATGCAGAAGGTGATCCCAAAGTAATCCCACCTCCAGATGAAAATTCCAAATAAATCCTCAGCCCTGCTGAGAATCCCAAAATGAACGCAATCTAGATGAAAATCCCCAAGGAACCCACACTTGGATGTAAACCTGAAATCAAACTCCAAAGCCACACCTGGATGAAAATCCCAAATCCACCTCCAAATGCCCATCCTAATAAAATTCACACATTTTTGCCATGCAGGTAGGAATCCCAAAGAGGTCCCCAAGTCCACATCCAGAAAAAAATCCCAAATCCTTGTTCATGTGGGTGGGAATCAAAAACCAATTTACAAACCACCATCCAGATTAAAACTCCCAATCCCTCACAAGTCTTCACCATCATAAAACCCCCAAATACACCTTCACCTCCACTGAAACCCCTCAAATCACTCCTGTGTAGGTAGAAATACCACATCATCCTCACTCCTCTCATTCCAATAAAGATCCCAAATCCTCCCCAAACTTTCAAATTCAATGAAAACCCAAACCCCTCATGTAGATGGGAATGACAAATTCCCTCTCAAATGGCCCACCCTGACAAAAAACCCAGATCTTCCCAAAGTCTTCATCCTGACGAATATTCCAAACTCCCTTCATGCAGGCAGGAATCCCACCACCTCTCAAGTCCCCATCCCAATGGAAATCCCAAATCCACTCCTAAATCCAATGTAA
>VWPU01003944.1:0-30951 GCA_013398955.1 Callaeas wilsoni
CCGGGCCGCTCCCCCCGGCGGGGAGGGCAGCGTGCGGCAGGAACAATAACACTTCATCACATCTAACGGGGTGAAACCGGGAGGCTCCGGCCCCGGCAGCCGGGTGGGTGCTGGGGGAGGCAGAGAAGCTGCAGAAACTTCAAGGGATCGCTAGCGAGACGGCCTTTTATTTTTTTTTTCTCTCCCCCTTTCTGAAGCCGAACCTTGGAGAAAACAATACCCAACCCTTCTGCCGGCAGTGTAGGGGGGAAAAAAATTACCTTTAGGAATCCTGAGAAGCGACCCGAGCAGGGAGCGAGCTCTCGTCTTCAATAACCAGCAGCAGCACGCGAGTGGACAGGCGCCTTCCCACCGCGCTGCCAGCACACCAACCCTCCTGTACCTGGGAGCGAGAGGGATTTGGGATGTGAACAGTGGGCGATGCTTTGTTTCTGAACCGTAAAACTGATTTATTTCATTGGTAAATCTCTGTGAGCTGCAGCACCGCGGCCTCGGGGGCACCGGGCCTGCGGCCGCCCCTGCGCTGGGCAGCGAAGCCCGGCTGCCTCCGCAGCGGGACCACGACCTCCAGCTCCCTCCAGAAGGATTACAGCAGCAGGAGAAGGAAATATAACCCCCAAAAGCCCGTTTTGTCAGTCAGCTCCGGGAACAGGATGAATGTGGCGTGGGGACCAAACCAGGAGTAAACAGCCGTGGTTTGTAAATAAACGGCCCCAGCTGAGGACACGGAGGAGAAGCTCCAGGTTAAAACAAGCCCTGCGTGCTCACGATGGCTCTGAACGTGCGGGGCCCCGAGATGCAAAGCTCTTAAAGGCAGCCTTGGTTTGGAGGAGGGACAGAAGGCGTTTCACTGAAATTAGCCCGTTTTAGAGCCCTTTGGCTGCTCTGTAAATACAACCACAGCGAGGGCTGGGTTATGTCTTATTTTAAAACAAATTAGGCTGAGACAAAAGAGATGCAATGAAAGACGAAATCAAGTAAGTTTATAAACAGAAGCACTTCAAAGGCTGCTGGAAAGCTGGAGAAAATAGGAGAATTTCGTTTAAAGAAAAGAAAATCTCTGCTGGTTATTGCCCATCGATTTCAGTGTTCCTGCGAGCAAAAGGAAACTCTTTTGTGCCACCTAATGTTAAGTACAGATCACTGTTGTCTTCTTTGCTGCCCATCATCCGTGGTGAGCGTGGGGAGGCCTCGGGGTGCTGAGCCCACCAGGGTGGAGCTCAGCATCCCAAAGTCCCACCAAACCAAGGGCAGGGAGAGAAACTTCAGCTTCACAGTTACCTTCTGAATTTAGGGATTTTTTTTAAAAAAAGAACTCAGGAGGGGGTGGAGAGAAGCACGGGGTAGAATCATAAGAATGAGAGACTCCAAATTTGGTCTTTGTTATAAAAAAGTAGCTGCAGAACCAGCACATCCAGGGTTTATATAAGCTGCCCACCACCAAGCTCCATCTCAGCAGCCTCTGGGCTTGGGGGAGCTTCTCCCTCCGCTCTCCTCGAGAACCCAAGTGGCCTGGCCTTTGCACACCCGTGTCTCCCAGCTGGAAGAATTTTGGTGTGTACTTAGCAGCCATTCACATTAATTTAGTGTGTAAATATCTCACACTATCTTTTAAAGAAAGGGCTGAAAGCAAGCGTCACTCTGAAAACAATAAATTGCACCATTTTTGTGATTTTAATGGTGAGTGTTAAACGTCTTTAGCAATTTTTGAGGCTGAATCTTCCATGCTTTTCATGTTATACTAAAAGAAAAGAACCAGAGGCCTCCTTTGGGTTAAATTTTAAATATTTGTAAGCTATGCTATTTAAAGATGGCCAGGACATGGGAGAGGGTTCTCTTGAAAGCAAAAAATTACTAAAAGTAAGCAGAGGTGCCATTTCGCTTTATGCTGGTCATTATAGATCATTCAAAATATGGACCAGTCAATCCACACCTAGACTACATTTGACTAAGATGTTTCTAAAAACTCTCAAATTCAAGCATTTTGAGTTTTTCTCTCTGTATTTTTAGGTATTGAGTCCCTAAGTTCAGGGAGAACAGAGGAGAGCAACCTAGTCCTCTTGGGCTGCATCCATGGACCAAAACCGCCAGTTTTTAGGGCAGATTTGAGGGCAGATCCACGTGTGGATGGAGACACGTTTAAAACCTGAGTTGTTCCCCCAGGAGCACGTGGGGCTGGAGGTGGATGCCCTGATCCCAAAACCCAGACAAAATTCATTGCTTTACTCACCAGAGCAGCTTCCCTGTAACCCAGCAAGCTCACCATGCAAACGGAGTTATTAATTAGTCTTTGCACAATTGAATTCCAAGATTCCATCCTAGAAAAAATAAATATACAATATTTCAGGCAGGTGACCAATCCTGCTCAATATGCCCCCAAAATACCCACAGACATCAGGGCCTACATTTGTACTCCCTTTCCCCTTTTTTTCAGCGTCCTGTAACCAATAGACTGGAAAGGCTCCACAGCAATTACATATTTAGGATATGTGATAGCTGCAGTTAAGATCTTTACGACTGATTGCAGGATAAAATTTACTTCAAATGTGCAAGAGCCCATTTTTAAACCTCAGTCTTTCAGCTGCTTTGCATTAGAGATATTCCAAAGAATCAAAAGCAATTAGAGCGTACAAAGTCTAAATGGTAAATAATTTCCAAATCAAAACCTTTATTAAAGCAATAAGCATCTATTTTTGTTAACACTGTAAGAGATGGAAAGGGCCAAAGTAAAGAACTTTTGGTTTAATGTCATGGAAAGAAGCCAAACTTCTATGCTGAAGAGCAGTATAGGAAATCTCACCCCAGGTGGGTTTTGGGTTGAGTTTAAAAGACTTGGGAAAGCAGGACAAGCGAAAGGATTCAAAACTCCCATTTTCCGTGGTGGGGATGCGAGTGGGGATGGTTTGCACGTGCCTGAGATGGGATCTGGAGGTGGATCCATGGCTCCCGATTCCCAGCGAGCGCCTCAGCGGCTTGCAAATATTTGTAGAATCACGTCCTTAATTAGAGTGGTAAAACACTATTAAATCTCAGAATGGGAGAGAAAGAGGAGAGCGAGGAAGAGCTGTCACTGGTGAGAGCCTGTCAACAAGAAGTTAAAAAGCCAATGGTAAATCTCATTTCTGGGAGCTCTGGGCTTGCGGAGCCATCGACCGGCGGCTCCAGGCTCGGCGGCTCCTGATCGATGTTCTGCTGGCACAGAGCACCACGCCGAGGAGCTGGGGGCTCTTAAAGTAGCTTTGAAAATGGGGATATTTCAAACAGGGACTGTGAAAAGCTGGGCAGCAGCTCTCCTCACCTCTGATATTATTTAGACACCCAAAATGCTGCTCCATTATTCCATTGCTGGAATTTATTTTATTTTATTTTTTAAATGATGCCAGTCCTTGACTTCTGTGCCTCGAGTACAAATAATATTTACCCAGCATAGAAGCGCCATTTCTGAACCCAAGTTGTTTTCCTTTTTGGCTGAAGCATGAAGTTTTGTTTTGCATATTCATCTTCAGACTTCTTCGGGAAGGAAAAATCAAATCAAATCAAATCAAATCAGATCAGCCCTCAGATCCTACTCACCAAAAAATGGCTGGGGGAGATGAGAGTGTCTGAGCTCCCCTGCCATCACTGGAGGGCAACTGGAGGTAACACGAGCTGCTCCCCATCCCGGGCTTGTACTTCTGTCCAGATTATGGGATTAGTCTCTGTTACATCAATCTACAGTTGGGAACTTGTGATCCAGTTAAAGCAGCTTGAAAGGCGCCCAGCAGGTGCTGGGGGTCCGACTCCGCGGCACAAATTCTGTGAGTTACGGGGGCAAAGCAGGGCTGGCCTCGTGCCGGGCTTCCCAAGGCTCCACACGGCTCGGGGAGACAGGGAAAAAATCAAAATCCTGCCAGAAAACACTCCCAGACGGGGGAAATCAGCCACAGACTCCTTTTTTTCCAGCCTAAATCTTGAAATGGAGTTGCTAATGCTTAAATACAAGCACTGTCAGATGTGAGTTTATGATTCTTTGCTGCTCCACACACATCACACGGACACAGGGGATCTCCTACACCTCAGAAATGCTAATTCAGCTCTGGAATTCTGAGTTTGCAGAAACTGTCCTGTAAATGTCACGGGGGATTACCAAATCTACAAAGATTATAGCTCTGCATACGTTCAGACTATTGATTTAAAACTTTATCATCTTTGATATAAATTCTTCACAACAGAAACAATTCAGCAGTGGGAATTCTGCCCATGTCAAGTTTTTGCAAGGTTGAATCCTTCTGTACAATCCTGCTTTTCACTAGAGTGGGCAGATCTCTGTAGGTGATGCTGCCCAAACCCAACACAGCACCTTATAAACACAAAATCCTGCCCTGCTCAGCCAAAACTTCTCCCAGCTGCAGCAGAGAGAGGATGCAACACACTCCCAGTTAGTCAGCCATGAGAAGTTTTTAATGGAAAATGTAATGGTGTGGGGTTTACTCTCGTATGTTCTTCATAGTGTAGTAAAGCTGTAGTAGAGCCTCAGAAAATCTGCCTTTGTAACAAGATCTCTGCAGAAATGAATACATGGTGATGTGGCTGGCAGTGGTTTGCTCAGAAAAATATGCAGTTGCATAGTAAAGTATTTATAACAGGATTAGATTTCAAGTACAAGGCCCAAGTTCAAAGATTTTTCAGGATGGTGCACGAGAAAATGACAAACTCTGATTTTTTTTGAGTTTACAGTTCTCTGTGGTGGAGAACCTTTGTGGTTAAGCATCCCTTGGAGCTGTCTCAGCTGGACCTGGGAAAATCGTGGCCCCTTCCCAGCCATCCCAGGATGGGATGTGGATGAGCACAACAGATGCTGGGAGTGGTCCTGGGCTCCCCTCCCTGGGATCTGCCCTCCTGTCTCTGACTCCATGGGGTCGGTCATTCAAGGCACAGCAACCTGCACATCTCACATCCACGTCGGCTCCGAGCCCTCTGTGCAGGGCTTTTCCTTCCAGGGAACGAGCCCTGGAGAATCTCTCTGGGTGCCACTCCTTGGACAGAAACAGTGCTGGAGCAGTTCCAACCCAGCTCAGTGAGGGAGCATCCCTTACAGAACTCCATCCTAAATCCAGGTTAAAAACTGAACTCTGCCTTGTTACAGGACCTCCATCCTAAATCCAGGTTAAAAAAATAAACTCTGCCTTGTTGCAGGACCTCCATCCTAAATCCAGGTTAAAAACTAAACTCTGCCTTGTTGCAGGACCTCCATCCTAAATCCAGGTTAAAAACTAAACTCTGCCTTGTTACAGGACTCCATCCTAAATCCAGGTTATAAACTAAACTCTGCCTTGTTGCAGGACTTCCATCCTAAATCCAGGTTAGAAACTAAACTCTGCCTTGTTACAGGCCTCCATCCTAAACCCAGGTTAAAAACTCAACTCTGCCTTGTTACAGGACCTCCATCCTAAATCCAGGTTATAAACTAAACTCTGCCTTGTTGCAGGACTTCCATCCTAAATCCAGGTTAGAAACTAAACTCTGCCTTGTTACAGGATCTCCATCCTAAATCCAGGTTAAAAACTGAACTCTGCCTTGCTTTATGCCCGTTTCCTGTGCTGCACACTAGTTTAGATGATCTCCAAACAGTGTCAAACTCAC
The DNA here is from genome assembly GCA_013398955.1 of Callaeas wilsoni. NCBI lineage: Eukaryota > Metazoa > Chordata > Aves > Passeriformes > Callaeidae > Callaeas > Callaeas wilsoni. The sequence continues at coordinate 5,623 of VWPU01003944.1, forward strand.
TGTGAACATTTCCTGTTCTGTAACATTCTTCATCCTTGACTATAAAATACTTTTGTGCTGGTTTGTCCAATATAAAGCACATCGAATGAAAGAATACCAAACAATTCTTTTAGCAGAAAAGTCTTGAGGTTTTTTTCCTTATTTCCTGCAGAAAACACATCCACCTCTCATCCTGAGTTGTTGCTACATCTTGTGGGCACAGGAGTGCTAAAAGGGGTGAGTTCAGCAGGTGCCTGTTTCCATCCCCATCACCACGACTGTCTTCCCAAGGGATTTATTCCATGCCATTTCTTCCTCTTGCCCCAGCGTAAGCCAGGAAAACACGCTGTGGGAATTGTAACGGCTCATATATTCCAAGGGAGAGGATAATAAACTGGGCTGCTCTGACCTTTTTGGGATTGGTGCTGTTTGATCCCTCGTGCCCACAGTGGTGACCTGGGGGACGCCAGGCAGCAGGGCCAGTCCAGCTACAGCACAGTGAAAAGGTTAAAGTCAGTGTTTATGGGTCTGTTAAATGTTTATGGTCCTTCACAGGCCATACCAGGCGTTAAAATTACGACACCTCGTTCCCATAACAAACACTGGAGTGAGAAGGGAAAATGGCAGAGCGTGAGGCTGGGCTGAGGTGCTGCTCTGAGGGCAGTGCTTGCAATGAGGGCACAAAACCAGCACAATCTTCACTCACTCCTGTGAAACGGCCAAAAAGGAAGAGGTGACATCACGAGCCCGAACCATGCCCGGAGTGGCATCACAGCAGGTCACCCAACCAAAGGCACCAGCGGCCTCCCATCCCCAACACCGACCAGCTGCGGAAACTGGGCAGCCCAAACAGAGATTAGATGTGTCCATCAGCAGTCCTCAGAGGTTTTAAGCTGAAATGCACAAAGTGGACCATTTTGGAGGCTGCCAGCACCGAGCTGTGCTGCTGGGACACCACTCCTGTTCCACAGGGCTGCTCAGCCCGCCACGAGCGCCTTGCTTGGCTCTCACATCTCACTGCGGGCAATTAAACACTACAATTTTGTTTTAATTTGTATCTGTTCTAAATACATCACATCCTACTTTCACTGCTTGTCCTAAGATGCCCGTGGTACATCAATGAGTGCCCATAAACAGGGACAATTTACAAACATCCAGACAGCCTCAAAGGTCTCATCCCACCTCCACTGTAAAACCTCTGGTTGTCACCACAAACTGCTGGATTTACACAGAATTTTCCTGGCGAGAAAAGAAGCTTTCTGCCAACTCTAAAGGATGAAGAAATTCAGTCTGGAGACAAAACCTCCCAAACCAGCAGCAGCCCTCGGCTCCTGTGAGCCACTCAAAGACTGAGCTTGAGGTAACTCCTGTTTAAGAAGAGCTGTGAAAATAAAATATGCAAAATCATTAAGTGTATTGTTTCCTACTATTACCCCAAACAAATTACTCTGGAAAATTACACTGTTTTTTCAAAATCATATCTGATCTAATAGTTGGTAATGAAAATAACAGGTCATTAAAATGGCAGTTATTACAAATGTATGAAAAGTAAAGCCAAGACATCAAATATAATGATGTCATTGATATTTATTTTATTTTCTGCTATATCACTCACATCCTTTTTTTATTTGTTTTGTAATAGAGTATTAAAAAATAAATATATGTACATAAAACCTTATCAGTTGCAAAGAATTAAGAACGCAGGGTAGGCACCAAGCCAGGACTAGTATCACATAAATAGAAATACATGATTTAATGTTAACTCATATGTGGTACCAGCAAGGACTGAGATAGCTGGATGTAGGAGAAGAGGACGGGAAGAACAGGTCAGAAAAGGCACATGGTTAAATCAGTTACCCCAAACTTTATATCCCAAGTGCTTTATGGCAACCAAAAAAACCTTAAAAAAAGAAAGACAAGAAAACTAAAAAAGAAAGTTCCACCAGGTTTCACAGCCTTTTAAACAGGAATTCAATGCTCTTGCTTGGGCTTTGTCCATCATTTACCTCCCTTGTTGAAATACATTGAAATTCCCAAACAGGGCCAGTTCCTGAACATCTGTGAGTGCTAACAGAGCTCTTTGCACTCCAGAACCACCTGAGCAGTAAAACCATCACCAAATGTCCTTTCAGGAGTAACTACTCTTGTGTTACTGAAAAGAGCCTGTACAAATTCAATTCATTTTAAAAAATAAAATAAATTCCTCAAGTAGGATTTGTTTCGCTCCATTCCACGTGCTAAATCTTTGGTCTGCGTTCTAGAACATAAATTAATTTTTTTATTTTTGTAGATTTTTTGGAGGGAAGAAGGGGTCTTTCTGAGCTCTTGCACAGAAAAACTCAGGCTGCCCATGTAAATTTTGCTGTGTTTGAACATGAAAATAATAATGCAATGTGTCCCCACAGCAAACCAGCAAACACTGGTGTGGATGAAGGTGATGGAGAGGGAGCAGGGAGCCAAGGCGGCAGCGCCGCCGAGCTCCTGATTAGACAAAAATTGTGGTTTTTTAACAGTGCTGAACATCCACGGGATGTACCTGAGCAAGATATTGTGGAAATCTCTGGTGTCCCAGCAGCAGCAGGAGGATCCCGTGGCTGGATAATCAGGCAGAGGCTCGGTGCTCTCCCAAAGAAGGCGTCGTTCGCCCGCTCCCGCTGCCGAGCCGCGCATTCTGAACCTCTCTGATTCCCCCTGTGTCTGCCTGCAGATGCAGGAGACAGGGAGCAACTGGGAAATCAGCAGAGCAGCAAGCTGAGCACTACAAATTGGTAAAAATTATTTAATACTGGGAAGCCGGTCTCGTCACCCCCTGGTAATTCTGTCAATTAAGCGGATGGAATTAATATTAATTATCAACAACGAATTGTTTGTGAGTGCAATAATGAATGGAGGAAATAGGAAGAAACACAGCACATTTATGATACAGAAGTGTTGGCTGTCTCTGAGTATTTCCTCTGGAATCTCTTTTGGTTCCATTAAAAAGTACTTTCATAAGTGTATTTTCTTAGTGTTTGAGTTGCAAATCAGCCTGGACAGAGCAGGAGGTGCCACAAACCAAATGGATACACTGAAATCCTCTCTGATACAAGAAGTTACATTCTCTTAAAAAAAAATAAATCAGAAAACAACCCACAGAGATACTCAGCAAGCGTAGTCATCCTTGAAAAAGAGGGAAGAGCAGCACCTGGAAATATTTTAACTGGAGAAGCAGCCATTGGAATCTCGCTCCCAGTCTGTGCTGATGCCCATCAACAGATTGCAATAACTTTCTTTTCATATTGGGAAAAAAAAGAAGTCAGAAGGAGATGGTAAACCTATGTTATAAGTAAAAAAACCTGAATCCCTGAGACATGATTTCTAATTAGTTTTCACTAATAATCTTGATTAATTTCTGCCACTTTGCTCTGCACCTTCAAGGTGCTCCCTTGGCAGCTGCTGGGGAACCTTCTCCTTTGCCATCAAAGCAGGAGAGACCTTGGTTATACACCACGAACAAGGGCATCAGCTTCTGGAGTGTTTGACAGCGAGATTTGCACAAAATAACTCCTTAGAGGAATACTTCCCTCCAGAACAACCTTCCTCCACCCCCAAAAGTTTTCCAGATACTCCCAGTGGCAGATGGTGCAAACACAGGCAGGTCCACAGGCACGGGAATTGTTCATCACCCATCGCGCTGGGGCTTTTGAAACTTCTCACTAAGACCAGAAATGAAACTCTTCCTACTTGGGATCATTTTCCAGCTCTTCCTTACCTGAACTGGAAGGTGACAGTGGTTTCTAGGTCAGGAAAGGGAATTTTAGGTAACTTATATGGGCTCTGGGAGATCCAAGACAAGGGAATAGGGGGCACAGGGGTAGGAACAGCGATGGAAAAAGGGATACAAGCAGTGTTAGTCCTTTTTTTAGAGCTGTGTATAAAATGATGGATCTGTTCTGCTGCTTGAGGGACATAAATATCAGTTATTAAGACAATCAGGATTTGTTCTTTGCAATTACTTTTTAATAGAAACATGAATCTCAGTTAAAGCCAGATTTATGCTCACCCTCGCCTAACCCAGTGCCAGGATCTTTGATCCCAAATTATTTATGAAGTGGGGAAATCTCTCCTGCATGGGGTGTTTCTGCTTGAAATGGGCAATAGGTTTCTCCAAAAGGCCTTTGCACCTTTTTTGCATAAAATAATCTGCTGCTGAAATGCATTTATAGGTGCAACATACAGTTATTACAAAAGCATTCAGCAATAAAACTTACAGATTTAGGGCAGAAATTGAATGAAAACATCATTTCCAGTTTGAACAGCGAAACTGAGATGGTGGGATCCCAACAGGAGGATTTGGGCAAGCACTCTTCCAATGGGAAACACCCACTGGCAGCTTCAGTAGTGAAGAGTGGTGAAAGCCCAGAGGCAGGAACAGATTTCTGGGAAAAGTTCCCACAGCCAGTGGCTGCAGGGAGCATCCCCATCCGTCCATCCCGCTGCCCAGCAGCTCCAGTGCCTCCCTTTCCCCTGGATCTACATGTCAGACACCAGGGCTTCTGCAAGAGCCTGCTGGCATTTATTGTGGGCGTTTTCCCTTTTTAAAATTTTTTTGCAGTAATTTCTGTCCCTCCTCCCCACCTTGTCTTGAAGCATCACAAGAGATCCTAGTTGGTTCTGTTCTAATTAGAAATGATCTCTAAGTTAATTCAGCCATGTATTTGGGGGTGGAAAAGCCAGAGCTCACTGGGAATGGGGCTTCAGGTTGGTCCAGAGTGAGGATTCCATGAGGGAAGTGACCCCAGTCCCACCACCCTCCCCAGCCTCTTGTGCACTCAAACAGCTTCTGGTTTTAACCAAAAACCTCATTCACTCTTGTAATGAGTCTTTCAGAGCGTCAAAAGGCAAGCGAAGGCAAATTGAAGTTCTTAGGAAAAGGTTCATTTTGGGCAGGGAATGCAGGGATAACAAACTAATGTTTCTCTCCAAATGGAGCATGTGCAGGTTTGGCTCCAGGAAGCAGAAATCAGTTTGCACACTAAAAGCAGCTGCAGTCCTTTGAAATTTTTGCTCAGAAAACAATTCTGAATCATACAAATCCTTTGACATTAACTTACAATTAATTTTTAAGTGAATTGAGTGTCGTTTTATTTACAAGGCCAAGCTGCCTGCAGCTCCCAGCCCTGCTCAAGCGAGAGGAAAACCAACCTTCCGCTGGTGTCAACTGGAATTTAAAGGAACTGGGACTATGAATGCTCAGTGTGCTCTGGAGTGCTGCTCAGGATCGCATGAATCCCTTCTCTTTGAGGAGAAAGGCTGTCTGAATGTCACTCACACTGCCCTTTATTTTTATCCATTAGACAAACAAAATGAATGATCACATTTATGTGGCAAAAAAAGCAGACCCCACGGGCTATACGGCGTGAAAAGAACTCTTTCTCCCCAGCAAGATAATGCTTGAAAAGGTGAATGAAAAGATTTTAGCAAAGAGGAAAATGTCCCTGTAGGACCCTTCCTAATTCTGAGCTCTTCAGCAACGTCAGCCTCGCTAATCCATACCTAGCTGTGAGTTCAAATGAAAAATTCATTAACTTTGTGTCCTTTAATTTATTAGGTGTAGCAACACTTCTCATCAGGGGAAGGGCTGAAAGGAGGGGACAATCAGGGCGCTTTTATTCTCTTGGCAAACCCACGGGCTCACAAAGGGAGAGGACCCGTTTGGGAGAAATTACCCTCCCTAATTAGAAGCTCTCGCCGGGGCCGAGCAAAGGGAAAATGGAAAATCTGCCATCAAAGACCTGGAAGGGCCACGGCCACAACCACGGCAGAACCAGGCAGTGGTGGAGGCTCCTCGGTGACCAGTTCATCCCATAGCAGTGCACAAAGAGGGAACAGGAACAAGAAAGTCTATTTTACAGAGAATTAAACCCGAAACGTGGGTTGTCTGCGCCGTGACAGGACTGGATGCTGCTTCACGTGCCCTGCACTCACTGCTGATCCATCCCATCCCTGCGTTATGGCAAACTGCAGAGGCTTTTCCCAGCAAACTGCCTGAGTTTGGATGCAGGAAGTGAGAACAGGAAATATAGAGGATATTGAGTGATCACATGCACAGTGGAACCTGGGATAACAACCCACTCCTGCCTTTCTCTCAGGCTGATAGGATTTGGGTTTTTTCCCAGTAACACAATATTTTGTCCTTACATGACCCTCCCCGGTGTCCCTTCCCTCCCTCTTTGGAAAGGAATAAATAATTATCCTTATTTTCTGCCAGGAAACACAGATAGTGAGTGGGGTGAGATGGACAGCAGCCAGGGCAGCGCCAGCAGCAGAGCCGGGGGCCCAGGCCCCATTAACATTAATGCTTAATTAGTGTTTACATTTTCCAAGCAAAATGTAAACACGTATCTGCACCAGCCAGCGGCAGCTGTGGTGGAGGGAGCGATGTTATCCAGCAGCAATTTCCTCTCCTTTCAGAGGGGCATCTCCAGTAGGTAGGACCTCAAAGCAGCATCTGAATCGTGACACCTCGTATCGTGCCCTACAAGGGACACAGCGGGGTCACAGCACCAGTTTTGGGGTAAGACCAGCAGATATTTAGGCTGATGAGAAAGGGTAAGTAGTAAAAAACCAAAAAAACATAAAAAACCACCCAACCCCTTTGAGGATGCTGCAGCAGTCATCTATGATTTCAATTATGGAATTACAAACTGCCTTGATAGCCATATGGATATAGTCTTTGAAGCCAGGAATTATTGTTACCCAAATTAATTGTTCTTTGCAACAGCAGAAAACTCTGAACAGCTGTAAAAAATGTTCACAATGAAATCTGAGTGTAGTGGAGGTTAATCCTGGTTGAAATTTCTTTACAGAAATGAAAACGAAGTTCAGCTGAGCCAGAAGTTCATAAAATCAGCTTCTCTTGCTCACAAAGGTAACAGAGATGCTCTGCCTGGTGGCCCTCCACCCGTCCAAAGCGATGCCCAGTTAACCAGACATGGAACACATCCCTCTGCCACCCCTTGTACCTTCCTGAGGCTGCTTCCAAACCTCTCCTTCCTCGTGGTCCAGGTTCTCCCACTCCAGGGATCCCATAGACAAGCAGCTGGGGGACAAAATCACACAGCCGAGGATTTTCTGCTGCAATCACTGAAAAATAAATCCGCAAATTGTCTCTGTCGCTGATATTTCTAAGACCTGTCACGGGGGTGTTGGGACAGCAGATGTTTGTGGTTCCATGGGGGATGGATATGATAGGGACAGGATACCTCATGTGCTTTTTCCAATATTGGGAGTTNCTATGATACGGACAGGATACCTCATGTCTGTCATCAAGTGCTTTTTCCAATATTGGGAGTTCGGGCAGTGCTGCATCACCATCTCTACACCCTCAGAGTCACATTTGCTCTCCCTCCTCCTTTGGGATACTCCTGGAAAGAAGCCTTAGGGGCTGGGGAAGGTGAGAATTTCCCTGAGCAGTGGAGCTGAAATAAGATGGTTTTCCTGCAGGGAGGTGCACAGGCACCCATTTCTCACTCAGTGACTCTCAGCAGCCACTTGCCCTGCTGAAAATCAAATGTTAATGTTGATTTTGTGCCATAAACTGAGTCCCTCTGGAAAGGTGAAAAACTGTCAAGGGCAACAACCACAATCAATGCAAAAACCAATAAAACTGTAAACCAGGCATAAATGGCCATCAATGTCCAACAGCTCTGTAAGGACAGGGGAGATACACAAGGTGTTAATGCAGTTATTTAAAGAAGGAACACTTAAAAAATGTGTGAAATTATCCCTGGGGCTGAAGACAAATCTCCCACAGTGTTACCTAAAAAGTGCATAACCTAAAACTGAAAGAACAGCTCTGGTTACCCAGCAAGAGCAAGAACTGAGGTGAGCAGCACAGAGCTGGCAGGACATCACAATTTGTGCCAAGAATGGTAAATACCACAGCTTTATAAGGGCTCTATTCTGCCTGATTTTGTGGCAGAGTTCACGTTTTGGTGCTGTGACAAGGAAAAGAGCACCTGAGCATGAACAGCACCACCGTGGCTTAGTCACTTGTAGTGACTTTTCTTCAAATGCAGTCACAGATATAACTATGTAGAGGAATTCCTCTTGCCGTTATGAACATCCTGATGACCCCATGGCCCCCAAACCAGCCCCAAATCCCTAAATCAGGACAGGAGAGAGTGTGAAGGTGCAGAATTGTCCCTGCAGTGAGATCAGCATTATCAGACTCATCTGCAGGTCGGTGCCACAGTTCTCAGGGAGGCACAAATCACAGGAATTGCTGTACAAATACACCGTTGTGATTTTTTAGGATGTACTTGCATTTTTTTTGGCAAGGCTTAAATAGGCATTAAGCTCTGTGATTTCCCTCCATGCAGGGATGACTTTAGCACAGGTGTCATCTGTCCCTGAGGCACCAGAATGACCAGACTGACCACAAAGTGCACATGGAAGATTACAAAACACTCAAAAATTAAATTTAAACTGTTTTGGTTTTGTTTTCCTTAAGGAAGAACAAGACAGTGGGCAAATGCTGCTGTCCAAATATAACTCATTTTGCAGTGCCCTGCAGTGCATCCCCCAAAGGAGGTCTCACCTGGGGAAGTGGCAGGTGACACCCTCAGGCACAGCTCCATAACCTGGATGCTCCCAGTAATTCCGAGTCCTTGGGAAGGAACAGCCTCGAGGGACACCAGGAAGCCTTTCTTTGTGTGCCACACCAAGCTGGGCTGCAGTACGTGAGGGCACAAAGGGGTGAAAGTTATTAATTATGAAATAAACTTTGCAAAGGCTGAGCGAGACACCTTTGATGTTTCCAAAGAGCCCATCTGAGCTCAGTTTTGGAATAAAGTAACCGGCTCAATGATATCTTAATTTCTTGAAGACAGTTGTTCAGTCTCTTTTCTATACTGTATGTTCCACATTAAGTCATTATCTATGCTGTTCACTCCATTAATTCTGCTAGTTTTATTAGCAAAGTTCTGCTGCCTGGTCCTGTAGCAGTGACAAGCATTTCTAAAAGCTAATCTGACAGATAATGACTCCATTAAGTGTTGAATACTAATTGGTTTACATCAGGGGCCTGAAATTAATTGATGTAAATAAATTAGCACCTGAGCATGCATCACCCCAGCTTTGGATTTTCCTAAATACCAATGATTTTTAAAGCTTGTATCTTCAGCAAAACGCAGCGAAATATAAACAGACAGGATGAGTAATTAAAATGTGGCAACAAAATAAGACTATCAAGATGAGCTTAACAAAGATTGTTTACCTATTGATGGAAAGGGTAGTGCCTGCCTGTACAGTCTGTTTACACTGCTCTGACTCCTAGAAAAGATACTTTTCTGACAGCTTCCCAAAGATATAATTATCATTTCTATAATGACAGTGACACTGACCCCCACACCATTACTAAGATTTAGTAAAGTTCTGTGATACGCAGGGAACGTGTCCTATTAATCACAACAAACACCTGCCCCCCCTTTAAAAGTCAAGGCTTCAATTATTAAATCAAGGAATTAATAAAAGTTATTTTGTTTTAAAAGGATAAAACCTCATTATAGTGGTGATTTGTCATTGGAGTGACACAAACAATGACTGATTCCTAAAGCATGGGAGAGAGGGGGAGCCTGGGCTCCTCGGGCACGTCAAGAACAGTCCATACGTTAGAAAACACCAACAAATATGGTTTATTTTTATATACAGATTTACTATGTTTGCTTGCACCTTTATAAGCAAAATAAAATCTAATATAAAGCAATAAAAATCTGAGAAGAATTCACATGCCTTGGGAAGTGGATATCATTTGGAGCAGTGAAGGAAACTCAGCCCAGGACAATATGGAATCACAGAATCGTTTAGGTTGGAAAAGCCCTCTAAGATCATCCAGTCAAATCATTGTCCTGGCACTGCCCAGGCCACCCCTGCCCCATGTCCCCAAGTGCCACATCCACGGGCTCTCGAATCCCTGCAGGGATGGGGACTCCACCCGTGCCCCGGGCAGCTGTGCCAGGGCTGGGCGCCCTTCCCGCGGAGAATGTCTGGACGGTATGAGGAGCGTGTGGGCACGAGCTCCATCCCCACCAGGGAGCTCACCTGACTCTCTGCAGGGCTGCTGGGCAGCTTTGGGAAAGCCACCGAGGCTGGTCAAAACGCACCCATTAACTCCAGTCTTCTTTGGATCAACTTCCTAATTAACCCCACTGATTTCAGGCCGGAGACACCGATGATTTTTACATGCACTGAAGAACCCTTCGTCTGACAGACCTCTCACCACTGTGAAAACACGGAATGACTGAAAGTTATCCTGCAAAGGACAAGGCCAAAATTTCTCCCAAACATCCCACCTAACCCTGCCCGCCAGCAGTGGGAAGCCGTTCCCTGGGTGCTGTCCCTCCATCCCTTGTCCAAAGTCCCTGCCCGGCTCTCCTGGAGCCCCTTTAGGCACTGGGAGGGCTGTAAGAGCTAACATCAGCTATAATTCCATGGATGAACACAGAAGGAGCTGTAACGGCCTCAGGGGAGCTGGGATGCTCCTGTCCCCGGGAGGGCCGGGGCGAAGCCGGAGCCGAGCGCTCCGTCCCCGCCTGCTCGGAGCCCTCCCCTGCAGCAGCCGCGTTCGTCTCTCCCGCTGGGCTCCTTTCAGAGACGCTTTGATCCAACGCCAAGCACCAGCCCATGGCAAACAGGCAGCCCGAGCTCTGTAAGCAACAACGCGAGCGTTCCTCTCCTCCAAGCCCGCTCCTCCCGGGGCCGGGAGCGCCAGGAATGGCTGATCCCACCTTTCAGAGGAGTTGTGCCTCCCGGACGAGTCATTTATCACCACCATAACTCCGATTGCAAGTTTATCAGCTGCCCTTCAGTCCCTGAACCACCTCGGTCAACACGGAGCCCGATTCCCACCCAGAGACACCTCTGCCCCTCCGTGAGCCCAGCTCCTGTCCTACACCACTGAACCACTTCTGGCATTTGCATCTTCAGGACATCACGAGCTGGGGATTTCTGGGGGTCTGGCACCCCCCAGAGCACCTGGCAGCCAAGAGCCTCCTCACACACTCCCAAAGCTGAACTGCAGGGAACGGTGCAAGAAAGTCCCCTGCAAAGCAACTGTGACAAACCAGTCATTTCTTGGCTCCAACAACCCAGAGATTCTTTGTTCCAGAGCCATCAGCCAGCTTTAGTAATAAAGGTAAAAAAAAGTATTAATAACTGGGAAGGGATACAGAAATGAACAAACCCTTTCCCACTTATGGAGTAAAATACAGCTCCAAGTGATTAAAGAGTTTTTGAACATTGCCTTAAACTACGTAAGTCAGAAGGATTTAGTAATTCCATGTTCCCTGACACAGCCTTCCTTTAAAAGCTTTCACCCGAGAGTGTGGAAAACTGCACGAAGCTTCAGCCCTGGGAAAACATTAGACAACATCCATCATCATTCAGGTACTGGGCCCAAACCAGTTACCACCATTTAAAATCCTAGGTGGATTTGGCTTGGAAGGACCTTAAAGCCCGTCCAGTCCCACCCCCTGCCATGGGCAGGGACATTTTCCACTACCCCAGGGTGCTCCAAGCCATGTCCAACCTGGCCTTGGACACTTCCAGGGATTCAAACGGATAAAAAGTTTTCCCCCTGTAAAAAAAGCAGCAGAGCCCCCCAAACCTAAAGCGACATCCTCGAGGTGGGAAGAATGTGGCCCTGGGTGGGTGTGGAGAGGTTTTGGTGTGGTCCATCCTCTTCTCCATCTTCAAACCACTTTTAGGGCAGCTTCTCTCTGACCTCACCTGTGCACGGATTTTGGTTCAGCCACGGTCAGAAGCACTGGAAAATCATCAAGAGTTAACCAGGGAAAATTAATTACGGGAATAAAACTTCCTCGAGTCTCCTCATCAGTATTTAAGTATAATGACTATTTATTAGTCAGGGTAATGGACAACAGAGCTGAAAGGGTGCAGGTTTCCAGTAGTCACCATGCATATGCTTAATGAGAATTCAAAAGACATAATGAATTAGGATTCCCCTGTTGGGCACTGAGCATTTCTTCATTAAATTCTAATGAACTGGGAAGAGTATCAGGTTTGCTCATGCAGTGTAATTTTCCCCCTTTTTATGGTTATGTTTACATGCATTTAGTTAATCCTCATCATCCTTATGACAAAGAAGTGCTGAAAAAACAAGTTTGTTAGGAATGGAAGGAAGATAAATATGCAAAGACAGAAGAGTCAGCAGCACAAATTGTGTGAAATAATAGAATTTGTGCTGTACCCCACAGAACCCATAGCCCCCAACCAGACATTGCTTTTTTCTTCAGAAAGTGTGGGATGAGATGAAATCTCATTACTAATAGGAGTATGGTGAATGATGATGTGGTTTCATTGATTACCACCTTTAGGAGAAGAAAGGACTCATTCCTAAAAACACACCCAGCACACGATAGGGGTCAATGCAGATAAATCCAAATTGCTCATCACAGAACTGATGGCAAAAACAGCTCAGGAAAAAACCCACCTCATTGGATGGCTACTTCAAACGTGACCATGATGTCCCCAGAATAGTGCCCTGGACAGGAGGTGGCTGGGCTGGGCACACCTGCACCAGGCAGCCCAGAGAAACAAATCCCAGGAGTCAGAGGTGGTGTGGAGTCTTCTGAAGGGCATCAAGGGCAGCTCCCGTGGCTTTGGAGACTGGTATCTCCCCAGCCCCAGTTCCTATAAGTGAGTTCCTATAAGTAGTTTCCTATAAGTACGTTGTTGTTACAGAGCGAGAAGCATAAAACCGATAATCTGTGCTGGCACTAAGTCAAAAAACATTTTCAAAAGGGTAAGAGGGCTTGAATGAGAGGATGAAAGCAGCTGCAGTAATCCCATGGTATCTTCACGCTTCTCCAGAATCATGGCAAACTGGAAATCCATTTGCAAGCCACTTGTGGTCCCTGTATTCCTGGTGTGACCTCTGCATCCCTGTTGGGGTCAGAGCCACGGAGCTGCCCCAGCCCTGCTCCTGCTGGTGGCAGCTGCTCAGGTGACAGTGGCACCTCGTGGGGAACGGGCCAGGTCCCCGTGGGGTGGCACTGCCCCTGCAGACCCCAGCGTGTCCCCTTCGTCACCACCTCCCACGTCGAAATCCAGGGGATTAGAACTCTTCGTCTCCTCCCTGCCTGGTGGCAAGACTAGCAAAGCAATTAGGCTGCTATGGCAATTTTATGGTGCTTAGAAAATTAATTAGCCACTTATTAATTAAAACTTGTCATTAATATTATTAGTATTATTATCTTTTATTTTAATTCCTTCTCTTCTCAAGCTCTACTTGCTTGGATTTTTCTGTTTTGGTTTTTTTTTTCTCCTCTTGCTTTGTATTTCTTGTTTGCTTCCCAGGATGGACACGTCCCATCCCAGCTCTCCAGGCACAGGGAGGCCCTGGATGGGGAGCTTGGCTATTCAGGGCGAGCCTGGAGTAGTCGATGGAGCCCCACCATGTCCAGAGAGTGGACACAGCCCTGGCAGGGCACGCAAAGGACTTGCCAGGGAAAACCTTTGCATAAATCAGTGTTTAGGTCAAAGGACAGATTCTCTTTTTCTTCAGAGACCTGGGATGTCTCCTTTTCTTTTTAAGCAGAGGATGCAGATAAAGCCTGGTGATGTGGAATCTTCCTGAAGAGGCAGTTCCTGGAGGATAATGTCATCCAGAGGTTAGAAACCACAGCACTTGTTCTTTGTGGACACCAGCCAGGGATTTTTTTGTTGTTGTTGCTTTTTGTTTGCTTGTTTGTTTTTTAACTCCACATTGGGAATAATCTCCGAGAGACAGTTTCATAAAATTTTACATTAATTTAAGACCAAAGTATATTTTATTTGTACCCTTGCCAGGATTTTGAAGTCTCCCTCCCAGGCTCCTGTCCTCTGTTAAAGCATCTCCAGAGACTCCTTTGATGCTCCTAGCATGAGAGATCCCACCACCCCACAACGCCAGAGATTGTCGGAGTTGGAAACTTTCCCAGAACAAGTTTGTTGGTTAAAGGGCTCTATTTGTGATGAAATATGGCTCAGGCCACAGGGTCTTACCTTCAGTACTCTCACACTGTTGTCTCAGACGACGTTAAGCAGCGTCACACTTGACATGCTCCTCTCTCCTGTAACAGACACCAAAGAACTTTATTATTGTCAATAAAATTCCTACTGGGGCTCAGCGTGGCTTTGCCTGTTTTGTCCTCAGCTCTCCTGGAGTTTTACAGCCCCGTATTTAAGGGCAGACGGTGCCATGGACGTGCCCTGTGAGGACATGACCCGGTGGTGCCCTGCGTGGTAGCTCTGGGGCAGCTCCTGCCCTGCACAGGTGAGGACAGGGAAGCAGGGAAGGGAAGCAGCAGCACCACGGTGGCACTGTCAGGAGCAATCCGTGGGCATCGAGTGCCAGCCACGGCCTGGGCTCATCCCCAGCGTGGGCAGCAGGGAGGGGAGGGGATTCTGCCCTGCTCGGGTGAGATCCTGACTGGGGATCCCAAAGTAAAGGACATGGAGCTGCTGGAATGAGTCCGCCAGAGACTCCGGAGCTGCTCCAAGGGCTGGAGCCCCTCTGCTCTGGAGCCAGCCTGGGACAGCTGGAAGTGCTCACTTGGAGAAGAGAAGGCTCCAAGGAGACCGCAGAGCCCCTTCCAGGGCCTAAAGGGGCTCCAGGAGAGCTGGAGAGGGACTGGGGACAAGGGATGGAGGGACAGGACCCAGGGAATGGCTTCCCATGCCAGAGGGCAGGGATAGATTAGATTGGCCACAGCACAGTGTGGGGGACCACAGCCACCCCCGTGTCTCCGGACAAGCCACGGGGAGCAGAGCCCTGTGTGAGGGGCAGGGTGAGGTGCACGGTCTGTTTTGGGGTTCAGTGTGTTGGGGGTGCAGGGGCATGCTGGGCCACAGGGTGGAGAAGGTGCTCAGGATTGGTGCTGGGGCGCTCAGCAGTGCTGGGTGCAGGATCGGTGTTGGGGCACAGGGCGGTTTTGGGGTGCAGGACCGGTGCTGTGGGTACAGGATGGGTGCTGTGCGTGCAGGGTCGATGTTGGGGTACAGGATGGTTTTGGGGAGCAGGATCGGTGCTGTGGGTACAGGATGGGTGTCGTGGGTGCAGGGTCGGTGTTGGGGTGCAGGGCAGTTTTGGGGTGCAGGATGGGTGTTGTGGGTGCAGGGTTGATGTCGGGGTACAGGGCAGTTTTGGGGAGCAAGATCAGTGTTGTGGGTACAGGATGGATGCTGTGGGTACAGGATGGGTGCTGTGGGTGCAGGGTCGGTGCTGTGGGTACAGGATGGGTGCCGGGCACAGGGTCGGTGCTGGGGTACAGGGCGGTTTTGGGGCGCAGGATGAGTACCGGGCACAGGATCGGTGTTGTGGGTACAGGACTGGTGCTGTGGCTGCAGGGTCGGTGCTTGGGTACAGGGCAGTTTTGGGGCACAGGATGGGTGCCGGGCACAGGGTCGGTGTGGGTACAGGACGGGTGCCGGGCACAGGGTCGGTGCTGGGGTACAGGGCAGTTTTGGGGCGCAGGACGGGTGCTGGGGTACAGGATGGGTGCCGGGCACAGGGTCGGTGCTGGGGTACAGGGCGGTTTTGGGGCGCAGGGCGGGTGCCGGGCACGGGGTCGGTGCTGGGGTACAGGGCGGTTTCGGGGCGCAGGACGGGTGCCGGGCACGGGGTCGGTGCCGGGGCAGGTGCCGTGCCTGGGAGCATCGCCCCGGCCCTCGGTGGCGCATCGCCATCTGCAGCGCCTCCCGAGCACTGCACGGCGCGCACACCCTTCCTCCGAGCCGCTTGCTATGGAGTTACAGCATCCTCTTCTTTCCTGTGCTGCGCAGGAATACTCTGGGATGTTCTCCAGGCCGGGGGAACCTCCAGACTAAATTTCCTGGCAGCCTTGACCACCAATAACTCGATGGCAAAGCTAGTCTGGAAGCGTTTTCCCGGGATCTGAGGTGCTCCGGGTCGGAGCCATCGCATGGCCGAGGCCGACGAAGACGGAGCAGCCTCTCACCGTGGCAGGGAAAAGGCACAAATTCAAACATTAAAACATTCTGCTTGGACAAATCATGTTAAACCACAACACCTGAGCACTGCGATCTCATAATTCGGTATTGTTGTGGGGAACATTTGATAAAGTGCTGTTAGATGTCATTCTACGCATGAGTTAAGGGCTGTTAAAGCATTCAACTTGCTGCTTACCAAAGCCACCCTTCTGGCTGAAGTCACTCTAAAACAGCACTGTTACCTCAAAAATCATTTGTCTCTGCAAGCAATGGCCTTTCTTTTCTATTAAAATCTGTTTAAAATTTCTAATCCTCTTTTCTGCAAGTCCAAAGCGTCGTTGTTCTTAAATAACAGCCAAAACTTGCCCAAAAGTTCCTGCCTTCACCCTTGGCTCTGGTTGGTGCCTGATCAGTTTTACCCATTGCTCACACGTGTCAGGACTTTTCCACTCTACACTGTTTAATAAATGAAAATTTTGGGGCACAAGCTGAGCTGTGGGGGTTACAGCAGCTGTCCCTGGCCTGGTGACCAGTGGCGATGTCCTGGGGACAGCTCCGGTGCCAGGCTTCCCCTGAAGGAATGTCCCAGCTGCCACCAGCCTCCTCCTCCATGCTGCAATTCTGAATTGCACCAAAGGCAGTAATAAAACAAGCCTTCCCTCTTGCAGCAGAAAAATTAAATTTGCCATTATTATGCCTTCACACAAATCCTGGTGGAAAGAGTGGGTTCCATTTGCATGGAGCAACTGTATTTCATATTGCACCGGTTAATACCAATGTCTTTGGAGGTCATCAAACTCAACAGTTAAAAAAATTAATCTGAGAATTTACAGCAGTTAAATACAGCTAAATAATTAATGATGAGGAAATTGAACTTCCCGTTGAGATTGGATTAGGAGCCAATGTGGGACACCACTGCTGTAGAGCATCTTTCCCTGGGGAACCTCCCAGCAAAAATCAGCTCCTTTATTGCTTTCCATATCACTAATAAAATATGAAAGGAGAGAATACAATAATATTTTCATATCATATTAATGACCTTCAGAATGCAATCAGACTTGCAGCTCTGGCAGAGCAATTTGCTAACATAATATAAAACTGTTAATATGATATGAAGGTCACTGAGACTGTACAAAAATTAGTGTAATGACAGCAACTAACCTGGGCCCTTCAGCAGCAGGAACAATTAACTTCCAACTTCATTTCTGCAACCTGCACCTCACGTGGCCGGGGCTGCGGGAGCCCAGACTGCTTCTTCACAGGCTTTGAGTTCACTTTTCTCCTTCTGCAGGGCTGGAAAAATACTTTTAAGAGGCTCTGCCATGATGGCCGGGTGCCTTGAGCTCCTTGGAAAGACATCACTGCAGCCATGTAAAGCAGATTTCTAAAAGAGGTGGAAACCTCTAAAAGACCCAGTGAGAAAAGCTCAGATTCCATGGGATTTATGAGAAATAAAAGAACAATAACCTTTTTAATGGAATTGAGTATTTAAAAATGAAAATATTTCAAATTTATATTATTTTGCTCTTGACTAAAGCTGATATGTTTAGTTTTGGTAGTTTAAACATGAAAATGTCCAAGAAAAAAAGTTCTAAACAACTTTAAAATCAAGGATTTTTAAATTATTTAAAAGAAAGCCGTATTCTGAAGCAGGATAACTTTGCTTTTCAGCATTTAATGTTCGGAAGCACTACAGAGCATGGAGGACAGTGAGCACGTTAAAGTCATTCTTTTAGGGTCTTCTAAAGAACTAGGTCTAGTTAGAAGAGAGACTAAACTCTGCAAACTTTTAGACCCCTTATTTTAAGTCTGTCCATTTGACCTCACCTAAAAAAGCCACAAGTGCAGGAGAACAAACTCCAGATTTCTCTCTGAAATGTCCCACTGAGTCCCAGAATGTTCACTCATGGGAACACAGAAGAGGAGGGGAAAAAAAATAAAGATCTCATATGTTGGACTCCTCTTTCAGACCCTCCAAAACTTCCCCCTGGATCTCCCCTAAATTCCAGCATACACAATATCCTACAACAAGGCACTTACAGCTCAACAACTTGTTCCATGAAAAGTCACCTTGTTTTATTAACTTTGGATACTCTGGATTCATTTGAAGCCCCCTATAAAGGACCTTCTCAAAAAAATTTGGGAGAACAAGAATAAAGTTACTCTTTCATCAATGAGAGTTTTGTCTAATTACACCAACACCACCATAACAAGGTGGTGATGGAAAAGTCTCTGTGAAATCTCTTCTGAGCAGCAGGAGTGGATCAGACCACAGCTTTGTTGCCATAAAAACAGCTTTTCTGCAGGACATCAATGTCCTGAATGGCAAATACAGCAAGGAAAAGAGTGTGGGAAGCCACTCTCCAGCTGCACAGTGAGCAAGAGGGGAATCTCCTCCTGGAGGCCCTTTTACTGCCTGAGTCAAAGCCCCTTTATATGTATTTTATACAGGAATTGATTGGTATTTAATTAACCTCCACTTTATGCCATAGTCAATCTTTAATTAAATGCATCCTTAAGCATAGAATTTAGAGCATCACCAGAGTGAGTTTAAGTGCAGAAGGGGATTTTATGTTTTCCTCATAAACAAGAGACAAGGAAGGAAGAAATTGCTGCTTGGAAGAAGGAGCCGCCTCAGCCAAACACGAAACTCTTTGCAGGAGTCATTCCCCCAGAAAGAGACACCCCAATTTCCCATTGGGTGGGGATTTATGGAGGGGGAACCCGAAGCAGCAGCAAGGCTTGGAAGAAAGGAGATCCTCCAGCTCCTCTGAGCTCTTTGGAGCCTCAAAGCCTCGTGCAGCCTTTGAAAAACAAACTCCAGGAAAAAAAAAACCAAGTGGGAAAAAACCCAAAGGTATTATGGAATATTTTCTAATGTAAACAGCAGTGATTAATTTTAATATCTTAAGCAGGTAAATATTGTTTAAATAACACCCAGCAGTGAAAAGAACATAATTATTTTACAGTCTGCAACAAAAGCCTGTGTCTGCTTTCTCTGCAAAATTCTGAGCCTTCTTACACAGAAATGCTGAACATAAAGTTCAGAGTCAACTCATTCTCCATTGCCTTGTAACCCCCATCCTGCTCTGAGTGCCTTGAGTGGAAGCAACCCCCACTCTGGCCACACCACAGCCTGATTTCAAACAACAGGGGGATGCCTCCAGATTTTCCTCCGAATTTTGCCTTACACAGAGGTCAAGAATCACCACGCAGGTTTTGAGTCATTATTTGCCAATTTATTAATATCAAAGTGATGATTAAGGAGGAATTAACGTTATGGATCATTCGCATGAGCAAAAGATGTTCTTACCAAACAAGGCAATTTTGAACCAGGCGTGACCATTTCCAAAGAGAAAAAAATCCCTTTATCCCCCACAGAAAAGAACCTCCTCTACAGGGCAGTGTATGCCCTCCATTTTCATACAGATTTTCTTTAAAAAGATGTTTCTCAGGCATCCCATGGGCAACTGTCCAGGGTTTTCCCTGGATGGAGCCTCACATGGGAATCCAGTGAGCCCCAGAGCCCTGCTGGGTTTGCCCGACAGCAGCGGGGGCTCAGCATGGTGAGAATGAGCCCAAGCAATGCCCCTCTGCTTCAATTCCACCAACAAACAGCAAATTAATGGGCAGAAAGCTAAACACCAACATTAAACCATCCATCTTCTCACCTTGTCTGTTTTCTCTACTGCTGGGATGTGGAGAAATGAACTTTGCAGGTTCATCTTGTCATTTTGACACCATCAGGAAGGGTTGGAAGGGACCTAAAGCATCATCAAGTCCCAACTCCCTGCCATGGGCAGGGTCACCATGGTGTGTGGGTTTGAGATGCTGTCCTGCTTTATAAAAATTAAAACAAAACAACCTTTTTTTTGTTGTTTGTTTGTTTTTTGACAAACCAGGAATTATATTGAGTGTTGCAAGTGACAGGCAGGAATTTCGTTTACTGCAAACACGAGCTCCACACAATGTCAGTCCAAAGTTCAATCTAGGGCAACACCATTTCTATTTATATGTGTCAAGAACAGGGAAGGAAGGGGAGAGAAGCAGAAAAGGATCATTCCCAGCTCAAGGAGGGAGAATTTGGTTTCGACCAGTGTGGGATCACAAACCCTCAGAAGTAAACTAAGAGATCCTTACGTTTGCATTAGCCCCAGAGTTTCATCTCACCCAGGCAAGAGAAGGTGCAGATCAGGCCAGATTTCATCCCCATTAGTGCAGAAGTGCCTTTGGGGCTGGTGGCCACGTGCTTTGGTTCAGTTGGGACCTGGGCATTTCTTTCTGCAGAGAAGTATTGCTGCCCAGAGGAGAGGCCCCCGAGCCAAGCACTCATATGGAGGATTTTTCACCCTGTTTTTCACCCAGAATTAAAAGCATATTTGTTTTGCTTCCAGAAAACCAATTACACACAGAGCTCACCTCGCCTGAATTAAAAATAAGAATATTGAATGTTTTCCTTGTAATATCCCAAAAGCTCAGACACCCCAGCTGACTGCCATATTTTATTTGAAAGGAAGAAGGAACCCATGTGTCCTGGCAGATCTGTGCTAAAATCGTGCCTCATTGTGGCTCCAGATTGAGGGATTTTTCCAAGGAAAGGCTCTCGAGTGCAACCATTTCTTTTCAAAGCTGACAAACATTTCTATGGCTCCTGACTCGCAGTGGTGGAAGGTCACGGGCTCCCTTCACTCCCTCTGGGTCTCTTTTCCGTAGCCGAAAGGTCTCACTGAGCAACTCAGCTTGGAGACAATGATCCATGAAGAGACTCATGGCTTTCCAAGAAAATAAAGTCTGTCTAAATCATTTAAGCAGGATAACGCCTTCTTCCTTCGTGGAAAAAAGTGTCTTTCACTGCCTGTCTTATCTTTGTTATGAAAAAAAAAAACGCCTTTCATTCAACTTGCAGCACAATGATCTCGTCCTACCAGTCCTAGACATTCCCTCTGCCCGAGCCCATGTCTCCTAGCATTGGCTCTCCAGCATGAATAATTGCTCTGCACAGCCTGGCAGTGGGCAGGGAGCAGGTTTTCCTGACATCCCACCACGGGCAGCCTTCCTTCACCCCGCTGGCTCCGCTCCCTCCGCCGGGCTGGGCGGGAAGGTGCGGATTAAGCGAGCAGAGATCGATGCGGTGCCACACGATCCTAAAACGAGCACTTCTGCCAGCAGACCTCGCTGATCCGCAGAGAAGAGACTCCAAAATTCCCCAGCAGCCCAAAATCCGGGCACAGTCCTGCCCTTCCAACCTGTGGCTGCTTCCATAACTGGCGAAAGCGGAGCGTGCCTGGACCATTGCCGGCTGTCCCCCTCTCTGGGGCTGCATCCAGCTCCTCCTCCACCCTAAAATGAACTCATGGATTCAGCCTCACACCCCTCCTCCAAGATTAGCCAGAAAAAGAAGCCATTTTTGGCAGAGTTAATTAAAGGGGGTGATGAAAACGCTGGTTAAAGGCAACAAATAATTAAACCAACTCTTAGGTCAGCTGTGACGCGCTTACACAATTCCTGACATCCCTACAAAACAGCCCAGATGGAAATGTGAACCTTTCTAAAGAGTAAGGGATTGTACTAACAAGGAGTGAGCAGGATCCTCGATATTCTGGCATTTGAAATATTTAAAGTGAAGAGAATTTCTCTATTTAAGTGTCAGCCTTATTTCAGCCAGAAACTCGGCACTTGCCACAGCAAACACAACTCAGCCTCACCTTTTGGATCAAGCACCTTACAGTGCATCATATGCAAGTCCCACACCATCAGACACTAAAAAAAGAGCTTTTTCCCAATAAACCAGCAACCTGAGTGCCATCCTGGCCACCTTCAGTCCTAAATTGCTGCAAAACACAAACTTCCCGCCTGCCTAAAACAAAGCTCCCAGGTGAGCGTCTGTCTCTGCTCCACTCTCCATCTTGATGTTATATTCCATAATTTGCTTTGTTTTCCTGATATTTAGGATTAAGTTATTACATTTCCAGATATTTCCCCACAGACATTTTCTTAAGTAGCTTACGTTGCAATAGTAATAATCCTTTGGATGGTCCAGCTGATTGTTCACCTGATTTCTTTTCACCGGGGTAGGGCTGTAAATTAGATCTCTCTTCTCCAAAGTTTTCTTGGATGAATGGTTCCATTAATAAGAAAAGAAACAGAAATCGATTCCAGATTCAAAAGGCTCTGAAGAAAAATAATTTCCAAGTAAAGAGAATTTAGGAAATTTCAAAGCCCAGAGGAAAAAAAAATAGGACTTAATCAGTTTTCTATAAATCCTAGCTTAAAAAAAAGGGAGAAATATAGCAGTGTAAAGAAACTTGCCAAGAAATGCAAAAATTTCACAGGTAAAGATTTTTCTAGTGTTTCTTTCCTAATGATGCTTTTTAGAATAATTTTATCCTCTAAGCCTTTAAGATTTTTTTGGTGTTGTTTGTTTTAAATTTCCCTTTCTAGTTTCCTCCAATTACTGAATTCCGTATGGCCTTTTATCCCAAATAATGCTTCTCTCCTCATGATCCCCCACCTTTGTCAAGCAACAGGGACACCCAGTCACATCTCACCTTGTTGGTTCTCCAAGGTTTTGTGTCTTCTGCTGAGGTGGCTGTGAGGTGTAAAAGGTTACTCCTTGTTGAAGAGGTGCTGGGATGTTCCTGCATTTGTGCACTCTCAAAAAAAAAAAGGGAAATTTGGAAGGAATTTCTGTTTTATTGACCCCACTGCTGAGCAGGAGCTTCCTGCAACAGGAGCTGCTGGAAAACACTTCTGCTGAACGTTCTCCAAAGTGTCACTGGCAGCAAATCATCCCCTTCTTAGCCCTGGATAATCTGTGAGGACGTCCGGAGGCTTGTGCTGGGGCATAAATCATTGGCAGCACACCATTGATTCATGGGGGATTTCAGTGAGTTCACTCTCAACTCCAAACAATTACCACTGGGCTGATTTTAAAAAAGGTCTCTTCCCTTGGGATCAAAGCATCTAAATCAAGCTCACTTTCAAGGCACAAAAAATTAATGGCAGGTATTGCCATCCCAACGTGCAGGGAGCCGAGCACATAAATCCCACCTCGTGTAATTTTATGCATCACACAAGCCCCAGATTCAAAATTTGTATTAAAAGCTCACCTGAAGTATGAAAACCTCATTCTCACAATTTCATTTTCACTTAAAGAAACCCCAATATATTAAAATAATCAGAGCATCATGGGCTTATAAAAACATGTACCATTGATGTTGTATTATCCCAGGAAAAGCTTGGATATATCGATTTTTAAACAGGGTAAAGTGCTGCTCATCCGGGGAGTTGGGTTCAGAGCAAGATGTCTTCAGAGCATGTCTTTGTCACCACCTTGTCTAAAGGACACAAAAAATGGAGTGGAGACTCCTGGAAGGATTGGACGCTCATGGAAGAACATGTGGCCACAGCAAAGGGAAAACTATTTGTGATGCAGTAAATTATTCCAGACTTCAACTGATCCACTTTGTATTTTCTCTTCTCTTTCCAACAATTTAGGGCATTTTTTTTTAAATTAAATACAAAGGCCTTCGCATGTTTCAGAAAATTAATCACTTTTGGCATTTATTAGCTATTCATTTCTGTTTAAAACATGTTTTATAATTCATTAAAGTACCTCAAAAATTAAATTCTTAACAGCCGTAGGCCCACATTATATTTAAGTAAGAAAATTAAGCACAGTAATAAATAGTGAAGAATTCTGAAATATTAATTTGGCCCGTAGCATTTCAAATGTTTATTTTCAATAATTAATTTGAAACCAAGTTTACATTGCCTTGCCAGGAGTTTGCTGGGAACTTTGAGTTACGTTACTAATTTCCTCAAATCTGCCCTTATTCCCTCCCTGACAAGCACTGCCAGCTCATTTAAATGAATTCTTTCAGCTATTTCGGAGTTTGATCATTTTCCATGGGGCACAGGGAATGAGCAAGCCCACTCTTCCTGGGCTGGTGCAGGGGGAATTAGCAGCTGGAGCTGTTAATTAACTTGAGGTTCATTTTCTGCTCCCTCATCTGCACCGGGAGCCTGAGCAGCACAAGGAAATCCCTTCTTTTGGGTTGGAAGGGACCTTTAAAACCCATTTAGTTCAACCCCCGTGCCACGAGCAGGAACACCTTCAACTTGATCATAATGTGATTTTCTAACCTGGCAAAGCAAGATCTTAAGTGATTTTTATTCCTAAATTGTTGTCTTACTATCAGAATTTAATGAGAGTTTTTCTATCGTACAGTTTACTCCAGATGCTGAACCCTGGAGTATCAGAGCATTTAAATTGCAATAAATTTCCAAATAAAAATAAAAATACAAAGTTCTGTTTACAAGTATACAGGTGATTAAATCACCTTTCCTAGGGTTTAATAGCTTTGAAAAACCACTAAAAACCTACACCTGGTCTCTTCTTGGACCCAAAATCTTTCTATTTACCTCAAAAGTCTGCATTTTGAGGTTTTTGCTCTAGATAAGAAACTTCCAGATTTGCCTCTTGCTGCTGTTTCCAAAGCAGAAGTTTTTGTGCTCGGCTGCACCAATTCGGCCGCTCAGGAAGAGCGGAGGGAGAATTGCGAGGGGAAGCTCCACGGGCGAGCACTGCCCGGCCATGCCCACGCCGCGTGTCCAGGAACACCCGGGGCTCTCCCGGCCCTGCCACGCCTCTTCCTCCGGGATGGATCCGCTCCCCAGGGAACGAGCCCGGCCCAAACCCTGCCACGGCTCCGGGAGACGCTGGACAGCGCTCCCAGGCACTGGGTGGGATTGTTGGGGTGTCTGTGCAGGGACAGGAGCTGGGCTCGAGGATCCGTGGGGGTACCTCCCAGTTCAGGATAATCTATGATTTCATGATTCCTGCTCCTCCTCCTTTCCCAGTATTGGGAAGTCCTTGCCAAGGTGTGACTTCAGGGAGATGCTCCGAGGTCGGTCCTGCCAGCACCGCCTCCCTGCTCTTCAGCCAAGAGTAGCAGGATCTGCTTACGGAGCAGCAGAAATGGAGCCGTACCGGTAAATTCTTCGGGATATGGACACGAAGGGATCACACAACCACATCTCACAGGCAGGAAAACAAGAGGACCAGGAGAACAAGACATTCTCAAGAAGGAGAAATGAATAAATAAACCAGCAGAACACAAACCAATTCCAACAGCGCAACTGAACTCCGATTCCCGGCCGTGCATCCTTCAGCCGCGCTGAGCCCTGGAGGGTTCCAGGCGGGATCAATCCGGCCGGGAAGGCTCGGGAGCCGCTTGCGGGGCGCTGCCTCCATCTCCTGGGTGCTGCGGGGAGCGCAGGGGAACCGCGGCTCGCCGGGACCCGCCCGCAGCGGGCACGGCCAGCGCCGGGACGGGACTGTGGGCACGGCAAACA
>VWPU01003944.1:31241-70453 GCA_013398955.1 Callaeas wilsoni
GCGGCGGGCTGGCCCGGCGCCCCCCGGGGCCGAGGGTCCGGCCAACCCCGGGGCGGGGGGGCGGGCACGGCAAACACCGGGAATGTGGGCACGGCAAACACCGGGACGGGAGTGCGGGCACGGCAAACACCGGGAATATGGGCACGGCCAGCACCGGCAGTGCGGGCACGGGACTCGCACATCCCCCGGGACAGTGGAGGCCGGGCCAGGCCGGTCGACCCAGCGAGTACCAGGACCAGCGCAGCAGTGCCGGCATCCCGAGCCCGGCACCACATCCCCAGTGGTTTTGGGGTCACTGTGACCNTGGGACCCGCACATCCCCCGGGACAGCGGAGGCCAGGCCGGGCCAGGCCGGTCGACCCAGCGAGTACCAGGACCAGCGCAGCAGCGCCGGCATCCCGAGCCCGGCACCACATCCCCAGTGGTTTTGGGGTCACTGTGACCCCGCAACCACCCAGTACCGGTTCCCCCAGAGAAGGACAATGAAGAATTGCATCCACTTCCCCACCCTGCTCCCTCACCCACGGAATGACCGAATTCAGTCCCAAACAAGCAGACGATGACACAATACCTGTTTCTAACACCTTGCCATGTGATCAGCTTTCCGTTTAGTTGCCGAGAGCTCCAAACGAGGCTTTCAGCACAGCCAGGTGCCAGGTTAGGGATGCACAGGGCTTCTATCAGCACTCCACAACTGCAGTTACGGTGGGAAAAGATTTCTGATCCAATAAAATGAGAAGGGACCTTAAAGCCCATCTCCTTTCACGGGCAGGGACACCTTCCCTTATTCCAGGTTGCTCCCAGCCCCATCAAACCTGGCCTTGGACACTGCCAGGGATGGGACAGGCACAACTCCATCAAAATCATACAGTAATTCCCCCACAAAAGCCTTTAGAAGCAATAAAACCCCTTAAAATAAGAGGTATCTATCCCTTCGTAATTGTGCATCCCAGCCATCCCCAGAGACCAGGACACAAACCTGGATGCTGAGGGCCGCAAGAGCCCGAAATGCACCTGTTCAGGAATAAAACAATTTGCACAATCAGCCAGAACTTGGGCATTACACTTCTTGTTTAAACACAGCTTGGTACAGGATTGCTCTGGGGTAGAACACTGCGGATGCCAAAATCCAAAGAGCAGGCCCCAAACAGGCTCCAGAGAGTTAAGGATTTGCTCCAAGGCTGGAAATGCAAACAACCCCAAGGGGAGGGAGCTACAAGGGAGCCCCTGCCCAAACAGTGCCTTCAGGGACTGCAGAACTGACCTCACCTCTGCCAAAAGCTTTCTGTGTCTTTCAAGAGGCCCACAAGAAGCCCCAGCCTCTGAGAGAAGTTCCCCAGAAGTTCTGGAGGGAAATTGTTAAACAAAAGTTAAAATAAAGACAATTATATCTGTATTTTGGCAAAACTGCCAGCAGACACCTGGTCCCTCTTCCTGCTACTGCTGGGGCAAGCAAAGGTGGGAACATCTTTACCTTAAAACATTTTGCATCCCATAAAAACACAAAAGAGACGTGGGAAGGTGCCTCTTACAGTCATAAAGCTTCAGAGATGAATCATGGGGAAAACAGCTCCCGAGAACCAAAATTTGCAGGAAAACAAAGAGAGGAGGATGCGACTAAGGCACATTCTGGAGTCTCTTTTTTCACACTTGGCTCATCCCTGTCCTTGCTTTCTCCAAACATTCAGTAAGGTTGGCTTTTAATCTATGCCTTGTCTCTCCTCCCACCAGCAACACCTTCACCAAGCCTGCAGGTCTCAATACCTGAGACTCAGGGCTTTAAAAAATTATTTTAGAGTAATGTTTTTGTCCAATTTGATTAGTTTTTCCTGCCTACTTTGAATGAAACCAAACAAATCATCACAATCTGGGAAACTTGTACCTGCTGCCTCCTCTATGGCTTCAGTCCCTCTCTTTGCCACCACAGTGCTGGTAAAAGCAGTGTCCTGTGTGAGCAAACAGCAGCTGGGAGATGGACCTGAGGCAAACGTGGGAAAACCTCTCTGTGCAGTCAAAAAAATAAAGGATAAACCATCTTGAATACAAACAGCACCTGCAGTTATCAAATACCTCAGGAGGACTTTAAATCCAGTCTTTAATGTCATTCCTGTCACTTGCAATGCAAGTGTCTATTTTCAAAGGACCAGATCTTTGCAGGAAAATTATTTCCTCTTAATATATGGAGTCATATTTAATAGGTACCTAAAACACACAGGTAGATGATCCCACCCTGAGGTAACACATCAATCCTACCACTGAATGTCTGTTTTGCTGCAAGTGTGGCATCAAACACTTGACTGAATATAAATCTAGAAATAGCTCTTGATGTATGTGAGATTTTTGGCAAGGTTTATGAAATAATTCACATACATTTAATTTAGCAATGTTTGCTCATTGTTTTTTATATCTGTTTGAAAAACAGAAGCAAGTGAACTTCCAAAGCAGAAGTGATGGATTTCTGTCAATTACCAAATGTTATGAATCTGCAACCCTTTTATTCTGGTGCTCAAGGAACTGTCAGCTAATTAAAACTGTACCTTTATGATTATTCAGGGAGTTTGACAAAAATAAATACAATTTTGAGGTTGTCTTTGGTGTGTTGTAATTGAAGGCAGCAGTGCCAAGAAAAACACCACTGCACTGCCAGACCCAGCCTTGCAAGAAGAGGAGAACGTAGTACAATGCAAACTTTAATGTCAATATATACAGAGCTTTAAAGAAAACATTTCTTTTAAAATTAAATGAAATAAATACAGTATGATACAAAATCCACAATATGCTTAAGAGAAAGAAATGACAGTTACAATATCTGATAACGGGGACCTTGTATAGAGTTTCATCTTTGAAGTACCTCAGAGAGCGTGGAATTCATTGCACACTGTTCTCAATTAATGCCCTTTACGGAGATCTAGCCACGTGCCAGGAGAGTTTCAGCTCTAAACAGAGCATCAGTGCAAGATGCCAAAGTGCTTGGGACATTATGACAATGCAACTGATTAATTAATTAGCAAACACTGCTCAAAAGCCTAATGCAAAACACCCAAACCTGAACACTTGGTCCTGCAAAGCAGATCCACCTCCAGCATCCTCAGTCCTCGTGAAAAACCTCACGAGTCAAGGTTATTCAAACTCACTACTGGTAATAAGCTATTGCCCAAAAATTAATTATTAAGAGATATAATCAATTAAGTATCTTTTAAAGCTTTCAGAGAAAGTTTGCTTTCATTACATAGGAAAAATCTCAAGAAAACCAGTTGCTGATGATTTTGTGGGGGACTTTCTAATTATGCAAATTATTACAATACTCAATCAGCTTCAGCCATACATTAAGGGTGGGGGTTTTCAAACTTGTATCCATTCTTCTATTCCCAAGGAACAACAGAATCTGGGAGAGCAAACATTAAGAAATAACTGGAGCAGAGACAGAGAGTATTCAGGATGTGCTGAACCACGGGAGGCTGATGCAGAAGGCTGGCGTGGCAGGAATGAAGAGCAGGGGTGCTAACAGCTATCAGTGCACACCCAAGAGACTTTTGGAACAAACTTTCAAGGAGAATTTTATGTTTTTAACCTTATAGACCTGCTGTAGGATACATAAGGACTCTATTATGATCACAGTTTCAGAAGCTTTCTGGAAACTTTGAGAAAGAAAAACCTGCTCCTCCCTCCCCTCCCACAAATATTCGCAAAATTTTAGTTCTGGATAGGACAGAAAAGCTTAAGTGCTACAAAAGTACATAAAACCCTGTGTCTGCATTGATGTTTTAGCCTAATTTCACTGATACAAACCAGGAGAATTATTATAACCTTGTGTAATTCATTTAACTCAGCTCTACAGACCAGTCTCTAAGTACATTGCAAGAACTCCCAACTGCTGGAGGTTATTTTAACTACTGGATGATGAAGATCAGCTTTGGAAAAGGAATTACAACATGGAAGACAGAATTCAAGCTCATCATGACTGCCTTGGGTGAGGTTTTGGATGCCTTCTCTGGCTGCAAGAACAACACAAATGAACAGCAGGCTCAGCCCCTGCACCTCAGGCTCCTGGCGTGGTCGAGGGGAATTTACTGATTTTGAGCACAATGGGAAAAAGCAGCAAACCCACACAGCACTGAGGCCACACAAGCCACAGGTCAGCGCCTCGGCCTGACCCAGCCAGGCAAAGCTCTCAGGAAGGGCACAGTGCCCCCACCTCGGGCTCACCACGGTGCCACTGCAGAGGTTTTGGATACAGGAATACAAGAGCTCCTCACTTTATACCCAAAGGATAACCAAAGGTACAAATTGAGATATCCTGGGGTGAAAGAACAGCAAAACCGGTCCTGAGCCCACTCCAGCTCCAGTGGGAATCTGCTTTCTGTGTGCACCAGAGCTGGAACTTGCTGATAATGTAAGTCCATCACCAAACACCAGAGCAGGAGCTTTTCTGGCAGGAAGCCACGGCCAAAATATTCTATCATTTAAGATTTAGTTCTGGAAATTCCTTTAGTCTGAATGCCTATTTCTGTGTAATTACGAGCCTTTGTAAAAATTCTACTTGTTTTTCTAAATCAGTAAGGCAGTAAGAACATCACCAGTTTGTAAACCTGAACTGTGCCCAGGTGATATGAAATGATTTCCACCAAGCTTTCACTGCAGCCAGAGCTCGCTCCCAGTACCTGCTCTCCATCTCCAGCCTTTACCTGACAGCTCACGAGCAGACCATGCTACATTTGAATATCAAACCCTAAGCTGGGAAAGAAAGGGATGAGAAACAGGCAAGAAATTCCCAAAGGAGCCTCACAAAGATGATCATTAAATCAGTAAAAGTAAACTGCAAGTCAACTCTTTCGTGTTCCTGCATATCCCAAATATTTCCAAGACTGATATGCTGAAATACTCAGAGCAAGGGAACTTTTCCCCCAAAATAAGGATTACAATTGGCATACCAGGGTACACTGGCCTGTCAGATATAACATATCCATATATTCTCCCCATGATAAAACATCTTTGTTATGTTGCAGTCACTGAAACGTTGCTTTTACCCCTGGAGTACCACTTGCACCAAAGGCCAGGAGTGAAATAAAACAGGGATAACTTTACAGGAGATGTTTTAAATACTCTGTAATGAATCACAACATCCACCTTGTTTGCATTCTTTTCCTCTCACCACCTTTGTGCTGCACATCAAGAACAACTTGAGTCCCTTCAGCTGCTTCCAACTGCTCTTGTGCAAAATGCTTTTAAGGTGCTTATGCTGTGGTGCTTCTAAGCAAGCTAAAAGAAAATACCAACAGAAACTGTTAAATGATTCATGGGTAAAGCCATTAAAGACCAGCTGCTGCCTTACAGGAAAGCTGAAGACAATTCCAGTTTGTCATTTCCACTGTGTTCCAGGCCCTGCATTACCTCTCAGCCCAACACAGCTTTTAGCACTACATTTCAACCCACATTACACCTTGAGCTGGCCTCTGGGGGTTTCATTTTCACCACTGTTGCTTTTTTATTTCTTTTTTTTGTTAATTCAAATTCTTCTGGCAGTCATCTTTAAATTTACCTAAAAATGACCCTGACAGACTGTAGGCAAGAGGTTTCCAGGCATTCTTGCTTGCAAAGGTCTTCAGTAAGGAAAAGGAGGATGAAGCAGCTGCAAAAGGGGCAGATTTTGTTTAGATTTTGTACTAAACAAGGAGCTTTCCAGGAAGCAGTTGTGTTCTTTGATAAGCTTTCAAGCATTTCAAACAGGCACCTCAAAACTAGGCACAAATGGCCCCTAAAGCTTCCAACATCTATCAAACACTCAAGAAATTCCATCTGGGGGATGTTCTGCGTGATACAAAGAGCACACCTATGTTTGCTATACCATCAAGTCTCAAATCTACATATATTCATACCTAACTATTTGGCCAGATAATGTCCATCTTCCCTCACCACAACAGAAGAAAGCAGCTTATCTAAAAGTACTTCCAACAGCACCAAGTCCTTCACAGGTATAAGCAAAAAAACCAGTCAACATCTCTTGTGAGATCTGAGTTATCACCACCACTCCTCGTGCTTGGACCAGAATTCTCCTGGAAGGTTTTTTTTCCTGTCTCAAAACGCTGATTTCTGTCAGCCCTGGGGTCTTGCAATTGAAAATTCAATGATGACAAATGGAGTCTGAACTATGTTTGACTTTTGGTCACTTCACAGTCTAATGTCACTAATATATTTCATATTTAAAATCATCCTGCTATGTCACTACAATTGCTCAGTGTCTACAACTTTTGCAAACACTTCTAAGTGTATCTCTGAAGGAACTACCAGCAGTTAGCATTGGTTTTGAGTCAGGAAACTCCAAGGTAATTCTGGTCCTGAAATGAATTTCCTCTCCATCCCAGCACTGAGGAACACCTGAAGTCCTAACACCAGACAGAGAGGGTGAGTGAGTGCTGGCCACAGGATGCTGACAGGAATTTGTCCACAACTGTGAAATTTCTTGGTCAGAATTCCCTTATCTGGGCACACAGCAAGGCTTATTTATTTTCCCAAGCTACCCCTACAGTTAGGCAAAGAGAATTTTGCATTTCTGTTCTGTAATATTTGTACATGCGGCGAGAGAGTCAAGAGAGAAGCAACGTTCTATTAAAAAAAAAATTCAAATAAATAAAAAATTAACCCCAAGTGCCAAGTTGGTTATAATAAAGTGTCAGTTTGTCTCATATGCCAAACAAACCTAATGTTGGGTGTATTCAGTGGAAAGACTGCTGAGGAAAATAACACAGGAATTGTACTAATGGATGGGAAATAGAAATAACAAAGGATTGAGCTGCATGATGTTGTCTTGAAGTGCACCAATGTTTCTGAGAGCCTCAATTTTGACAGCTTATGCATATATTGACTTTCTCCAGCTCAGTGCAGGACACAACTTGTGGTAACAACTAGAAATGTTCATTTTCCTGTTAGAGGCCATAGCCGGCATTTCTTCTGGGTCACAAGTGATCAAATTTAAGTGCAGGATCTTGCACATCCCTTTGGTTTGTACTTCCACAGAAACTCCTCAGTTACTGGCACCACACAAACACAGACCTTCCAAACCAACAGTGATGAATTGACACTGGCACATCCCATTGCTCAACTCTGCATAATAGTCATGGACAAGGTAAAGGAACTGAGTTGAATCAATGAAGTGCCCAATTACAAAATGAAGAATTTGCCCTCCACAGCAGGGTCTAAAGTGTGAAGCAAAGAAAACTCACACTGACACTTTATGTACAACTTGGTCATTGGCAACGGTCCCCTAAACCATTTTTTTTTTTTTTAACTGAACCCAGCAAAACTATACAGAATGTGAAAGAATATTTGCAACAGATCTCAAAGGACAGTGTAGAGAAATTCATTATGGTGTACCTGATGTTTAAATTAACAGATACGGCCTGTAAAACAAACACAGTATGAACCTGTGGATTTTTTTTTTTTCTTTTTAAAAAAAGGACTTTTACAGAATTCAAGTAGTGTAGCAGGAAACCATAGAGATGCCTTTTGATCACAGGTCAGGCAAAACAGAGCCACTTGTTGGGTTTCCCCCTTGCTTGTGTCTGCTCAGGTGTCCCAGTGGATCTATAAGTCTGTGGATGTGAGCTTTTTCATGCTCCGTCGCTGAGCTAAACTGGAGGCTGCCACAGGCTCCAGCACTGGCTGAAATGTCTTGTGATTCAGTGCAGAATATGTAGCAGCCATGGCTCCCTAGAGAAAAAGGAAATACATAATAATAATTCATATATATATATATAAAAGTTTTAATCAGAAAATAAAGCAATTAAAGATTAAATACTCAATTAACTCAATTAAAATGAAACAAGACTTATGCCAGGTCATGTGACTTCTCTAAAGCTTGTTAGAAAAAAACCAGCTGTTGTTGAATCCTTCCAATGTCTAAGTACAGGTGTCTGACACTTCTTTTTCTGTCCTTTGTATTTATTTTGTATACCTTAGATGTAGGAGTCACCTGTTAATGTAGGTCAGAATTTGTATCTCTCAAGCAAAACTAGCACCAGTTTCTCAAATGCAGCCACTTCAGTGGCTACTCAACTCCTGACTTAAGAGACAACTCAAGAATTACCTTAAGCAAAACACACAGAAAAATCTCTTCCTCTACACAGAGGTTAAAAAGAATTATTTACCAGTAATTTGGAGAGGGACTTTATTAAGGGTATGTAGTGCCAGGACAAGGGGAATGGTTTCCCACTGCCAGAGGGCAAGGTTAGGTGGGATATTGGGAAGGAATCCTTCCCTGGGAGGGTGGGGACGCCCTGGCACAGGGTGCCCAGAGAAGCTGTGGCTGCCCCATCCCTGGAAGTGTCCAAGGCCAGGTTGGACAGGACTTGGAGCAAGCTGGGAGAGTGGAAGGTGTCCCTGCCCATGGCAGGGGGTGGATGGCCCAGCTTTAAGACCCAAACCATTCCACCATTCCATGCATGTGTCTCGCTGTGCAGCTTAAATGCGTCGGTACTAAGGAAAACAGAAAAAACCCAAGAGTTCCGTCTGTAGCTCCAAACCAACTCAATTCCAGCAGCATGCCAGGTGGGTTTACCTTTACTAGATGTGGGGCATCTTGCCTGTTGAGCTGATAATGAGGCAGCTGGTCCCTACAGGCAATCCAGGAATGCTTCAGCACCTGCTCGGCCGTGTACCGCTGGTGGGGATCCACGTGCAGCATGTGCGACAACAAGTCCTGCAGGGAGAAGGAAACACAGGGGTTGCTCAGTCCAAATCAGCTCAGGTG
Organism: Callaeas wilsoni; assembly: GCA_013398955.1. NCBI lineage: Eukaryota > Metazoa > Chordata > Aves > Passeriformes > Callaeidae > Callaeas > Callaeas wilsoni. The sequence continues at coordinate 39,988 of VWPU01003944.1, forward strand.
GCCCTTAAAGCAGCAGGGATGGCAGCAATGAGAGAAGCACCCAGTGTGGAGGGATTAACACAATGCAAACACACAGAGGTCAGCAGACAAACGGGATCATTCTGTGCCCTGACACTGCAGAAGGCTGAGAACAATGTGTTGTACTATTGGAGCAGTTCAACAGAGCCAGCTTTGATTGCAAAGCAACTTACTGTTGTGCCTTTCATGTTTATTATGAATATAATCTTTAAAAGACTAGAAATCCTATTAAAATGTAGCAGGCAGATTTTATGGAGGAAAGCTATTATTTGCAAATCTCTCTCCTTGTTCATTCTGCAGTTTGGGCTCTGCTGACTCCTTACTACAACTGAATTCAGAGACAGTGAGACACCAGCTACGAATTTTTCCTTCAAGAAGCCACATAAAGAATAAATCCAAGAGCAATGGACACTTGTTTTTGCCTGTTAGAAGCATTAGCAATAAGCTACTGATTAATTACAACGTTGGTCAAAAGAAGAGGTGGGTGGGAAGGGCACAGAACAGAGACAGTAATGGTTTGAAATAAAACCAAAATATGAGCAAGCTGACAGAATGTTCCCTTTGTTTTAGGTACAAAATGTGAAGCATTCTTAAATACACAGAAGTGAATTTCTTGTGCTAAGACAGCAGCAGCCAACAAGCATTCTGAATCACTCCTACTGAAATGAACAAATAGTGCTGTTCCAAAGGATCAGGAAAAAATATTTAAACATTAATATTTAATATTAATGCTGATCTTTTTAAAAGGTAACGCTAGTGATTAAGATACCCACAGAGTGGGTCAACACCATCCCAGGGAATCCATACTGATTACAGATGGAGTCTCTAAATAAAAAGGTTGAAGCAGATATCCTTCCCTGCAGTAAAGTCTGCAGATAGTAATAACAAACTACACTTATAGAGCAGTCTAGCTGATAAAGCTCAGTAGATTTCATTGGAATTCTACAAAAACATAAAACCAAAACACATTTACACCTTTGCTGCATCTGAAACAGTGTCCCAGTTTCCTCCACTTAGCGAGAATTTTCCACTGCCTATCCGTACTAGGATCTCCTCAGGAGTATCATTGGGACCATTGGCAAATGGAGTATAGCTGTTGGAAGAAAAAAAACCGACAAAAACACCTTGTTATAGATAAAAACTGCAAGAAATGAGCAAAATCTCATCAATCAGAGTCAATATCCCACTGCCAGCAGACACATATCACAGAATACATGCACACACTATTAAAATTTCTAATATTACACGGGAAGTACAGATCTATCAAGAGAATAATTTCCAATAGACAGGATTCAGCCATAAGACTAAAAATCTGCTCTTTTGCTGTTAGAGCAGAATTCAGCAAACATCTCTCATTTGGCCACTAGATGCTTCCTAGAGCTTCATCGAGTTTGGAGGTTTAGGAAACTCCAGAGATCACAGCCCAGTGTTTTACACAGGAATGCAGCCCGGGGCAGGAGACACGAGATGAGTAAAGGGGACTGGGTGGGAGGACAAGAGGCTGGAGGGCAAAAAGAAACCCACCAAGTATTTTCACAGACTCAATTCCCTCCTGGAAACTGGAGGAAGTCTTTGGCACCACCAGGTCCTGCACTATGGGAAGAGAAGCCTTGAATCTACTTGTGAGATAAACCTGGTTTATTTGGCTTTGACTCAGAGCTGCCTGTCCCACCTGTCTGTGTCACTCCCTGAGACGCTGCCTCTCCATTTCTATGGAAGCAGGGATTCAGGCAACATTCTGGGATTTTAGGTAAACAAAACAGCTCAGAAATATTCTCACCCTGCCAACATTGTGTAAAGGAGAACTCCCAAGCTCCATATGTCACAAGCAGCATCATATCCCTGTCTCATGAGAACCTATGAAACAAAGAGTGTTAAAGACTTGCCATATATTAAAAAAATCCCACCAAAACAACCCCACAGCCTAAGGAAGGGTAAGACCACCCCTGGATCGTGTCAGAGATTTGATTATTGATTTTCTAATATACAGGTTGCAGTAAATACCAACATTTCCTGTTCCCACATCATCTCTTAAGATTTTCTACGGGCTCACATCTTATTTTTGAGGGTGGACTCGGCTGTTTTTAAAGCAGGTTTATAATAAACACATGCGCCAGTGTTTAAAAAGCACGTGTGATTATATTTAAAGAAAAGTAGAAGAATTGTTGAGGTCTTTTTCCAAGCATTGCTGAAAAGTTTAAGCATTTGATGCACCAAAAATGGCATAAAGAAAACACAGAGCAGCTTGAAATACCTCTGGTGCCACAAAGTTTGCAGTGTAGCAGGGAGTTAGAAGTAGTCCATTTTCTCCTCGAAGTTGTTTTGCAAATCCAAAATCACAAATCCTGATGGAATCAGCATTGTTTGAATCATCAGTATATAAAATATTACTGGGTTTAAGGTCTCGGTGCACCACCTTTAAACAAAGACATTTGAAAAGCCATCATTTAGGAGGAGCAGGTACATTTGTTTGTAACTTACAATTTATAAAAGCTGTTCTCTAGATTAATATACTTATGAGAGTTTTAAACAATTTTATAACTTTAAAGTACCCAAAAATTGTAGTTCAGATAATATAATAAAAACCTCCTGACTCATAATGCAACTGGAACCAACATCACCATTTGGCAACAAGAACAGGACAAAAATCTGCTGTTTCATAAAGCGTGGAGTCAAAAGGCTTTGCCAGGGTAAGAGGGTAAGTTGTTTCCATTATTGTGATAAAATACAAAACTTTGTAGCATGAAAACAAGCCAAGCAAAGCACACGGGGCAAGGGACTGGTAATTTCAGAGCTGAGACAGGGCTGTGGGGAGGAAGGGCTCACTCACTCCCTGGCAGTGCAGGTAGTCCACGGTCTTGGCGATGGTGAAGAGCACGGCGCTGGCCTCCCGCTCCGAGAAGAATTTCTGCCTCAGGATCCGGTCCAGCAGCTCCCCCCCCTTCATCAGCTCCGTGACCAGGTAGATGAATCTGCCATCATCATACACCTGGGGAGAGGGTTAACAGGGCACTCACACCAAATACACACAGAGCTGTTAAAGGACAACATCTGCAGTGACACACCTCCATAAATCCCCTCCTCCCCCAGGACGGGCAGCACAAACTGCAGGGATGCCAAAGCAGGGAGTGCAAGGCAGCTCCTGTGTCATCCTGCGAGCTCACCACTCAAGCTGTTCATTCATCACTCTCAATTCACGTTGTTAATTCATCACTCTGAGTTAAATTCTTCAGTGTAAGAACTTCTGTTGGAAGAGGAGAGCAGCCCTACACTCCCTACTGCTCCTCCCTTCCACGGGCCATTCTGGCACAGCCAGGACAACACGCAGGCCACTGCTTTCTCGGGTTACCAACACACTGGCTGCTCATTTGAAACAAAGAAATATGGCATTTCTAACCTTTACAACATTTCTCACTTCAAGCTGGTTAAAGAGCCTTTAGAAAAAAATTAATATCAGGACAAGGTTGTATTTTGAAACACTCCCTCTACTATTACGTACTGCTCTCCCAAAAGATTTTTCCATGTAAAAGAAATTTAATGAATCCCAACAAACTGCCTACATCTGCATTTATTTTTTGAGCACTATGTAATAAGAGGCAGCAGAGAAAGAGGTACATACATCCTTCAAAGTAATAATATTTGGATGTTGCCCATAACGCATGAGAATCTCGATTTCTTCTGAGGGATCCCTTTTGCTTTTATCAATTATCTGCAAAATATAACAGGAAAAACAACTTGCATAAACAAAGTCTATTAAGTAAAGACATTTTTTGTATTTATATTCTCATTTTAACAACAGGATAAAAAAATTCTAGAGTTCATTACTTCTTACTAATCATGAGTAATTCATCTTCCAGCTTCTCATCCCATTTATTCATTTCTTGCTCTATCCTTGTTAAAATTCTATCATTAATGCAGCCTATCCTCTCCACTGAACAAGGAAATGCACTGGACTGTCTGAAGCATCACTAATTCCCTGCAGCCCAGTTCCACCCCTGTGAATCTCATTTTACTTCAGGTGTTCTCATCATTGTACAGTATTTTCAGCTTTCAAGATTGTAATTTATAAACACATGAACAGCCACACTAACTGGAAAATTAACAAATAGAAGTTTGCCCATCTACTAGCCAATATTTTCAGAATGTCAGAGTGGAATTTGTTCCAATACCTTCACAGCAAATTCCATGTTTGTAGCTATGTGGATACATCTCTTGCAAACGGAGTAGGAACCCACACCGATATCTTCCTTCAGTTCATAGACATCAGTGAACTGTGCACTGTTTCCATGAAGCTGCTTTAAAAAAAACACAGGCAAGTGGTTATCTAAAGCAACAGGATTCTCTTTGCCATTACACTCTTACCAGCAGCAGAAGTTTCTCCTGCCTGCTCATGATTTTTCTTTGAAATTCTGCCTCCATAAAAACAGTAACTCACTTTTTAAAATTAAAAATATCCCATGAAGTATTTAATAAGGCACATTTCATAATGGTCTCCTCAACAAAGCAAGAACAAGTGTAAATACTACATATTGGTCAGTCTTTGACATGTCAAAGGAGTTTCCCAAAAAGCAAAGCATTACCTGGACTATGGGCAGGATATTGGTGAGGGGTGATATTTTATGGTCTTCTACAGTAGTAGTTGCAACAAAACTAAATCCCTTGAAGAGCTGGTGGGCGTTTGCACTGGGTGGGACCCCTGGAGAATCTGGAGGCAGACAGACACACAGGATTAGCGTGGCCACATCCCAGCAAGGCCATTCTATAACATTCACGACAGGTACGTTATAAAAACCATTCTGAGGGAAGGGAAGCAACCAAGAGGAACATAAAGTTAAATAAAACTTCTAGTTTGGTATCAGTGCTCTCTTACTGCAGTAACAAACACAAACAAGTACTCCAGGGTTTTATCTAAAACTGCAGGAATTTATGTATGAACACATGTTTTAAGGAAGAAGTTTACTGAAATAAAACTACTTATGGAAAAGAAATAAAGATCATTGTCTTGTGCTCAACAGCTTTGTAACACAGAAGAGCAATCCCAGAATGTGTTGGTTCAGTGGTCAATGTGCTGCTGGCAAGGTACAAGTGAGGCAACACAAGAATATCCAATTAGTAAACTATCACTGAAAAAAATATCACTGGATGATTATAATTAAGCTTTCCTCAGATTATATACTGTGCACCTCTGAGTTCACTGTCTGAAATCTCACAGTGAGCACAGCCTCAATAATTTTGTGTAGCCTATTAAAAGCAAAGACCTTCTCCAAACAAACATGAGAAGAGGGTTTAAAAGCTGGATGCAGCAGGAAAGAAAAAAACTCACAAAAGAAAACCTGAAGTGAAACTTGAAGCAGACCAAGCAATAATAATGATAACAGCTAATGTTTCTTGAAGCAAGGCATTCTCAATGAAATACTGGCCCTAAAAAGAATCACTGCTGCAGTCCAATTGAGTTTACTTTTAGTATTAAATACTTCCCCTCAAACACTGCATGTCTGACTTTAATCATAACTAGAAACCACAGTCCAGCTTTTAATATTCCATTATTTTTTTCATCCCGAGTCAAAGATTAGCAAAATATTCAAAGAACAGAAACCTGCTGAGGGGAACATCCTCCTTCAAAGCACTGGTACATCCTTTCGTTTCCTTTTAACTTCGTCCCTGGCTTTTCTGCTTGTTGTTTTAGCATTAATTTGACCCTCCTGTCCCACAAACCTCACCAATTTAGAGCCATGCACAGTTACCTTTTGGTGTTTTTGCTGTGAATTCTGGGTCAAAACAGAAAGTATCTTCTGGCTTTCCAGAGGCAGGTTTGAATGGAGGCTGAATTTCTCTTCTGAACAGTTTCTGAAGAAGAAGGACAAAGATAATTACGAGTCAATGAACCTTCCACGGGCGCTGTAATTTTGCCAAGATAAAGGGCAAAGGACAAAGCCCTCAACCAGTGACAGGCACATCCCTCTTGGCAAGGAACTGCCCCTTCCCAAAGCTCTATTCCAGGATTTTCCTAACCCACCAAACTAAATCAGGGAAAGATGGGAAAGATCTCAAATCTGCACTAAATCCCATTTACAGCTAAGGAACAGAAAACTTCATGGCAAAAGATGCATGCAAAATTCAGGAAGTTCTGAGAGCATTTCCTTGACAATTCTCTTCTCCCTTCAGACTCATTTTTTTGCATTTTTTTTAAAATTTAACCTTCCTGCACAAAAACCTGCAGTACATTTTAGTTAAAAAAAACCAAATCAACCAACCAACCAACAAAAAAAAAGGAAAAGGGACCAAAATTCATCCCAAAGAAATAATGAGATAAAATACAGCAGTGTCATCAACACCACCGGAGTGAAATAAATACAAAATATTGGCAAATTGAAAAAAAAAATAAAGAAAAAAGAAAGAGCTAGAACTGCTGAGCTTTCAAACTTCCCTGCTGGTATTTATTCCAACATCAGACCCTTCTAAAGAAAAAAAGTAAATAATCAAGCCAAACAAGACAACTTCTGAAGTGTATTCATATAAAGCAGTGAAGTTTTGCTGTTACTAAAAACTCATTGCTGAACAGGACTCTGAGGTAGCAGCTCCATGAACACAGCTAGAAATCACTTCAGAAATAAATACAGGAGATAAACAGATGGATAATGATGAGGGGCTTCAAAGAAATAGGTGAGCACAGCACTGCCCTGTGTGGCTGCAGTGCTGTCAGCACAGTCACATCTTATTTATTCCATCAAGCCTTCTGCAGCATCGCAGCAAAGGGGGATTTATTTCACACACAGCATCTTGGCTTTGGGAATGTTTCTGGCAAACACAGCTCAGAGGATGAGTGAACCACAGAGCAGAATCATGAGGTGCTCATGAGAAACTGAAGCCAGTTGTAGACTTTGGATCATCTTGGAGCACCTGAGTTAATTCCTGAACTGTGACTGGGATAGGAGTGGGGCAGAGGGAAGTCCAGGACAGTTCCAGTTCCATCCTGAACTGGGACTGGGATAGGAGTGGGGCAGAGGGAAGTCCAGGACAGTTCCAGTTCCATCCTGAACTGGGACTGGGATAGGAGTGGGGCAGAGGGAAGTCCAGGACAGTTCCAGCTCCATCCTGAACTGGGACTGGGACAGGAGTGGGGCAGAGGGAAGTCCAGGACAGTTCAGTCACAGGGAGCTGTTGTGCCCTGCAGGGGAGCGCTGGACAGACACCTCCTGAAGGGTTCCTGGAACACCAGCAGCCTCTCCCAAATGCTCTAGCAGACCCTTTAAACTTGAGAACACTGCAACTCTTAATTATGTCAAAAGTAAATGCACAATTTATAATGAATACCCCCTATCTGCAGTAAATACTGCAGCTCCAGATGCCAAGGAATTACAGAAGCCAGGATGTGCCAGTCAGCAGTAATGCAGCATTTGCTGTGCCCTGTTCAGATGTAAATACTCCTAATGCTACAACACACAGAAAAATTAACAACAGCTCTATCATTCAGATCCTTTTGTACTCACATTCCAGTCAACAGTAGAAAAAAAAGGATGTCTCTTGATTTCTTCAACTCCATCTGAACCAGCTCCTGAACAAAAAAAATACTGTATTTAACACACTTGTGGGTAAAGTCTTTGAAGAGTGCACTAAAAATTAGTTCATTTCCGAAGTTTGCACAGACATGGTTACTTGAGAGAACTGTGAATACAGAAATATTCCAAGAATGTAAAATACTTAGGGAGGCAAAGAGAGCACAAGAAGCCTACAAGTACAGTGTCAACATTCTTTGCTCTGACACTGTCAGAGCTTTGGCTCACTCCTAAGTCACTGATCCCAGAAGTGACCATTCCTTGGCCAAACCCAGGAAGTCATGATCCAAACTAACAGGAAATGGTGTTCAAATGTTACTGATCACCCAGAGTTTGAGAGTCTCTAGCAACTACTTTTTTTTAAATAAAAAGTTAGGCTGAGTTGATTATTTAAAGGTCCAAATAAATGAACCAACCTAATCTATTTGATGGGTTCCTTTTAAACAACATCCTCAGGAGACTTTGTGCTTCAGGGCTGAGGAACTGAGGCATTCCCAGCTTTGCTCTAAAAGAAAACAGAGAAAAAGTCAGAGGAAGAAACTTCTCTTAATAAAAACTGTCTACACAGATTTCACTGCACAGTTTGATGTATCAAGGATCTATTCCAAAGCCATGCAGAGTGCACAGACTTAACTCATCAATTTTTTAAGTTTCCTATTATATGAGTGGTTTAAAATAAAACCCAACAAAGAAAAACACATCAGACCGAAACCACCAAACTCCACCCAAGCCCTCAAAGCGAGCTTTATGCTGAAACAGAGTAAAATAATTATCTCAGGAATATGTAAGTATTTTTAAAGACATCTTCATGTCACCAGGAGGTTTCTACCAAAATAACCACCAGTAACTCAGAAGAGACTCACCAAATCCCCAGTTACCTGCCTTTGAAGTGATTGCTACTATTCCTCCAGGGCTCATTGAGCCACCATATAAAAGCTCACTGACTTTATCATTTATTTTATCTAATGGAAACTCTAACGCCAAGGCAGGAAATTCTTGTGCAGAACTGCAGCATCACACTGGGAGCTGCAAGGGAGGCAGCTCGTGGTCTAATCCATCCTTTCACAGGCAGCACCACCACGAAATCCCACTCGGGGCAAGCTTTAAGGGCCCTGTGCTTGGAAGAACAGAGTTCCTCCCTCCTCCCCTTCCCCATCACCCCTCAGAGGGCCCGAGGCTCTGCCTGTGCTGGGAGGAAACTCTTTGTTAGCTGAGCACAGACAGATGAGAACGTATTTGCCCAACAGCTCCACTCACTGAGCACCAGTTCACCCAGTTTGTCCAGTCCAACAGCTTCTGTTGTAACTGGGGTGATTTAAGATGAGAATTTGAGCACGTAAGTGCTCTCCACACGTCTGTACACAAAGCAACACCTGATCACCTGCTGCTTACAAAACAAGGTGTGCTGTAACAGCAGCAAGGGAGTGTAACAACAACAGGAGTGTAAATCAAGCTGCTCTAAGTCACTGCGCTGTTCTTATCTTTATTATACGCCTACAATCAAAGTACAGCTTCATCCCCAAGATTGTAATTGCTGGGGATACTTAATGGTATTTTACACTCTGAGATCTAAAGTTTATCATGGGGCTTTGCTTTTTGCTCCTGTTCCAGCTCAGTGCTTTTAGAATCATAAAATGGTTTGGGTTGGAAGGGACCTTAAAGCTCATCTTGTTCCACCCCCTGCCATGGGGACACCTTCCAAAAGACCAGGCTGCACAAGGAGTTATAACAAGCTGTTAAAACATGTTTAAAATGACATTTTCTGACTTCTGAAAAAAGGAAGGAGATATACTTACTTCAGTATCATATTCATAGTCTCATTTCGATCTTTACCTTGAAATGGCAGGGTACCAGTAAGCATTTCAAACTGGAAAGAACAAATGTTAATCTAAATCAACACTTCTTCCCCCAACTGCTGAAACAAAGTGTTAAGCACTGCACTCTTTCCTATCTCTACATCACACTGGCTGAACTTTGAAAAGATCATGAAAATGTTCTCAAATCTAGAATTCTGCTCTCACTTGCAGTTTACATGATGATAATGGGGGCAAGTGTAACATGATGATAATGAAGGAATATTTTACATCAAGAAGCTACTTGAAAGTAATAAAATCTCCTCCACAACCAGGTTTTAGATGTTGCTATATTCAAAACCTGCAAGAATGGTAAATTCTACAACAGCAGTTCACTTTTCAAGTCCATCTGCAGGTCAGGCTAATGCTCCAACACCTCCCAGCAAGGGCAGAAGTGGCAGCAGTTACTGACTTATCTCGCTACTCCACTCCAGCACTCCTTCCACAGGCTCGCTCTTACAGAAATGCCGTTAATATTCCTTCAAACCAAGCCTTCATGCCTGTTTTTAAATTTAACTATCAAGTAACATGCAAAATAAACAGACAAAGTGAAGCCTCACACTGACTACAGCTGGTTTTAACTACTAATGGATGGCACACAGCATTTTTCTGGTGCCTGACAAACACTGCTTAGAGGTGAAAAGTCGATTTTATTCCACCAAGCAGCAATTCAGTTATTGAACTGTCCCCCTTACCCAAGCATTCCTAACCAGAACTGGACAAGCTTATTCTAAGTGCATTTGTGTGAGCTTAGCAAGGGAAGCAAGAGGCAAATACAGTACCATGAGGACCCCAAAGGACCACCAGTCAGCACTCTGGTTGTGCCCTCGCCTGTTTACCACTTCAGGAGCCATGTACTCTACAGTACCACAGAAAGAATAGGCCTTCTTCTCTTGGTCTACTGATTCCTTGCTGAGTCCAAAGTCTACAACAACAGCATCACAAGAACACAGCCAGTAAAGAACTTCAGGGGAAAAAAATTAAATCAATATACGGTACTTCAAAATCCAAGCGCTGAGAGGTTTGGGTTGGTTATTTTCAGAAATATGATTAGCACAGCTCTCCATGAAACAGGAGACTGCAGGTATCTGGAGATAGCACATTTAGTTTACTACACACCTCCAAAGCCATTCTAAAAGTCATTAAATTCATGATTAGCCATCAAAATTATTACTGAAATAACTCGACATTTAAAACCCTACACCATTTAGAGCCCTAAGATACTTCAAAGTTCTCATTTTCTCTGTTTACTGCTTGCTTTATTCACACAAAAAATTGGATAGAAGTAAAAATCTGTTTCAAAGGGAACGCAGTCTGCATGGTCTGGTCTTAGTGAATGATGAATAAATAAAATCACACTAAAAATACTGTTGTTACATAAGGCAACATGGCTCTGTAACCTGCCTCAAGTTCAGTACACAACAGTCCTGCATTCCCAGAATACTTCATTCCGGAACACTTTTCCCTGTTTTGAATACAGCGAATGCACAAGTCCTTGACACTGGCTCAGCTCTCAAACACCCTTTTTTTCACAGGGGAAAATGATTGCTAATCAATGACCTCATCCATTATTTCCACTTTCAGAAGAAAGTGACAAATTTAGGATTGAATTGTATTTAAATATAGCAGAATTTTAAAAGGAATGCAGTTTATAAACCTGATTTCCATCACCATTATTCCATCAAGTCTTTGAGGGTTTAAAAAACTTCATTTTCTCTAACTATCTTTGATTAAAATATATGATGAAATCTCTAGTACAAAAGCATCACCTTAAATGTAATTTAAAGCTTTCAGGAATTTATAGTAATTTGTTTTCCAAACAGTCTTCTGCATACATCATTTTCTAGACTATATGTATTTGGACTGTTCCTCACAGAACTATTTTCTGCAATTTTATCTGCATTTAAGACTGATAATACAGAAACTCAAAAAAGCTTATTTAGAAAGTGCTGTATTAATGAGTGGTGCCTACCTGTTAACTTGATATGTCCTGCTTCATCAAGCAAAATGCTGAAAATTAAAATTCACATTCACCAAAACACATAAAGAGCAATGTTTACATAAAACATTTCAAATGTAAGTTAAAAATGATGATATCCAATTCTGTTATTACTTTAACAAGCAAATATTATTCCATTTAAACGATGGATATGCGATTTACATTTTGTACTTGTTTACAAAGCCTAACAGAAATAGTTTTGATTTTTTTAGAGTGGAAAAGGCAAAGCAACAAGCAAAATACACGTAATAGTGGTAAAATACATTTTACTTTACTTTTCTGGCTTCAGGTCCCTGTACACAATTCCCAAGCTGTGAAGGTGATCCAAAGCAAGGGCCAGTTCTGCGAGGTAGAATTTCACATCTTCCTCTGTAAACATAACCTAATAAGAACTGTATAGATTTACCTTCTGATCTTGTCTTCAGTTTTTAAAACTGCAATCTAAAAAAAATATAGTCCTGTCTGCCTAAATTTCAAACTTAGTTTTAAAAGTCCCTCGTGAACTCGTAATTCATGAGTTCAGCCAAGAGAAATTATTTACTAATATCTGTTAATTATAAAGCACACAAAGAACTACCTGCAATACTTAAATAAAACCATCAGCATTACTGCAGAGCATTAATTAACTCTTAGATAATAAATTAATTGTTATATTGGGTGTAATTGACATCCAGCACTCCTCCTGCCACAATCCCAGACAGTTTTCCACTGCATCATAAAATTTAATATATGGCTGCTGTATTGGGTGAGTGTGAATTCATATTAACAAGATTTAGAAAAAAAACTAAAAATTATTTTGGAAAAAAGCAAGCAGAATAAAACACTGGTGGCAATAACAATGACCACCTGGCAGTTGAAGAACCTACTCTACTCTTAGGAAAAAAAAATAAATTAAAGAACCCTGGTGAGACACTGAAATATTGATGTTGCTTCTAGAGCAGAGATGCACTCCTGTCCTGAACACTCCACAGGTTGCTTCTAATTTAATATACAAAAACTGTACCTGCTTTGGCTCTTGTCATGTTCTACAAATTACTGGAGGAGCTTGGAATCTTTAAATGGATTGAATCTGGGCTTTAAGGGAACTATTCCCTTGTTTGCTGAACCCAGCAGGGATGGGGAGTGCAGCCACTCAGCAGCTGCCCCACAAGGCTGAAAGGGAGGTACCTGGGCTCCCTGACTCAGTGCCGCTGCTCTGCACTTTGAACTGCTCAGCTGAGATCTGTTCTCCAGGCACAGAAATATTCCCTGATCTCCAGAATGACAGGTGCTAACCTCGGGTGAACAATGACGCTGCCACACTGGCACAGGGTCACCTTCGCGCCTTTGGAGAGCGGTGCTGGTGCTGGGTTTCATCTCTTTCAAAAGAGCAAAGGGAAACCTTGGATTTCATTACTCCCTGGAGCAGCCAAAATGCAAATCTCAGAATACAATGATGCTAAATGCTAATCTACCATCTCCCCATAATGACATCTAAAGCTGTTCTCTGGGTCAAGTTAAACATGATGCAAGTTAACTTCATTAAATATTACCAATAAAACCTTCCTTACACACTCATCTCACTGCCACAGCTGAAACTCTCATACCCACGTTAGAATTTAAAGACCAACAAAAGTCTTTTAATAACTTCATACTAAACCAAATTAATTTAAAATAATCCTTGAGTGCAAGGTATGGAATGCCACAGGGAATTTATCCTCATGTGCATTGTCCATAGGCTGTGTTTTACCATGGACTTGTGAAACTACCTCACGTTCCCACCAGAAAATAAAAACTTGAATTTTTTTTTTTATATCTATGTACATGAAAGCCAGCATAGAAGGTAACTGAAGTGTTCCAAAAAACGGGTGGAGTCTTAGCAGTAAGAAAACTTGAGAATTACAACTTCCTGATTCCCCCAGGGAATACACCCCTCTTTCAGCCCCTGATGGAGTTCCTATGGATAGCCTTGCATCCCTTATTTAAGAATGTTCCATAGTGGATAATCCCAGCTGGGTCAGTGCAAGAGAACAGCTCTTGCTGCTATTCCAGAATTCCCTCTGGAATTAGACATCCCGTATCAGAGCAGAGCCTGACCTCTTTCCTACCTCCTGCTCCAATAACCCCAGGACAAGTAGGTCACTTTAAGATTTTAACAACCATTTTAGCTTCCAGATTAATTAATTCTGAGCTCAATTTTTAGATATAATCACTGTGTTACCGAGCTCAGCTTTTAACAAAAATGCCTTTAAATTCTTCCTTCTCTTTTGCCTGTTCCTAAAGCAAGACCTTTATTGTTATGAGAAGTATATGGGGAAGAAACTCTCTCCTGGTCTTACATACTGGGAATAAACAACCTCCTCCATGCCATGAAAAAATCAGATAACACAGTTTTCTCATTTAAGAAAGTGGCTTTTCCTGTGCTTTGGCAATATAAATGGATTTACAGTGGTGGAAACACTGAAAACCTCTCTTGCTGTGAAGCTGTTAAGAAACTGCCATTAAAAATTTAGGTCTTTATAAAAGGTTTGCCAAAAGAAAATAAAGGTCTTCTAAATGTGTTCATAACACTTAAGGTAACATGTAATAAATATTTGATGGCAAATGTTTAAAAAGAATAACAACAGCCCGTAGCTGTATCCCATTCCCTCCTGTGAAGCTCTCCCTCCAGAAAACAAAAACAGAAACGAAAAAGTCAAGGTCCAGCTGTGTGCCAGGGCTGGGTGGAGGGGAGCAGGCTCAAAAGCACTCGGTGTTCCCACTTTGAGGGATTCAGGACGAGCGTTTGGATTGCAGCACGAGGCAATTTTACAGTGCAGCAGAAACCTCTCAGGGCTGCAGGATTCCAGGAGCACCTAAGCTGACTAAGAGCATGAGAACTACACATCCCCTTCCTTCAGCGATAAATATTCATTTACTTCAGTTGTGTTTCCAAGCAACAAAACATTTTTAGACAAAAGAACTGTACTTTGCAGATGCCAAATTAAAACTTGGGCTACTCATCAATACGCACTCGGGTTTCTTAAGGATAGAACAGAAACTAGAATATGTAAGGAAAGCCCAACCAAGTTATTAAAAACTTCACTATGACAAGAAATATGGGGGAAAACAGGTTTAGAAGCCAATCCTGTACCAACAAAACCCAACCCCTGGCTAAGAATGAGTGGAGATAAAATTTTAGGTACTTACCTCTTTGGATAATCGTGTGAATACATCTCCTCCCCTGAGAAAATCCAATATTAAATAGAGCTTCCCTTCAGTCTGAAAGGCTTTAACAAAATTTAAAAGGAAAAAAATAAATCAATAGTTGTATGACAAAGCTACAAACCAGATCTGAATGCTTTTACTACTAGGAAATTTCAGTCACAGGCAATACTTTTGTTGTGGAACTGAAATAATTCAGCAACACACGAGGTAATTTATTGAATGATTCCTTGCTTCTTCACAGAAGAAAATCTTAGTCATGAGAGATGATTAAAATAATGTTCTTCTATTTCTCCTTTGTCAAACAGGGAAACAGCAAGGATGTCAATTACTGTGGTTTGGTTTAAATCAACGAAAAGCACAAAATCTCTGCAGAACTTGTAAGAACTTTCCAAATCTTTCATTTCAAGAGGGCTCAACCTAAAACTTCTATATAGATGTGTATTTACATTCCTTCTTTTTTTGGTTTTCAAGTTGCTAGAATGTAATGTGGACCCTCCAAAAGCGAGACAGAACAAGAGCAACTGTGCCTTCAAGCAAGGAAAGGAAGAGCAGGCAAAGAGCAAGGAATCTGGACCAACCATAGTGCAGTTTGACGATGAACGGGTGATTTACTTCTACCAAGATGTCTCGCTCCATTTTGGTGCGGACCCTGTCCCGAACTGAGGGCAGCAAGGAAAAAACCCAGGGTGAAACAAAGGCATTTGGTACAACACAAACACAGCAGAAAGGCTTTGCTGTCTAAAGAAATCTCTTCCCTCCTCCCCTTATTTAACGTTCGAGTCTCCCACAAAACCCGTTCTTTCCGACAGCAAAACTCTGGTTTGTTTCTTGCCCTGCCCAAACTTTCTTATTTGCTTCATTTTATTTCCAGCACATCCCCATATTTTGTGATAATCCATACTGCTTTCAGGACAAAAGCTCCCATCTACGTTTCCAACTTCAACTTTTGAATTAACTCTCTGTCCTGAATATAAAATATCTTTAAGATTACTTTTTCCCCTTTAACAGTAACAGTCCTTTTTACACACAGTGGACTCACACTCATTCAAGTGTCTCCTGAAAGCCAAAACACTGAATTAAATTGTTATGGCTCCTGGAACAAGGGAATGCCTTAATTTTAACCACAGCAGAGTTCTGACTTAACAGAAGACAAAAGGAAAACTGTTTATGAAATTAACTTGTTTTCATATAATGAAAAGTCTAAACAGAATTAAATAATCCAATTTTAAACTTTGAAAGAGCATTTCTGACCACATAATTAAAGCTACCTGGCCAGATTTAAAATAATACTTAAACATGACCTTACAAGTTACTCTAAAAAAACCCTCCTGTCAGAGAGGAGTTATGAACTCACTGACAAATATTTAAGATTAAAAAAAGCTTTTAAATACAGGTGCACTAAACCCCACAGTCCAAAGTCTCAGCTGAAAGACAAACCTACCTTTTAAAGAAGCTTTTTTCAACACTTTCATTGCATAAAGCTGCCCAGCATCAGGCCCAATTATCTTCCTCACGAGGAAGACCTGGCAATGTAAAGGGCATTTTAAAATCACTGCGAGCTTGGTAATCAAATCCCAACTCTCACAAAGCATTTGCAACCCTCCCATGAACGTCAGGCAGCTTCCAGTGCTCTGCACCAAGCACACGCCTTTAAAGGAAGACCAAAACTGCATTCCTCGATCAGATCAGAGCTGCAAAGCACCAAGCTCTCTGAAGCATTACATTGGTCATCAACTTCGGATTCCTTCCTGATCTATCAAACAAGTTCTTACAGAAAGATGTTTCTTTCTATCACTTTCTTGGACAACAACAATTCTGCCTGGTCTGCTGCCTCCCAAGAGGTTTTTGAGGCTTAAGACCCAAGTCTCAAATATGAAACATTCATTTTTATTAATGAATTCTGTACAAGTGGTGAGATGAAAGCAAGGAAACCTCTCCATTTAAGATCAAAGCACCCTTTCCCTCTGGAATAGCAACTCCAACAGGTTTTTCTACTTTTTTCTCTCCAGAAGAGTTTTAAAGATAGATGGGATATAACTTGACACTAAGAAAAGCATATTAGATAAAATATTGCAGTACAAAGACATGGAGCTACACTAATTTTTAACCACCAGATCTTCCAATTTACAAATTGGTTTGGTATGTGCTCCTACTTCTAAATTGCTGTTCTTGAAATAGCAATTATTAGTTGTGAATTATGTTTTTGCTGGGAAAAACAACATACAAGTCACAAGAGAAAGCCAAGACCTAACCAGAAGCGCCTCTCTGATCTCACCTTATCCAGACTTTCATTTACACTAGGTTTATTTACACCTAGAAATTATATGTATTTTTTTCAGTGATCTTGTCAAATTTTCCATTCTAGAATCAGCAATTCAAGCACTGTCACGACTAAGTTGTACAGGGTTGGGAGAGGGCTTGTTTTTATTTTAAGCTCTGGTTAGAAGAAAAATGTCACCATCTTTCAAGGTTATTGGGAGTTTTGTTTTAATAAGTTTTGCCCAACAACTGACCTACTACAGTGCTCTCCTATAGGTCAAGGGGATAGAAAATAGTAAAGGGAGTATTTTGAACACCAGCAACTAAAGAAACATCTGTAGATGAATACAATCACAATTATAAAATATTAATTACAAGCACATAGGAATATTTTAGTCTTAATAACCAGCAACTTATGTCCAATTTACAGATTTTAGCTAATAAGGCCCAAAATAGCTGAAAACCACTGCAGCACCACCTGTTTATTTAATTTGCAAAGCTTCCATAACCCTACATCTGCCTAGGAAGACACACCATTCCTCAAAGGATGAGAGAGAAATTCAGTAATTCAGGAGGTTTAACCCTTTATTTCTGTGCAAGTGTTAAATCCTGCACTGGTGTCAAAACCAGGCTCCAGCAAACCCAGCTCGTGTTTGCCAAGCCCAAGGAAGGACCCCGGGAGTAGAAACTGGGAAGAGAAAACACCATGAAGGCAACAGCCACCGATCTTCCTCGTTTGTTTTCTCTTTTCAAAGGAAAGAGCAGCGATAAAGAGCTCTGAGCTCAGGTGTGCACAGGCTCGGTGCAGCTCCTGGAGCTGCTTCCTGTGCAGGCACTGCCAGCTTTCCAAAGCCCCAGAGCGTGCCTGGCCAAGCTGCTGGCATGGCAAACGAGAGCACTGCTTAGGCTGGCACAGCCCTGAACTCTGGCAAGCCAGATCTGAGCCAGGGCTGCCTGTGCCAGCTGTGCTGAACCCTCAGGTGGCTTCAGACATCCCAAAGTCAGGAGCAATGAATACGTGGAGGCTTTCAGGCTCCTGCAGGGAGAAGTGTGTGAGGGAATTGGCAACCAACGTTACCAGGTAAAGAAATGTTTCTGAAACCTCAAAATATTACGAAATATTTAGAGTCTGTTCTCTACACCATCACTTATTCACAGATTGCCTGCCTAATGTCTGTTTCTGCCTCTCTCATTCCACTCTATGCAGAGGTTTGTTCCTGCCTAGACACAAACACAGAACCAGCAGAAGAACAGGAAAATGGGAACACAGGTAAAGCTGATTGACTACTTTTGATGTGTTGCAGAAGATGTAGTTTGAGCGTGGTTTTCAAAAATTAATTAACTTCTTATACACTGGGATTAATATTTCAGCTACTGTGTTTCAACACAGTGACTGAGAGATCCGATTTTTAACTTCATTTCTGCAAAGTGACACCAAGTGGCACATTACAAAAGGAAAATATTGTAACAAAGCCCCTGCTATATTTCTTCTCTGTGCCATTTGAATAATTAGTGTCTTTTAGCTGTAGATCAGTTGATAAATACATCAAAATAAAAACCATGAAATCTATTTCCTAGGTTATTTACTTTAAGTTCCACACTGCCACAATCAACTCTTGTGTAGCTACATAAATACAGATTTTGTGTCTTGAAAAAAGCCAAACATTCCCAGCATGTCCAGCCCCATCATTAAAAGACAAACCACCATTTCCTTCGGAAGGTTCTGTCCATGGCACTGGAGCAAGGCTGAGAAAGGATTCAATTAGTCAATACATTTTCAAACATTCCCAGCAACTTTGCTGGCCACTATTTCCCTGGAATGTCTGGACAGGTCTATGGAACAAGTTTGTCATCTTACCTTTCCAAATGATCCCTGTCCAAGAACCTTAAGTAGTTCAAACTGTGCTGGATCTGCTTTCTCACATCCTTCTTTCACGTGGTGTGTAATAGGAATCTCTTTCACACTTCCTTCATCCTGTGATTTCAAAGCAAACAAAATACAACAGTGAACAGGCCTGCAGTAACTGTCTTGCTAAAAATGCATGTAAATACCAGGATTATTCTTTGTTTAGTTTTATTAAAATATTTGAAATTCTAATAAGGCTTAAAGGAAAACTGTTCAAATGAAGAGTTTTCCCATCTACCTTTTCTTAAATAGATGCATCTAAAATTTCCAAACTGAAGGAAAATTCTCAAAGAATGCTCATTTCCTTTTGCCATAAACATTTCAACTACAGAAAAGCTGGATTATTTTACATAAAAGGAATAAATATACAGGTTTTTAAACCAAGACTTCTGTGCTTTACCTCTGTTTAGCAGCTTTAGTTTTCCCACTGATTACTCTTCTCATCTTTCCCCTTCCTGAAATAAGTTTTAATGAAAGCCAAATTGAATTTCATCATTTGAGGTAATTATTGCTTTTCACAGCAGCAAATAATAACTCTGGTCATCCATTTGTAGCTGGAGGAACAGGCAGCATTTGAAGACCATAAATAAGATATGAGTCATCTTAAGGACTCTGAGAATTCTTGCATCCAAGAGAAGAAACAGCTCTGGGGTGCAGAGCTCCTGGGAAGATTATCCTGTGTGGGGACCTCCTTCAGACAGCTGAGGGTAATTCTGAGCTAGGTGAGTGATTTAATGTTCTCTTCACTTTCTCACGTCCCTCTCATCTTTGGCAAAGCAGGGCACAGCAGCTCCAGTTGTGAAAAGGCAAATGCTCCTGATGACAACAAATCCCATGATGGATTGCAGCTTTTATGGTGTAAGAGAAGTTTCTGAGAGCCAAAACAAGCAAGGTGTCAAAACAAGCACCCTTGAAATTAAAAACTGAGGCCCACAACAGCCACCTCAGCTTGCAGATGGAAAAGGAGCAGCACTCTCAGCCCTATCAAGAATATCAATAAATTTTTTGTACAAAACCCAATCACAAGGGAAAATCTCATCTGATTTGCAGTCCTTCACTTTCGGGGCATCAAATGATTATCAGCTGTCTCCTATTCTCTCTTCAGGCCTTCACTTTGAAAGCTTCTCCTAGCAGAGATCAGAAAAACACCCCACCAACCTCCTGTGAGCTACTGCCCCTCGATGAGAAGTGCAAACAGCACCAGGAAAAGACCTGAGCACTGGATGAAACAGCTGGGTTTTGGAAATAACATCATTCTAGAGTCAGGTGAACTTACCGCCCAAGACTGTGCATTGAAACTTCTAACCAGCTTTAGCACAGTTCATACAGAAGTGCCTGGATGAAATTCTTTAACTGGTTTTACACAGAAATTCAGAGTAGAAATCTGCTCATCTAAATTTGTACATACTGCAGTAATTAAAGAAAAAAAAGAAGCAATCATCACACTGCATTAACTGCTTCTGCCTTAATTGCTTTGCTTGTCCAGAGGGGGAAAGAAAGAGTCCAAACAAACATCTTGGTATATTCCCAAACTGCAGTCCAGCTGCTACTGCACATGAGCCCTTTCCCCTCCCCTCTCTCTTATTTCATCCTCCTTCTGGGAAAGGCCTGTTTGTTCTGCCTGCTTCCCACACAAAGGTGGGTATCAACACCAGATACTGCTGGAAAACAAAGTTAATTCTGTAATTCACATCCAAGCTACCTTATTTCCCTCTTTGGTCACAAACTCCCAGCTGACACACACTGATGACACACTGTAAACATCCCAACTTCCCCTCATCCATCCACTTTGGTGACCCTACATTTATGCACTCAGAGGAAAGATACACCTATCTTTTCATTTTCCCTTACTTTTTAAACACATGCCTAATTTAAGGCAGGTAAGAACAGCAGCATTTTGAAGTCATCTGATGACAGATGAAAGCAGCAGGTTGTCTAATTACACACCAAGTTGTACAACAGACTTAATGGCTGCTTCTTCCTATGAAATATGCAAATACTCCATTTAGAAGCCTTTTTTCTTCACCATCCTAATTTGTGTTCCTTAACACCGTGAACCTTTGCATGAGAAAAGCTCTTTAAGAGTTCAGCCTCTCCTGTGTTTATCACCCACCTCGAGCCATTAGCCTGTGACATCACACGTGGTTGCTGAGGAGACTGAGAGGATTTCTAAATGTGAACTCAGGAGAGAAATGTTTTCCATGCAAATAAAGACTAACTTGAGATGGATGAAATGAGGGTTTTTTTTTATTAAGTGTTTTATCTTCACAAAAGATGTCTATATAATTTCACTTACTTAACTATCATTAAGGCACTAAAAATTGGCATGACTGAGGTACAAAGAGACCTCTTCATCACCACCAAGGAATGAGGACACGGGGCTGAGCAGCTCCAAGCCACTTTCATTTTCATTTCTACTTTGGCCTCCACCAACTGCAAATTTGGTTATCTCATTTTGTGTTCTGCTGCTTGAGCAGCACATTTCTTCCCAAGCTGAGGCACCAGCTCCCACCGAATGGCCTGGAACAGGAGGGAACTCTTCCCTGCTCCCAGCAGGTTCACCAGGAGCCACGGAGCCGAAGGAAACAGCGGCATCAGTCCTGGCTTTGTCACGGATCAGGGACCTTAAAGCCCAGCCTCCCTGGTATGTGGCTCCAAGCTGTGGCTCAGCGACCTCCTCCTCCTGCTCCTGATTCAAGAGCAGTGGAAAACTCAGACAATCCACTGCTCCTTCCTTTCTACACGTGAGACCACTCTGGCACATTATTTACCCACTCCACCCAGGAAATGTCCAGGCACCGCGTGGTTTTATGCCCAAGACTTCATTCTCCAAATCCCTTACTTAAAAATGTTGTTACTGTAACACAAAGCAGTGGTTACAACTGGTGACAAGATCTACTTATCCCAGGATCCCGGAGCAGGTTGGGTTGGAGGGACCTTAAAGCCCAGCCAGTGCCACCCCTGCCATGGGCAGGGACACTTTCCACTATCCCAGGTTGCTCCAAGCCCTGTCCAACCTGGCCTTGGACACTGCCAGGGATGGGAAGTCCACAACCTCTGTGGGGAACAGATACCTGACACCCTCTCCATGACCCTGCTCAAAAATAAAGCCTGAGTGTGTTGAAAAATGATGGCTAATATTTCCACGGGAAGTCAGGCATTTCACCACACACAGGATGAGCCTGAACTTCAGTCCAAGGTTCAGCCAGCACACAGAACATTCATCTTCAGCACCTCCTGAACAGGCACTGGACAAAACCCATGCTCAGTAGGGGCTTACCTGGGATATTTCTACACAAAAGCAAAATTAACATACCGGTGTACACACTAATTCTGTTCTAAAATAGCAGAATTACGTACCTTTGAGCTGAATGTACAGCAACTACACTAAAAACTACAAAGGCAGAACAGATGACTGTAGCAAGAGCAGCATTCAGCACTCTGTATGAAAGGTCTGAGGTTGGCCCGAGCATTTCTGAGCTTGAGGGATCAGCAAATGCTCCCTCCAGCACAAGGAATCTTTCCACAAAGCTCTGCCTCCTGCAGCAGATTTTCCCAAACAAGGCACTCGCAGTCCCTACCCAGGTACTAATTTCCAAAGCCATCTTTGAGACTTGGAGAGTCTCCTCAGATGTTGTTCAAATAAAATGATGGGTTCAGAAGTTATTAAAGAGCAGGGAATGCATACATTTTGCGTGGCTGAAGTGACCAGGTATCAAACACTTACGTGGTAGGAATATGGTTCACCTTCTTCCATAGGCTCATCTGCCATTTTAAGGCCATTTAGCTAGAGAAGGGAATGCAGGGAAAAAAAAAAAAAAGAAAAAACAAAAAGAAAAAACATCATATTCAAAACTTAACTTCAAATTAGTAAGAGTTCAAAACTCGACCAATTTACATTTCAGAGCACACAAGTGAAAACTGGTGGTGGGGTTGCTCTAATTTAAAGCTGTAGTTTCAAACAAACACTACTACTCAGTAGTTATATTTAGCATCTCCCTTATGTATCATTTAGCATCTCCCTTTGTAAATGCCATCATTATTATTATTATGCCAGTGTTATTTAATTGGTATTAATTTAAAACTCCTTTAAAAGCTACAGATACCACTCCTACAGGATGACACTAATGCAGAATTCCTCAGTTATGCATGAAACTTATGCTGCAGATGCTTTTCAGAAACCTAGAGTCTTCTAATGAAAATTAATTTGCAGTTTAAAGAGAAAAGATGCAAAAGTGATTCCAAGCCTTTTTGAAAATACCAAGGCCACAGCTGCAGTAAAAAAAAAAAAAAATTCAAAACTTAGTTTAAGCACTCCCAAAGTCATAAATAATTCAGTGCTGAAAGTAAAAAATACCAAATCCCAGAAATATGAAGGACATGCTCTGTTCAGACATGCAGAGCATTCATTAAAAACTGGAAATACCTGACAAAAATGGGTGAATGCCATTATGGATTTTGCTAGTAATAATTGCTACTTTATTTATATATTAATTGTTCAGCATCTCTACCTTTATGTGGCACAGGTCTCACACTAAAATGCTAACTAGAAATGACATAAGAAAACTTAAAACCTTTTTTTCTGAAAACAGACATTGAACCAATTAAATTCTAGGCTGGGTAACGACTTTTTCTCTTGTACTTCTAATTTTTTCTAAAATCCCTGCCTAAGATACTGGAATATGGTATTATTGGCAGCATGGGAGTTGGTAAAACACAGGACTGCAAAGAAATGCCCCACAGATTCCTCTGTTCAGAACCAAATCCAAAATCTGGAGGAACAGGTGGGGCTGCAGGGACAGGTTTGTACCACGACAGTGTCACCCAGGGAAGCCCTCAACCACCTCCAGTGCTGCTACATCCTGCTTTTAAGGAGAGCTTTCAAGAGCTAATTCACAAATTAATGATTTTGATAAAGTTAACTCTCCAATTTTTGTAGCAAGATACTGGCACTTATTTTTGGACTATATCCTGACTGAGAAACAAACAAACAAACAAAATAAAAACAAATCAAGGAAATAGCACAATAATTCATTTATTTTCACTCCTCAAGCTTCTATTTCTCATAACTCCGTTGAACCAATGGTACATTCAGCCCATGCCCACCATTCATCTCTCAAGTGTTGCCACCCCAGCTCTAAAGGCCAAAAATCATTCATGCATTACCCTGGATCCAGAAACCAAAGCTAATCATTTGCTACACAACTTATTTCTTTTTTTTCATAAATATCTTTTTCCAAATTAGATAGTGGGAGAGACAAGACACTCACTATGGTTGTTACTGTATGAATTAACGGAATAAATCAAGAAGTAGCACCAAAGTTCAGCCCAGCTCTGACCTCCAACCTCATTTCCAGGCAATTTCTTTTCACAATACCTTAATATTCCACTCAAGTGTGAACCAATCTGAAGTGCACTAAAACTGTCCAAAAAGCTTATTTGGAACTAAACTGGATTTCCAGTCCAGGTGCTCAGAAATGTAATAACGTTGTTCCTTCATGGACTTTAATTGCAAGTGATTTTAGTGTGCATTTCACCTTTTCCTTCTATAAATATCGGCAACATTTTTCCAGTTTTGCTACTTTAATTTAAGTGCTCTGGAACCAACCCTGCCAGCCAGATGAACTGTAGATACACTGAAAACAACACAGATACAAAACATGAAGCTGGACTGGGGTTTTGAACCCAAAATCAGTGCGTTATTTTATCTATGCTGCTCCTGAGAACACCATTTAATGTACTTTCAACTTGCTGGCAAATCAAGTACACTAAATCATTGGATTTTTATGGCAGGTAATCATCTTAATTAACAATTTCCTATCATATACTTTCCCCCTTCATTGTTGCTCCTTGGTTTGTGTTTGTTTTTTCCTGTCCAGTCTCTCTGTACTGATACAGACTGGGACACCTGCCAATTTCTACTCCAAAGAATTTGATGTTCAAGGACATGAGTCTGCTTTTATTGCTTGATACACACAACTTCACTTTCGCCATATTTGTTTGTGAAGCTTGGTCACTGTCCATTTCAAAAAAAGAAAAGGAACAAAAATCTGCAAACTTGTTGGAATATAACCCAAAGTCTGGTAGCTTGCTAAGTAATTAAGCTAAAAAAAGTCAATGACAAAAATCAAATCATTACTGTCTTGTACAGTCACTTAATTGGCCAGGTTTCAATAACCAGAAGCTGGCAAAAAAGAAAAGCGACAGTTAATACTTATTTCCTACCTCTGTGGAAACCAGATACAAAATGCAGGTTCCACAGCCAAGTGAGGCTCCTTTTAGTGATTTAATCATTCATATTTATGCACAAACATATATATATATAAAACAGAACTATTTTAACCTCTAAGTCATTACTTACTAAATATCTACGAATGCACAAATTTAATTATTGGGAATTAAAAAACACAGCTCTCCATAAAAAGAACAGGTGAAAGAAGCCAGTACTATGTTTGTGAAGGAAATTCCTTCATCTTTCAATCATTTTGCTGCTCGGTGCTGCTAAAGTCCTACAACTGAACATTTTAAATATTAACTCCCATGAAAACACAAACTGAACTCAGACATTCAGGCAAACACTGATGATACTTTCCAAACACACATTCTGCAAACGACACCAAGCACCCCACGTTGTTCATTAGTATAAAATAACAGAAGAAACGATGCAAACAGATGAGCTCAAAGTGTAGGTCAGAGCCCCTGGCAGGTCAGACACTCACTTTTGCAGAGGTGCAGGCTGCGGGACCCAACTGCCTCCCAGGGAGCAGGGTGCCTCCGGATTTAAAAAGTGCCATGGATCCCTTGGCTGGGACCGTCCCATCTCCCTTTGTACCTTGGGAGAATATCCAAAGGGATTCTGCGGGCTGGGAAAAGGCTTAATGACTATTGCACATGTTTTTCCTCTGATTATTACAGCAGAACAGAGGAGTCCCACTATTACCAAAGATTTGAACCATCTGCCTCCCCCAAATTAAGGATGTTTCACTGTTTATACGGTAAATGCCTTAGGACTTGGTGAGTCTACAGGTTTTAGTTGAAAGCAGCCAGGCAAAAGGTCAGCAAAAATGCCTAATCACAAGAAAAGCAGTGGAAGATGTGAAGCAGGTTCATCCTGCCCTGGTTTTACATGTCATCACTGAAGCATTCAAACAGAATTTAAAAATTTCTAGAAAAAGCAAAACTGGGAATTTTATCATCATACTATAATTAGAAGTAAAAAGCAGTATTCAGTACCACTCACCTAAAATCTCGTCTGGCTTCAAACAGGTAAAATTCTACCCAAGGATCTCCAAGAGCTCCTGTGTTTTGCACAGTTCCTCCTTCCCTGGGCTCCATTTGGGAAGTTACTGTGGTGTTCCCAGACCTGCACCTCAGTTCTCCCACATGAACACAGGAATAACCAGTTTCCCCACACACAGAAGGAACGCTTCAAATACTTATTTCAAAATATTTGAGTGGAAGCTTACATTGGAAATCTCAATTATGTCAAAAAGACTTTGAAAAAATATATCTTGTCAGGATGACCACATTTGTTCCTCGTTTATTTTTAATTACATCTATAGAGAGTTTGCACTATTAATTTAATTAGCAACACATTGGCCTACTGAGTATTTCATGAGATAGGTCTGAGGAATTTGAGGGTTCTGGGCACATGCACTCCCCACCTGCACAAACCCTGGGCCAGCCCCAGTCCCTCAATTCCCCCACAAAGGGAAGAGGCCTCGTAACTCCCTCACACTCTTTAACACACCAAGTAAAAGAGGGAGATAAAGCAATCTAAAAAACCTGAAACCCATAATCAATTACTAGGGGGAGCTGCAAAGTTCTTTTCCTGTGGCAAATAAATCATACATTCAGACAGGATACCAAACCTTCAGCAACACATAATTAGTGATATTAAAAGAACATTTTGATCCTTCCCATTATCAGATCAGGGGAGAATTACCTGTGCCTCCACCAAGTTATAGCTCTGACAAGACACAAAGCTGACCCCAAGCACAGGGATCACTGAATTAGCAAAGGACTTGAAATCTTTTCATTCCTGCCTGTGTACATGATTATAACTCC
Source organism: Callaeas wilsoni (assembly GCA_013398955.1). Classification (NCBI taxonomy): domain Eukaryota; kingdom Metazoa; phylum Chordata; class Aves; order Passeriformes; family Callaeidae; genus Callaeas; species Callaeas wilsoni. The sequence continues at coordinate 66,832 of VWPU01003944.1, forward strand.
AGAATCAAAGGGCATGAAGCACCCAGTCTCAAAATCATGTCTGATGGCAGCTAATTCTGGAAAAGGATAAGAATTAAACTTGATGAAAGCAACTATTTCAAATTTTATTCTTAATGTAGTGAAGTACTACATAAATAGCAGAATTCTACCTATGATGAGCAAACAAATCATACCATTCTTTGGATTCAGGGTTATTGTGAAGTCTCTCCAAAGGTATCCTGCAGGAAGCAAGGTGAGCTACCTGCAACAGACTCCTGGCTCCTGTCAGGGAATACTCAGAATACTATAGCAGATTTCCAAAATTAATTTCAGAAGTGGTATACAAACCAGCCATCATTAGTACTGTATTGCAGCACTTTTCAATGCATAAAGACACTCATTGTTTTCCCTTTAAGAGCATTAATGTGCATACTTTTTTTTTTTTTTAAAGGCAACTTGTTCTCCAAGATCTTTACAAAATCTGTAGGTTGTTGCAACGGCTGAGGGCACTCAAATTAGGGGCAATGTTTTACTTTCTCTCCCTAACAGAACACCACCCGATTGTGGAGATTCTGAGAGATGCACAAAACTAGGTAGAGCTGAGTCATCCACGTCACTGCCAGTAATTACTCACAAAGGAGTTATGCAACTCCTAACACTGACAAAATTCAGTGGCCTTTGACAGACCGGGCTCGGAACGTGCTCCAGAGGATGGACCGAAAACACTGGCCAAAATCAAAGATGTATTTATTTAAACTGGCAAAGGCTTATGCACAACAGCAGCAGAGCTCAGCTCACGAAAATGCCTTTTGGAGGGCAGCAACTTTCAACACAGCCCCGTTTTCCAGCAGAATACTTTAGTTTTCAGTCACTTTTTTGTTTCAGCCTTGTCTTGCTTGTCACAATCAGGCAATTAAGCAACTGGTTCCTGAAGTATTTATTGCAAAAAAAAAAGGATTTGAGAAGGAGGTTGCATTTATGCAATTCACAATATTCATGTCTTGCAAACACCATGTGCTCACAGCAATTACACAGCTCCTTGTAAACGCAATCCTCCCTGTTCAAGGGGCAGAAAGTGCCCGAATTCCTGTATTCTGCCCAATTCCAACTCTTTCTGCATTTCATTCAGCTTGGTCAGTAAAGTGCTGATGTTTGCTTTCCTGTTTCTTTGCAGACTGTAATTATATTTTAATAATCTACAACAGTTGATTATGATCAGCACCCTCATACCTATTTTTATTACCATGGACATACTTATTAATCCAATATCCAGGGGGAAAGAAGTTCACTGAATATCTGAAGCTTAAACAGCACAACACTCATCCTTCCTACCTAGGCTTAAGGAATTCCCAGAGTCACAAAACAGCTTCTCAAGTGAGGCTGTCACAGGAATATAAACACAGGAACAGCACAGTGCACAGCCCCAAATCCTCAACACTTCAAAGACCCCCCAAATAGGGCAAAATAATTCGATTCTGACTTTCAATAATTTCTCCAAAAGTTCATGTTGTTCTTATGACTTGAAGCATGAAAATTTGTTCCCTGCCTTCAAGATCACATCCTTTCCTTGGCAGGAGTTTTTACTCCAAGTCAACACAAGTGCTACTGGAAATGCACTTATTGCTAATAACATAATCCTAAATTTAGTCAACAAGCAGAGACCTCAGAGAAAACCATTCCTCGGATTTTTCCTCCTGGGCGACAGCTGATGGATGACAGCACCAGAAGGCACAAGTTAATCTACAAAATAAAAACCTATTTCACAGCAACTCTGTTGACTGTAGTTCCAGCAAGGCCAAGGTCAGAGATCTCTCAGACTGCCAATACAAGGCTGTAATGAGTGCTATGAGCTATACTTAATCCTATAAAATTTAAGTGAAAGTCCAAACTAAAACTCATTTTGACATAAAATACACCTTTCCTTAAATCTCCAAGCCAGGTGGATGCAGAAATCCAACAAGTGAGAAGTGCAGCACACCCCTGAGATCACTTCTAGGAAGGGTTATGACAACACAAGCATTCGTTCCTGTAATTTGGGAACTTCACACTCAACTTGAAGAAACTGGTTTGGCACAAATGGGCTTTAACTGCTGCTGGCCAAACCTAACACGGGCACAACAAACACCAGGTCTCCTTTTAATCAGAGCACAACTGGAGGAGCTTTACACAGACCTTCTGAAGTAGTTCAGGCACCGGCCTGAGGAAAATAACAATTTAAAGAGTGACTGTTGCAAACAGTTGCCTTCAGATGCTACACACACACAGAGCCCTTTCAGCTGGACACCCCCTGTGCTGTGCTCTGCTGGCACCCCTCGGTGGGGGAGCTTGTCCAGCCAAAAAACACCCAGGGATGCACATCCCAGCTCAGCTGCAACGCTCTACACTCGATTATTTTAGCACTGATGTACCACCGTTTCCTAATATTTCCTAAAGAACTGATCAACAGCAACAAGAAACTTTTCAGACTGTGTTTAAGTTTCATACCTCAACTACAACAAACTACTTTTACAAACAATACGAACAAATAAGCCTTAATACTTCTGCTGACTTTCAGATGCTGTAGCTTCACTAACATAATTAGGATTTCTCTAATACTAAGGTACAGGGACTGCATCAAGTATTATTAATCATTAAAATATTTTAAAGTGTTAGAGTGTAGCAGCCATGGTATAAAAATACAAATCCAGTAATTACAGTACTTGGCAGTGGTACTAAAACCCCCAAATATTAAAAGCACTAAGAAATTTGCGGGGTTTTTTCCTTTTATATTTTTAACAGGGAAAAAAATTTCAACAGGACCCTTCAAAGGACGTCCTTTCACTCTTGCACACTTTGTACTTTGAGATGATTTTGCTGGAGACCCTTTTCACTTACAGTAAGAAGAGTCTGGTGCACCACAGAAAGCAAGTCTGACCAGTTTTAAGCAGCTTTATTTAGATAACATCTTTTGTGTGTCTAACAGACCTAGGTGTAATCTTTTATTTGTCATAGCTGATGATACCTGATACGCAACCCTTCACTTCTGATTTCAAAGTGCAAGAGTTTTAATACTCGAGCACCACGTTCTGCTGAGACACAGGAATCATTGCAACAGAACCAGTTTTACCTTTTATTTTCTTTTAAATTGCATTTGCTCCCTGCTGATGAAGCACTTCGAGCACTAAGCAATACCTCGAAGTCGTTCCTCGTTCTTTAACACGTTTAAGCATCCAAACCTCAGCCAGGCACTCCTGGTTCTCTCTGCTCGCTGTGTTTATGATAATCAACGTAGAGTTACTTATTCAACGTTTAAGCATCCAAACCTCAGCCAGGCACTCCCGGTTCTCTCTGCTCGTTGTGTATATGAAAATTAACGTATAGTTATTCCAGGAAAAGGCAAAGGGAACCTCTGTAGTGACAACCTACCTGGACGCGCAGCCACATTAGCGCGAGCAAATTTCCAGCAGAACTTAAAGTAACTTTTCACAGGAGCTACGGCCATAAAAGTGAGTTTACAACCCCCCGGATGCTACGTGGGGCCGGACACCTGTGACACGAAGCGGCCGGGAGGCGACACAAAGCACCGGCCTCCCCCGGGCGCCGGTCCCGCTAGCTCCACACGTGTCACGGCCCGCGCCCGGGGGGCACGGCCGGGCCCGGGGCG
>VWPU01003945.1:4376-225608 GCA_013398955.1 Callaeas wilsoni
GGAGGAGGTGCTCCAGGTGCCAGAGCCGAGATTCCTCTGCAGGCCGTGGTGAAGACCATGGAGAAGCAGCTGTGCCCCTGCAGCCCATGGGGATCCACGGGGAATGCAGAGATCCACCCGCAGCCCGTGGGAATCCACGGGGAATGCAGAGATCCGCCCGCAGCCTTTGGGGGAGGTGCCCATACCAGAGCGGGTGGATGCCTGGAGGAGGCTGTGATCCAGTGGAAGACCCAGAGGAGAGAGGAGGCCCTGCTTCCAGGCTGGAGCAGCCTGTCCTTGGAGGACTGCACCCCGTGGAAAGAGAGATCCACACTGCAACAGTTTTGCGAGGACTGTCTGTCCATGGGAGGGACTCACATTGCAGTAGTTTTGGGAGAAATGCTGCTTGTGAGATTGGACCCGCACTGGAGAAGTTCACGGAGAACTGTCTCCCATGGGAGGGACCCTACAGTCTCACAGGAGAAGGACTCATCTTCCTGAGCCAAGCGGAAGAAAATGTTAGGTGATGAATTGACCAAACCCCCATGCCCTGTCTCTCTGTGCTGTCATTGGGAAGGAGGGAGGGGCTGGGAGCCAAAGGTGTTCTTTAAGGCTTATTTTACTTCTCATTATTCTCCTCTGATTTTGTTAGTAATAAACTCACTTTGTATCTCTAAGATAAGCCTATTTTGCCCTTGGAGTGTTTTCTCCTAGTCCTTATCTCAAGTCATTTGTTAAATTTTTCTCACCTCTGCCCAGCTGTGGCAGGGGAGGGTGAGTGTGTGACTCTTGTGAGTGCCTGGAGTTGGGTCAGTGTCAAACCATGACACTAAGCTAACCCCCAAGGTGCAGCCAGACACTGACTGGGGGGTGCCGCTGTACTGCTGACAAAGACCGAAACTGCCAATTTGTAGTTGAGCAAATGATAAAAATAATGATGTATCAGCACATTCCCTTATCCTATTTAGTTTACTGTTGCACATGTTTCCAAGCAGCCTTCTGTTGGGAAAAACAATGCAGAGATACATGAGCTAGCATAAAATTACTGGGAAAAAAAAAGCAACATATGGCATGCCTATTTTGGATAAGGCAGAGAAATACCACAAATGAATTTTGATTAATTAAACTCTTTTTATTAAATAATGCGTAGTGGTCCAGACGTGCTGCACTGATGTGTGCAAGCGCTTCTTTTGGACTGTTGTCAATAAAGCAGGGTATTTTTAAGGTATCCCCTAGCACTCCTCACCACACTGGCATTGACTCACTAAGATGTGGAACACTATACATCTTGTTTTCTTCCTTGACAATGGTTTCATGGAAAAGGTGAAAAAACTGGTTTGTTTACTGGGAAAGACCTAGGCTCCCTAGATATCTGTGTAAGTGATTGAGTGGGGCATTCCAACTAGTGCATTAGCAACACATTACAGGATTAAGCAAAATAAAAACAAATAAAGTATAGTCACGCAGATAAGACTAAATAACCAAAGAAGGTAGGGCAAGTCTTTCACCTTTATGTCGTTTGGTGTAATTCAGGTCATACTGGTATTGATTTACTGCTAGCAAATTATTTTATAATTACTGCAAAGTGAAGTTACTTTACCATATTTTCTACATCCATTTCAATTACACAAAAACCTTCAATAATTGCTGACTCATAAGAACTGAAAAATCAGAACTGAAAAGACATTGGTAAGAGATTTTGCTTCTTGTCTTGGAGATTCAAACTAAATTTGGGTTCAGGCAAGTAAGTTGTGCAGTATTGGAAACTTCCATTCTTATTATCTCTATTGGCTTTGCAAATATATGCATATAAGCCATTTCTCAGTGCCAAGATATTACAGTTGCCTACAAATAGGAAAAGAAATTGCATCGAATATGGTACACTCTAAAGTCATCTAAGTGGATCAATAATTAAGTTCCAGAATTTCTAACTGTGAAGAGTGCTGCTCTCTTCAATCTTTACCTAGTAAACAGCAGTACTCAGAGGCTTTGAAGCATAATCTAGTATGGGCACAGAAGTCAGTAATATATCCCAAACCCATAGTTCCATTCATTACATTGGGAACAAAGGAATACCAATATCAAAACATTCTGTTCTCAACAGAATTTTCCGTGGTACCTTGTAACTTGCAACAGTATATCTAGTGTGACTTCCATTAAAAAAATCCAATAAAGAATTGTAAGAGCAGCCCTATTTAGGTCAGCAAAGGAATGAGAAATTAATCAAACGAAGTTATTCTGTGTTAGTGTTGGCTCAGCAGCAAAATGACACAAAGGCACATCCACACAGTTTAGTAAAGCTTAATTCATTTGGATACTTGTGATCAAAGGATTTGAATGATTACAAAGAAATGTCAAGGTTGTGACATTGCGACTAGAATAAATCAGACAGAAAAAAATAAGACAGGAAGAAAAAGAAATGAAAAGAAATAAGAACTCCAACAACAAAATTACATTTCCAAAATCACTTTTTCCAAAGGGGAAAAAGACCCCTGCTTGTTTTTTCCCCCAGAAAATGCATTTTCTGAACTATGAAACAAAAGAGCTCCTCTAATTTTTTCTTTCAGACTTTGTGTGACTGTCACAGTGCAATGGTGGCACCTATTGGTCTAAGGTATTTATGAAAATCACACTCTGCAAAGGGCATTTTTTTCTAAATTAATACAATTCACTCCCCTTCTGCATGCTGGGAGCAGCACTAGAATGACAATTCCTGCATTGAGGTGACAGCATGATTCATGGTAATAGCTCTGAATTTAGTAATTTCTGATTCATGATTCTTCCCACATGTTGTGACTATATTCTTGAATCGAAGCAACTGCAACTGAGCTGATTGTTTAACAGGTAGTGGGTCTATCAGTTCCCTCCAGAATAACTGGATGGGTGCTCCCTTCTGTGCATGAGTCATTTCTCTGATGCTTCCTCAGAAGAGAGAATAAATAAGGGGAGTGTATATGCGAGAATAGGTAATGAGAGTCCTGTGTGAATCAAGCTGTGCAAAATGGGGTTTGCTGTTTCTTAATCTGTCAGACAGAAAAGTACAAAGAAAAAGCTGAGATGGTATGAGGAAACGACTGGCACAGAGGGCAGATGTAGGTTCGCAGCTGTCCCTGAGCACACTGTCCTGAGCAGGGGTGCTAAGCAAGCACATCGGTGACCTGTAATTCTTTGAGCAAATTTGCAATGTGTAGGCAAAAAAGATCTGTTCTGCTTCTGCCAACATTTTTTCCCTGGATTTTCTTTTTAGGATAAAGAGCTTCTCAGAAAAAGACAGTAAGAAGCTGAATTTGGTTTCACCAGAAAATATAAGTGATAAGTATTTGGGAATTATAACAGTGATTCGAATTACAAACCAAAAATACTCCAATACATTCTGCTTTGAAGAAACAATGAATCTCAACAGTAGCTGCCTTCTCCTTCCTTGCTTACTCTGCCTTGCCTGACCTTCCCTCCTTGCCTTTTTCTTTCTCCTGTATCACCCTAATAAAACTCCAGCATATATTTGATCTTTTTTATGAATAGAAAATAAACTGAATCCGTGCCATTTTTATGCAAAAGAATTTATGATTTAGGTTCTTTATTTAATTTTATAGCTGTTTTAAGATTAGAGACATATTTAGACTAGTCAGCACTTGTAGTAAGCTGAGACCACTACGACTTATTACTATCTCAGGTAATAACTGCACTCATAGTTAATTCAGAAAGAGAACTTAGTTAAAGATCTGAATGCTTCACAGGCAAATCTGAAAGAACAAGAATGGGTAAATGGAAGTGTAAGAGAATCCTTTTGAGACACACCATAATAGAAGTTCAGAGGAAAAGTAAAGGGACAAAATAAAAGCTTACATAGCAGAATAAAGGGGAAGATTAGAAGTATAAAATGTCCTTCAAAAAGTGGAAGTGATTCCCAAACCATGTAAAAAATAAAAAAAGAAAATTCTCACAAGTAAACAGTAAAACTGTAAAAACTGAGGCCAGAAGATGTAGGAAGAATGTGAAAACTACCAGTAAAATCTTTTTCACAGCTCTGTAAGAAACACTTGAGAGAAATTGAGGGCTAGTGGGTTATTGGTGAAAAGGATCATTCAAGGAAATGGGTGAAAGAAACTCTAAAATACTTTTTCACCTTGGAGTTTAATACAAATGAGTCAAAGGCAATTTCTTTCCAGAGGCTTTCTTTGTAGTACCATCTTACGGAAGAATAACTTCCTGAAGCTGAAGATGAGTAAACTGAAAAGATGTTATTTGGACCAAGTACTATTTAAAAATATAATCAACCTATTTACACTTATTTAATAGGTATTGTGGACAACAGGAATGGATGGTCATGCATGCAAATTTTAAAAATTTCTCTGAAGAAGAATTGAAAAATATAGGAAAAAAAGTCTGATTTTCAATAGGAAAATCAGAAAAGTATAAAATAAACAGAGATGGCAGCTACATAGAATAGAATCTTTAGAATCTATAAATATTGAGGAAAAAAGATAGTATTTTGTTAAGAATTCAAAATTATTTTAGACCTTTGAGACATTCAATGAGAGTTTGAGAGTTTAGATAACGGATGAAGACAATATTACCGTTTCTGGAAAGAAATACTGGAAGTAAAATTTCAGGTTCTTTAAGTAGTGCATAGAAAATATATGCTGCTGTCTAAAGCTATGGTACCTCCTCAAAATATACACAAGATAAAACAACATAGCAAGGTTTTCAGTAGTACAGAATGCTTTGAATGTATGGAAAAACAGGATTCTTCAGCTCAAGAAGGAGGTGATTGAATCTGGCAATGTACTATAAAGTTGTAAACAAAAATGAGAAATTAAAAAATAAAATATCATTTGCTATTTCTTGTAGCAGAAACTTAATCTTGAATGAACAAATCTAGTATCACATGCAAATTAAAAAGTATAATAATAAGCATGTGTTTAAACACAAAGAAAAAAATACGTTATTTTTACCCCAATAATATTTGATATTTTGAACACTTAAAAAATATTGATTTGATTCTTACATGCAAGTTAATTTCTGCATGCCAGAGAGAGAGAAAATCATTTTAATTTTTGTATCTATAAATATTTGCACGAATGTGAAGTTTCGGTTAGTGTCTAATACCCCATCAGGATGTTACACCAGTATTTCAATCACTTGAATTTACATTGTGCTGAAATTAATGAAATTAATGAAACTCATGAGCATAAATGTGCACCTATTATTCATGATTTTTCACATCAGCTTTAATTTTCTAGGACTTCCAAATTTCAGTGGTTGACTTATAAATTTACTATTAAAATCAAGGCACATAAACGTTTATTTGAAATGCTTTGGCTACCTGGTGACACATACTGGTAGTTCCCTGAATTCTTACTTTTTGGCCATATCTACTCACTCTCCATTACTGCTCAAGCCTTCGCACTTTTTACATCACGTTGTCTCTCAACTCTTAAATATATAGTATTATACATAATATTGCAAAATAACGTTACAGAAAGATGATTCAGCCAAAATTATGGCAAAGGTCAAAAACTTGGTTGATTTACTACTGAGTTAGCATGTGTTTAAATCTCCTCCAGAAGTTTAAAATTCTCATTTTCCACAGGAATTTAATATTTGAAGAGATCACTTGGTCACAAGGTTCCCTGTCTCTGAAGACAATCACAACAAATCATTCCCTTCATAAAATGAACTGCAGCAAAATAAAACTTCATGTCAAGAGCGTTTGGGATTTTTTTAAAAAAATATGCTACTTCTTGAGCTATCTATATAGAGCAACTGTCCCAGCTGTTAAAAAATTATTTTTTTTTTAGCCTAAGCTCACCATAGGAAAAATCCACAGGTACGTATGAGGCAGTCTCATTCCCTGATGAAATAGATCACATACAAAGCATTAAAAAAATAAAATTAAAAAGACTCATGTTTCACTTACTGTACTCATATCTTACTACAATTAAGAGCAAATGAACTTCAGGGTGAAAAGAAATTTAATAACCTCACAATATACACTATTATCTAGTGGATATATTTTATTGGCTACTTTATATGTAGGGGCCAATACCAGCAGTGTTCAAAGGACTCACTTCTGTCATATGAACTGGTGTAAGTATTCAGTGTGTTTATGAACTTCTAGAGAATTTTAAAAGTAATGTTATGTATTTCCCTTTGTCCTGAGAATGATCCTTATGGAGCATAAGCATTCTTCTTTTTTTCAGAATATTTTGAACTGATATGTTTAATATTGTGTTTGGACCATATTCTCAGGCACATAGTGTGACTCTTGGGCCTGTGTCCTGTGTAGGGCTGGGAGTTGGACTTTGATGATCCTTGTGGGTCCCTTCCAACTCAGCTTATTCTGTGATTCTGCTAAATAACTAATCAGTCTATGAAATACCACAATAATACAGTTTTGGTTCACTTGATATTTGTACCAACTTGTATTAGAAGATGTAAAGGTATAAATTAGAAAACATCTAAATTTTACACCAAAGTATGATTTTTCTTTGATGTTCCTGAATATAGGGAGGTAACAACATCAAGATGAAACATTTGCATCTTTTACTAGTTAAGTCCTCTTAACATCAAGAGTATGCTGCTCCTGCCTCTGCAATGATCATCTCTATCTAAGTACTAAAGAAAAATTGTAAGTAAAAAGCATGTGTGGAACGACTATCGCTTTATTTTGTTCTCTTATTCTCTGATATATTTACATATGAGAATAACTCCTTTATGGTGGTGCTTATATTGCATATCTCTTTTTTTGTTGTTGTTAAGGAAGCTGAAATGTGTAAGTATTCCTTCCTTTCTGTCTTCAAAGATATATAATGTAGTTTTCTTTTTCTTTAATTGCTTTATAATTCCTGAAAATCAGTGTCTACAATTTGTCTTTTGTTGAAATGCTAATGATTTCTTGGCCACATTGAGTAATATTACATGTCTCCGTATGGTTTCCAATAGTAAATCTACTTTTTTTGCAAGTGCTGAAAATGTGTATAACTTGTGTAGCATTGGGGACAAAAATATGAATATATTAAAAAATATGAACAATACAAATACCTCAGATGTGGTCTTGGTCTTGTTCTGGTTCCCATTTTCTCTTTCATACATTAATCGCAACAATTTTTTTTTGGGTTTTTTTTGTTTTTTTTTTTTTTGTAAATAGTACTGGTCAGAGAAAAAAAATTACATTTTGCAGAATATTTTTTAATCAGAGGAAAGAAGTCAAAATTCCTCAATATTGACTGAAACTGAATAAAAGTTTTGGAGATACTCTTCTAGTATAAAACATTTAGTGCCGAAACCTTTCATATATTGAAATGAGCAAAGACATAGCGATAAAAAAATTTTCCACTAGAGTAGTTTAGAAATTTCAAGGGCCATCATGTAACAGAAACACTCCCTGCTTGTTTACTGTTAAATGAAAGTACATCAATTTAATTTGTTATATTTTCATTTCATTTGTTCCAGTCACCGGATTATATCAATTTCATATTTTATTACTAATGTAAAACACTATATTAACATTATCAGAAACAATTCTAATGTAATTACATTCTCAGCTGCTCCAGCCTGTCAGGGATAAGACATATTACAGACACTAATTATATCACTTAAACATTCTTTAAATGTTCCTCCACATGTTTTTTATTCTTCTGAAATTATGTAGACCATACATATATTACAATTTTTATTTACTACAATGAAGTGTATTTTTGAATCTAATTCTCTTGGTAACCTCATTTTGATAGCACTCTATTTTGCAATATCACTGTACTTAAAATAGTATTGGCTAATGAATAATTATTTTAACTGTTGCTCATATAAACACAGCCTCACTACACAACAACCTTACAATGAACTTTGGTATTAACACTTAATTGTTATCTTCTCAACACAAATTTTAAATGAACAGACTAAATGCTTCTGTCAAAAGCATAAACCTTTTCTCATGTAGTTACCATGTATTTCTGTCCAAGGTCATGCATTTGTTTCTGCCATAAGAAATTAATAGGATTTAGGTAAGTAATTAAAAAATATAATTGGTTTATTCTTGTGTAGCCATTTGTATCCATTATGCTGAAAGCTTTCATGTAAACCATACATCAAAATATTAATATATTCAAAATCTGTTAATGAAACCCAATTCAAATATACAAAAGGAATTACTATGTCTTTCTAGTTATATCCTCAATATCAGAAATTAAAATATTGAACATCAGTATAAAAATGACAAGACTATGTTATGTCTGTTATGGAAGACTTAACCCAAAATCCTTGCTTTTCTTATTTTATTAGACTTTTTTGGCTATCCACCATTAGTGTGAGATTGTCACATTTTGCATTTCTAAAAAGAACTATTTTCAGAAGGCTCTTACAGAATCTCAACATTCATGCAAGGTTATTAGCACAGTTCTGGAAACAAGATGGTGGGATACATTTCTAGTTTTCTGCTTTACATACAGTTCAAACACACTTAAATAATAATTTCTATAGACAACCTTTCCTTTCTCTTTTATGTTCAACTTCTTTTCTCTACGTATCAAACAAAAGTGTCTGCTCCACAAACACAAGGGGCACCAGCTAGACATAAGATCAGGTTTAATTCTTTAGGTACATATCTAGGGTGAGCTTTTCTCATCTATGAAAGTTGCTAATTACTTCTTCCTGTAGCTGTTGGCCATGGAATTATAAAACTTTAATTCTGCACAGGATTTTTTTTATATTAAGGTTAAATTTCTATTTACCAGCCTTTCAAAGAGATTTTTTTATTGCTGCACCAGAAGACATAATTTTGTATTCAACTTGCTGCAGAGAAGAAAACAGAGATTATCATAGTGTTGCCTAAATTTTCATTTCTAAAAGTAAGGTAATTACTATTGCAAGTAGCTATTGTTCTGTGTGCGAAAATGTAACATTCCATGTCCTACCAAATTAGTCCTGTGAACTCTGGGTTCTTTCTTTCAACAGTCAAGTTATACCACTGAAAGAAAAGGAAAGTAAATCTGACTACAATATACTTTTAATATATGTAGTGTTTTTCCATAAAGTAAGAATGTCTCTGTGATTTCTTGCTTTAAAAGATCTAAAATTGATTTTCATAATTATGTTTGAAGATATTGAATTGAAAAGTGACACAAAGTACTTTTGAATCCATGTATTTTTAAAATCTCTATATCTAGAATCTAAAGAATAGAAGGAAAATGGTAGTGATTAAACTTAATTTTTGCAGTCTGACTAACACATGAAATGGAATAATTTTGTCTTTCTGTCTATCTTATTTGTTTTAACTGTCATGGTATATTCTTTTGATTATTTCTTTAGATAAGCATCAGGCCCAATTCCACCACCATTACTCAGGTATTACTCAAAGAAAAATTCACTTAAAAAAAAAAATTGCAGGTCAGACACTTTAAGACTTTACTTCAGTTTTTGGCATTTCCATTAAAAATATAGTTGATATTCCACCCCTCCCCCCCCTCCAGGTTTGGGATTTTTTAAAACATTTCTGAAACAATGTTTTTATTTAAAAATATATGAAAATGATGAATAAGTTGTAAATCAGAAAGATGTTGTAAAGATGTAGTATATACAGCCACTTTGTTATCTACCACAGCCCAATCGCACCTCTGTGATGAAATATAGCCATGAATTAGCAAAGGTTAACAAGGGCATTCTACCAATTTAATGCAAACAATAGTGTAAGTTGCAGGGGAAAAAAAAAACAAACAAAAAAACCAGCAAAAAAACCCAACCAACTTTGGTTTGGACAGAATATAGTAATAAAGAAATGTTAACATTTCCAATGAGCATATGTGATGAATAGGATGACAATTTTATAATTTTCTCTGTGTGAAGTTACTTGCACCAACTTTGTGTTTTCCTCTCCCTGAACTTAGATGACCATCCAATCCTGACTCACAGGGAGAGCCATAGCAGTGTACAGCCACTTGGACTTTGCATTGATCAATCAAAATTTTGTTGGCTGTATACTGAAACAATAAACTTTTCCTCCTAATGATCTCATTAGACTGTGATGAATAATCTCTCTGGAGAAGTCATCGAAGCCATGTCATCAGCATTATTTAAACCTTCTACACTTCTTAATCATTTTTATTATACCATTGTCTATAAACTCAAGCTAAGATTGGAAATCCCATTGTACTGGGTACATGGTTAAGTGCAGTCCTTGCCTGAAAGAGCTTAACTTCTAATTAGATTAGACAGCTGTGACAGCAATGTTCAAAATGTCACAAATATTTTTAAAGCTTGCCACAGGTTTTCCACCAGTACCACCTCAGGCTTGTATGTAAAAAATCATAAAAGAGCAGGACCAGGATTTTCAAAGAAGCATCACGCTTGTACACAAAATAGAAAATAGGGTCCTAAAGTGCGATAAATTAGAGTCTAGAAGCCTATAACCACGATTCTTACCCTCCCCTTTTTGACTTGTGCTGCTATTTTCATCTCCAGGAGAAATTTGTTTTCTTATCATGAAGCAAATAATGCTTTATCTTACTCTATCACTTAGAAAGACTGACATGTTTAAGCAATTCTATAAATTAGACACAAACCTGAGTTGAGCAAAAATAATTCATGGTCTAGTTCTGTCCAAATGCAACCTAAATCCTTACAAAAGCATTTAAACAAACCCCATACATATACGCAGGTGCCTGATGGTACAAGCATTATTAAAGACACAAAAGATATTGAAACACTGGCAATATTTTTTAGTGGTTTATATATTTAGGCAGATTTAAGCCCTGGCTCACTGGAGTGTGGAAGGATCATGCAGTCCCACTGATCTGAAAACTCTTAGTTAAATATAATGTACAGTCCATCTCAGTCAGCTCCTCAGCACTGAGTCACAATATGCTCATAGACATCATGTGTACCTTCTTATACCATTCTCATCACCGTAGTACCAAACTTTCTTGCAGAGGAGCACTAAGCAGTGTGCCAAGTTAATGTCCAGTATGGTTTTTTCTCCTATTTGTCCTTCACTCAAAAGAAAACTTTTGTGTGCAGTAATGTAATATAGTGTAGTAGCATTCTATAATTGTGAGAAACAGGATTAGAGGATGCAGGGAGAGGGCAAACTTTCTTTAGTTCTCCACAGGCAGAAGAATGAAAACATGTAAACAGGCCAGCATGTCATCTACTTGCTTGGAAAAAGGAGAAAATTAAAGGGTACACACCTCTAGGTAATGCATAATTTACACGCAACTCATAAAATATACGTAGCACAATGTATCATGATTTTGTGTATTACTTAACACTGCATATTGCTTTCATCATTATACACTAAGTTGTGTTTTCTACGTACTCTTAATTTGTGCATTACTACCATCTGACTATATTTAGTATTACATTTCTCTATATGGTGATCAAAGGATTTAGGAAGAACTCATATGGTACTCTTCAATTAAACAGAGTTAGTGCATTTTGGGCTGGGACAGAAGAGCAAAATTAGCATACAGGAGCTGTCTATGTGGCAGAAAGCATTGCTGAGACTTATAATCAACTGTTTGAGGGATTAAAAATACAGCAAAGCACTCACCCTTTTCAGGTTTCATTGGGAATTCAGACTTCAAAATTTTTTCAGAGTTCAGTTAAGAAAATTGCAGTGAGAAAGTCGTAAAAGAGATGATCAAAGAATATTCTTTCTGGGAAGATCTAAAATACATGTTATGTTTTCGTCCAGAAAAACTTTATTTAGGCTGTTATTCCTGCACATCCTCCTCTATTGTTGAAACCATTAAATTAATTATTAAATATACAAAGATTAAGAAAGAATGGCAGTACAGCCTGGTGATCATGGAATTCCCCTGTCTGATGAATATCTAGATCCCAATTCAAGCACTTTTTATACTTATAATAAAAATCCAACCACTTAAGTAGCTACTCCAAAACTCTAATAACTGGATACAAAGAAAATTCATGGGGAGTAAAGACGTTTTTGGCTTTGTTTCTCTTTCTCACCATTCTAGTCTGTTTCTAATTGGAAATAAATCAAACTAATTTACCTAAGTCAAGTTTCTTTTGCTTGCGATGATAATTGGCAAACAAGCTCCCTGTCCTTTTTCAAGTCTGGGAGTTCTTTCATCCTATTTTCTCGTCTTGTCCTGTGGAAGAGGAGAGTGAGAGAGCAACTGCTTACAGGTCTGGTAGCCAGCCAAGGCAACCTACAAGAGGAAGAAAATCTTTAATGGATGTATGGAATGGAATCTGAGAAAGAGTAAAAGGTCATGAGACAGAGGACTGAACACTGCCTCATCTTGGAAAAAGATTCTGGAACGAATTCATAGGTATGAAGCAATTTTGTTTATCAAATTGGGATCAAATCTTTAAAGAGACTGCTAAAAAAAGATGATTCATGGCAAAATTTATATACAACATACTTATTTCTGAATTTACCATAAATACAGACTTCTTATATTAAAAAAAAAAGAAAAAAGAATAAATATACTGATTGCAAAGAAAATGTAATAAACTATAAAAAATATGTGGCTGCATACATGAAATAGTTTATTAATTTCTCAATTGTGTCCAAATTTATCCTGAAATTCATAAAATATATTTGATGTTTGAGAAATAACAAATGCCATCCTCTTAAAGAGTCATAACAGTTAGATTTTCAGACTTCTCTTGCCATGACTTTTGGATTTTTAAATAGTAATAAATTTATGCAGCATATTTGATCGTTTTGAAAGGTAGCTTCAAAATAAATAACTTAGGTACAATAGGAAATGCCTCAGGTTTTTTCAGGTACTTCTTTTCCATATTGAAGGCATAAATCTATATGAAACAACATGAAAGGCACAGCAAAAAGAGTTAATGGAATACTCACAGCTTAAGGTCATAATTCTACATATTCATAACCACATTTGGAATATGTATGTATTTTAAATATGAAACTGCAAATTAAAACATTCATAGACAGCATCATATAAACTTGTCAAATACAAATCCGAATCATGAAATTCTGAGTAACAGCTCACATTTAGAATTTTCGCACGATTTTGTCTTTACATTTGTGATTTAATGCAAAATACTATTTAGTTAGCAAAATTAACAAATCTTAATCTAAATGAGTACTACTTGAATTACTGGTTTTATTCCATAGTCATTTGACACAAGAAAATAAAAGGGAAAGCACCTGAAAAAGCCACAAAAATAATTTTTGATGGTAGAAGCAAGATCCTTTAATAAATATGATTTGAGGAAAATCCTTTACTAAACCTTTACATTACCAAAACCCAAAAATAATTAGTAAAAGAGCAGCATATAGTATTTAGCCAAGAAACTTAATGATCTTGAATTTTTTAAGGAGCTGTATTTAATTTAGTTAAGAAATTTGTGATTCTGTGATTTTGCTATTTTAGCTTTCATAATCTTGTTGTTTTAGCTACTCTTAGTTCTAGTTATAGATAACTTTGTTCTAAAAAAATAAGATAGATATTATAGGAAAACTAGGGAGTAACTCAAGACTCATACACTCCAAAAGTTTTAATAAATGTAATCCACCTGCAGAACTTAATTAATAGTGAATTGCTTAGCTGAGACATTTAAATTAATATAGTATTGTTAAGGAAGCTGAGCTTTAAGTTATCCTTTAACTAGAGATGGATTAAATGTTTTAGTAGTAGTTGAAACAATAAGAGGAAAAATTGGGACTTGACAATTCGGAAGAGGGGCTATGGGAAGCCTTTGTGTTGCAACGTATATAAACTGGAAAGTTTTTGTTTCTTTGGACATCCTTGGTGAATAAATGCCTACTTGTCCCTGATACTGGCTAGCAACATTATTAGGGATGTTACTTCAATAACTCCTAAATTGTTGAAGTTTGAATCTTTTGGTTCTCTCCTTTGACTCAGTAGTCTAAAGAAATAATTTCTGATTTTCACACATGTCAAAGAAAATAATAATCTCTTTGCCTGCAGGAGTACTGCAATTGGATGTACTCTTTTTCTTTGTGAAAAATGGCTTTTTATGAAGCAACAGACAAAGGCTATTTCAGGATTTAGATGATTATGTTTTCCAGTGATTCAATACAAATTTCAAGAAATGGAAGAATGCCCGCTTTGGTAGCTTAGTTCAGCTACTGGATATTATCCAGTGTGTAATATTCTTTTTTTAGGAAACAAAACACTGAAATAAAGATTTCCTCCTTGCAATAAGTCTACTGAAAACAATTCTGCTATAGCTAATTTAAAACATGAGCAATACAGCCCTAAAAATATTTTTCCAAGGCAATATCTCTAACCACCCTCTAAATTGGAAAAATAAACTGCTCAGTCTTGTCTAGAATATTCTTATGCTGTATGATAAATCCCACCACTCTCTGAAGTCATTACTACATGGTATTCACTCATCAGTCAATTAGATAAATGCATGGCAATAGTCAACATGATAAAATGATATATTGGTGTGGGAAGATGACTGAGGGTAAAAAGATAACGGTACAGAAGCTATAGGGAAAAATACGTTGCTACTCCCTGGATGAAACAGGGTCAGCATACCCAACATCCCATACACAGTAAGATCTAAAAGGGACCAAATGGAGGGTGGAACAGAGTGGAGACATTGTGACCAGGCTCTGCTGAAACCATTGCAGAGGGAGCTCGGTGGGATTTTTTAGCTCATAGGCCACACAGCAGCTGGAAACCAAGGGAGAAAAAGGAAGCTGTTCTGCTCTTGAATCAGCAACTCTGGTGAAATCTTCTCCTTGGACTGACACGTGAGCCCATCCCAAAGTTATCACAGGTACTATGCTGAGACACCCACCCCTAGGTACAACCACCCCTCAGTGAGTGTGATGTATGACTAAAGTCACTCATGCTCCACACAAACACATTTTCGAACCTTAACCTGTTACAGCTTTATTAATGAAGAATGTTTTTCTGTAAACTGCTCATGTGAGTCCATCAGGGGCGCTGGCAGTCCCTGGCAGTGTGTAAACGCGTGGACACCCAGGAGGGGATTTCTCTGTTTGGCGTGTGACCCTGAAAAGTCAGTTGAACTCTGATCTACTGAACTGCTCAGTGAAGAGTCCCCATAATGGGATGATGACAGACTAGCTGGGCAAAAGGGTCTCAGCATTTCTGGGATGCAGGCTGACAAATCAAAAACTGAGAGTTTGAGTAAATCTCTGCTTTTCATGTGACAGATGGTGTCTCATATACGATAGCTTAATATATGAATGAAAATACCGCTTTTAGTTGAAAAAAATTGAAACTATTTTTTTAAAATTAATTTGGAATTAATTTGTTGATACTCAGAAACACAGTTTTGAATGCTTTTAAACTGTAATTTTTAATATATTCAGGGATTCAGACAGGTATATCATCAGTCTATGCATATTCTTCGCTGACGATTACTGTACTGTTTGCTACTTTTCAGTTGAAAGTAAGACTGAGGCTTTCAGGAAGACAGTTCATTAAAACAGAGAGGAAGTTGCAATATTTTCTTTTCTATCTTGCTTATAATCCAAAAACTATTTCTAGAAATGAAATAGTGATGGGTTTTGATTCTACAATACGGTACAAATTTAATTAAGTGGTGCACATTCTAAATAAGGAAAATGGTTTTATGTCCTGACATTTCAAATGAGAAAATCCAATCATAGGAACAATGAAGCACAGCAATTTTAGATACTTATTTATTTTATTCTTGATCTTCAAAATCTGATTTCATTAGCCTGATTGATATTTCAAACTACTCTACCAGACTGTAGATAAGTTAAATAAGAACATATATTTATGATAGATAAAGACATCATCATTCACTTTACTTTATCTCATCCATTGAGAAATTTTATTTTAATGCAATTATATTCAATTCCAGGCCAGCTGAAATTTATGCTTTGGTATAGTGAATGCAACCTCTGATTTTGGAGATGAGTCACATTTAAAATAATTTTCCAATTAAACTATGTAGAATTCAGCTGACATGCAATAATTTATTATATCTGCCACCAATTAATTAAAAATAAGGAATACTGGAGTTGATGAAAGTTTTTCCAAATTATCTGTGACATTATCTCAATTTGTTCAGAGGAAATATCAGGGCTTTGTATTCATCTATTTCTTCCAGTGCTAACTACAACTATGTTTTTTCTCCATGGACTAACTCACTATTACTGTCTTCATCTTCTTAGGCTGGTGAGATTGTGCAATGGATTTAACATCTAGGATTTTGGGAGGGAAAAAACATCAGTCCTATTCAGGGATGCCCACAACATAAATGTGTGCTAGTGAAGAAAAAGCTGTAGCCTAAATAAAAACAATTTTACGGTACTGAGCATAAACTCACAAAGATGTGCACGGACATATACATGAATTAAAAGCATGTGCTTGGAAAGAGTAAGACTTAGCAACATGAAAATGATCCAGAAGCAAACATACCATTCTGCAATTCCTAGTCAATATGCAGTAATGTTTCCTCTTAGCTATCTTTTTCATCAAGTATTTACCCTATGACAGTAACCTAAGAAAAAACAGTTCATAAAGTTCCGTCCTTCAATGGTCCACATATAGTGTTAGATCTTTGCTAAAAATACATACATTACATGTAGCATCTGCTAAGACTGAATACATAAGTTGATTTTTTTTTGCTTGTTTTGTTGCAAGTAACTTAATCTCATTTTTTTCACGAGGATGTCAGTGCATAGTGGCTTTGTAAATTTGAGGTTTGATATTTCTTATTAGTTTTCTCTTACATCTGTAAGAAACAAAGTTATTCCTTCTTTTCCTTCTCTTCTATTACTTCCTTTCTTCCTTTACCAAGTTTTTAATGGCAAATTAACCTTCTTCCTATGCAAGTTACCTACTCTGCTGAAATGCCAGACAGTTTAGACCATCATTCCCTGGCCTGCAGTCAGTGTTTTTCTGTTAGAAAACTTAAATTCATAAATCAGAAGATCATATGAGTCACACTATACTGTGATAGTCTTAAGCTGATAGTATTTCAACATGTGGCAGCCTATTTTCTCTTTTCTTTCACTGGATACCACCAAGAAGCAGCAGTTTCCTCTTCTTTGCTTTCCCAAACATGCATTTATATATATTGGCAGGATTCTCCCACTGCTCCTCTCCTACATAATGAAACTGAACTCAAAACTGAGATTCTCAGTTCCCAGAACCAAACAGTTCCAATAGAACTTAGCAGAGGGGACAGATCCTCTCCCTGGACCTGCAGGCAATAGCCACTAACCCAGAACACCATTACTGTTCTTTGCTGCAAGAGCACATTACTGGTTCAAGGCCAGCCTGGTGTCCTCCAGGATTCCCAGGCCATTTTCTGTAAAGCTGTTTTCTGGCTGTTCTGCTCTTGACATGTACTAGAGCATGGGATTTTTCCTCCCAAGCACAAGACTTTGCATTTTCTTTTGCCGAACTCATAAATTTCCTCTCAGCCCTGTTGAGGTCCCCCTGAACTGAGCACAACACTGATGTGTCAGTCACTCTTCTCAGCTTTGTATCCTCTGAGAACTTGCTATTTATGCTGTGTCCCATCATGCAGGTCATTGGTGAATATACTGAACATTACTGGTACCAGTATTGAACCCTGTGCTAGACTGTTTCTGACTGGCCTCAAACTGGACTTCCTGGTGCTCATCACTGGCATTTGAGACACATTTCAATCTGCTTCACTGTCTGCTTAGCTAATCTATACTTCATCAGGTTGTCTAGAAGGATATTTTAGGAGACTGTGTTGGAAACGTCATTAAAATAAAAATAAATAATATTCTTTGCTCTCCACTCAACTACATAAGCAGTCATGTTCTTCCAGTTTCTAATTATCTTTCTCTTCACTAGTCTGAACAAGTCATGTCTGTGATAGATTGTGCATTTTCTTCCTTTTTATTTTTGCTATCTACACCTTTATTATCATATTCTATAGTCTGATTTGAGTATTTATGATTCCTGAATGTCATTTATTTTGAAATACTTTTCTAAAATCTACTTTTTTTTTTAATATGGAATGACTTCCTCACTCTAATCACCAATAAGACTTACTATTTAATTTGCTTATTTATAAACAGTGTCCTGGAACAGCAGCCACAGCAATAGTATGCTGTTCTCAATCTGCAATAGCAGATATTGACTTTCAAAAGTGTTGGACCCTCTGAGAGTAATTGAGTGCAGATGATCTTCTCCATCTTGAAATGTGCAGAATATAATCAGACTAACCTTCTCTAAACATATCACATCTGTATTTTAAGTAACATTTATATAAAACTGACAATACAGCATTTTAAAATTTTAAAGATTTTTTCATACATAGAAAAAGTACAGCACAAACTTGTGTTAACGTATCATAGTACAAGATATAGTCAAGATCAGTTATATGCAGGTCATTACTGGACGATTACAAAACACCTTTCCTTATTCTCACAAAATAACTGCTTCCTTCCCTCATTCTTTCTGTGTTTCTCTCATTTTGGTATATTAGTGGCTCAAAAAAACCTGGTAGCACTACCATTTTTAATTAGCATAACAAAAAAGTATTTCTATCCTTCCAGGACCGCCTGTTGATTCAAATACATTTAGAGATGATGAGGGGTACCTTTTATAAATCCCTCTTGGGAGGTTATGTGCTCAAGTCACGTTTACATTAAAGAGATTTGTTTGCGTAGCTCCCCGTACACCATTTGGAAGATCTGCTTCTTGGAATATCAAATTACATTTTATGTGATAGATGTGAAGTCTGGTAAGACTAACAGAGTGAATTTTGTTGCTTGCTTGTCCTTCAGTTCAAAATTATCATTTTGTAAATTATTTAACTTAGACAGATGGGTACATAAGAACTGAAACTACATAGCCTTTCTAATGCCAGTATTAAAATATTATCATATTTAGAAAGCCCAGATAGCACTGGATTTGGGGAATTTTTAGTAGTATGATAAATAATTTATTTTTTTCTTAAATTCCTTTTCTTATTTTTTTCACAATAAGTTTCTGTTATGCAAAGAAGAAAAATAAAGAGGTATTCAAGATGAAAAAAGAATGACATTTAAGATGAGCTTTGAAGGTAATATATGCAGTTTATGTATTTGTATTTCATGTAAGTCCAACAGATTCTCAAGCCTGGAAACCAATAATCTTCTATTTCTAGTCAAATAGTGAATAAGTACAGTGTGTCAATTTAGGGTCCCACTGCCCTGGGTCACACTCAAAATAAGAGCAATTCCTGTAATAAGTAAAATGTCTTTACGATGCATTTATATATATATAGATATATATAGATAAATATTTAATCTTATCATTACCTGAATCCTAGTGAACCTAAGAAAATGTGAAGGCTACATCTGAAGTCAATGGGGACAGCTGTCTCCTACAGATTGTACCAAAATTTCTTTTTTTAATGAAAGAAAGGATTCAAACCATAACCTCTAAATTGATGACACTTCTCAGCATTTTGGGTTGATTAATTTTGCTGCTTTGTCACTCTCTGGTTATCTTTTTTTTCTTATATATTTCCATTTTGTTAACTTACCTTTTCTATAATCTGAAATCATATTGATATTTAATGAAAAAATGTACTGGAAAAAAATTATTAGGGTGCTTAACTTATTAAAACAAGTACTCTTTAAGATGAAAAAGCACAACTACTCCATCTTACTTCTTTTTTCCTTATTAATATCTGTATTCATTAAGAAAATACTTTGAAAATTTAATTCTTTTAGGAGAGAAAAATAAAAGAAAAAATAATAAGAATAAAACACAAGTAACTTACATCTAAGTTCATAACAATTTCCAAGGAAATCAGATAAAGAATTGCTTACTGTACAAGGAATAATTTTGGAGAAGGTGGTAGGAGTTGCATCAGTTTGCTCTGGACACAGACACTAGTTATAGTTACAACATCTCTGTCAATATTTTTGATTGATTTTTCTAATTTTTTAATTCAGCCAAGATTTTTTATTGGATATAATGAGGTAAAATAAGGAAGAAAAATATTAGTGGACAAATTAGAGTATAATGTTCGTGCAATCCTTTGTTTTGATAGTTTGGCTGTTCTTGTGAATACTCATGAACCTGCAAAAACCATCTTTAATTTGCTCATTTCAGAAATATCTGAATACAAACAATGAGCTCTTCATAAGAAAAACTTAACTAGAGCATCTAGGAAAATCTCTTCTTTAGCATCATATTTTAATTTCTGTCCATTTCTAGTACTTAACAGAAGCCCAAGGCATGCCTCATCCATAACAAACAACCTGACAGGAGGACACTAAAAGCAAAAAACACCGAAGAGCTTTGCTGAAAGTTCTTCATCATGTTCTTTGGAGGTAAAGTATGGCTCTGGGACCCCGTCCTTCCTATGTTCTTCGTGACCACTTACAGTTTGATGGAGAAAAACAGAAGATGATAATTCAGTGTGGGAGTTAAAAAAAAATGAGAAGTTGGGACATGAAATCTGCTGAAAGTGGCAGCATAGAGCTAAGGCTCGGGGGGAAAGAGAGCCGTAACTGCATGAAACAGAAATTACAACAAAAGGAAAGAAGAATTGGACTTGATTGGACATCAAGACTGTGACTAGAAAATATGATCGAAGAAGCTGAGTAAAAGGGAGACGTGCAGGCAGAACACTGAGGGAGGAGAATGACACAGACTGCAGGGAGAAGCCCTTAAACAGAGAATGGGCTGGATTGGCAATAAATCAAAGAACCTGGATGATCACCATAGGATAAACATGCAACACAACATTTCAGGAAATGGGCAGAAGAGTGTGCTCACAAAAATATACTGACTTCAGATTGTGGAAATGAAACTGGTTTTCCCTGATGTTAACAAGTATTTGTAACACATATGGACACAGAATGTGGAGTCAACTTCATGACATAAAATGTAAGGCAAATGGAGAGAAAGACTTTGTCATATTCTTCATCCATCCCATTCTTTGGAGCTAGGAAGCAAAACTTGTGGTATTTGGAGATGTTATCATTTAAGCATGAATTTAACATGGTCCCAAAGAAATAACTCCCGCAGTTCAGAAAGTTATGTCTAAAAAACTACCATATAAAAGGCAAGCAGTTATCTTGTTTTGCTTTTGTCATTTATTGATGTTAACAGCTCCATTGTAACTGCTGGGACCAGTCGAGGAGCTGGACCTGTTTTCTCCCCCAAAGAGACACCTGTTGGGTAAGAACCATACTCTATGCATGCTGAATGCTTTTATTAAGGAATAGAGCTATTGCTTTGAATACATTTTTGCAGTCAGATCACTGGCAATCCCTAAACCATAACCTGTCACAGTTTTATATTAATAAAGAGTGTTATTCCATAAACTGTTAGTGTGAATCCTTCACGAGCACAAGCAGTCACCAGCAGCAGTAACACACTCAAATAAAGAGGGAAGACCCACTGAGGGGTCTCCCTTACGCTGTTGGTGTGTGTCCCTGCCCAAGTCAGTCAAACCCCCCTTTGATCCAGGACTGTTCAGGGAAGAGTCCCTGTAATGGGACGCTGACAGACTGGTTGGGCACAAGGGTCTCAGTTCTCCTGGGACACTGACAGACAAATCAGATTCCAAGTGTTGCGGAAATCTCCTCTTTTCATGTGACACTGATCCAAGGACCAGCCAAGAAGAAAATATTTGCAAGGCACTCTGAGTTGGAGCGAAAGAGAATTTACCCACATGGGCATAAACCATATTGCACCATATTCCCTCAGGCTCAGTGAATGCAGCTGACCTTGCCCAGTATGTGGGATTAAGGTCAGATTTAGCTGTATTGGAGATGTAATGCATGTTTATACATAGGTATCTGCACAGACACATAGACACAGGTGAGTGACGTTAAATTCAGATTATGCCATATTCATTTGTGAATTTACGTTGCTATACAGTCAGAAGATTGAAACATTAATCAGTACATGTAAGACTCAAGTTACAACAAAGAGACATATTTTTCATTTCTTAAAATTTCAATATTTTGTCCTTAAAACCTACCCAACATTTTCAGACATTCTAGATTTTCTCCTAAGGAACATAGAGATCTAAATTTTTGAAAGTTTTGATGTCAAAACTGT
Source organism: Callaeas wilsoni (assembly GCA_013398955.1). NCBI lineage: Eukaryota > Metazoa > Chordata > Aves > Passeriformes > Callaeidae > Callaeas > Callaeas wilsoni. The sequence continues at coordinate 26,378 of VWPU01003945.1, forward strand.
CAGAAATCATTAAGACCTTAAAGACTCAAGAGACAAAAATCAATGCCTGAGATTTTAGAGGGAAGGAAAAAGTAATTTAGAACTGTCTTCTTGAAAAGAGATAAACATAACAGTGAACCAAAGTCTGAGAGCTGCTGGCTGCTTTCTCTTCCAAGCTCTCCACTTTCTTTCCTATTATTGTATTATGGCCTCTAGGTAGAATTAAAGTGATACTTGCTTATTATTTTGGCGGACATTTTTGCCTTGTTGAGGTCTACCACTTCCTATCTGTACTTATTTTAGCTAGATGCTATGTTGTATTAATGTATGTCATATGACACTTTTGCTGAACAATTAAGTTTGTAGGAACTTAAATACATCATTAAAGGCAATTTTTTTTTTTTTTGCTTGAAATATTTTCACCCATCTAGATTAGCTACTTAGGAAATTCTTGGTGTTCAAGATGTTAAATTTATTAGTCTCAGTTTTGGTTAACCTGTAGAACATAACAATTAAAATTAAACCAGAAAGAGAGAAGTAGTTATCAACATTTCTGACTTGTATATTGTGACCTATGTGGTGCTCTATCCATAGGCAGAATGGCACTTCTTTTGTGCTATAGAAAACCCAGGATATAGAATCATCTAGAAAATCACAGAATTGCATGGGGGTTTGATTTGGAATGGACCTTTAAAGGTCATCTAATCCAATTTTCCTGACATGAGCAGGGGTAGTTTTTGCAAGAGGGACAAAATCCACCTGTCTTCATCTATCGATGAAAACTTTTTTTTCTCTTGTCCACAAGTTATTCCATAATTGTCTGCCTCAGAGCTCCTAGCGTTATCTTTTGGGAGTATATGGACCACTGTTTTGCTTTTTTATGCTTTTAAAGCTGAATATTTAAACGAGAAATTGTGCCATTTATATGGGTGGTATTATTATTGTTGTTGTTATTATGTACAGTTAAGTCCTATACATGGTGTTTCAAACCAGATAGATAGATATATAGATAGATAGATAAGCCATTTTAGATAGCTCGGCTGAATATTTTCTTTGGGAGCACCCAGATTCTGAGCTCAGTTTTTTGCAGGCTGCTAATAACAAACATGTATGGTTATTATGTTACTTATGCTACTGAGACTGTGCTATGCCAAGGTAGTGCAATCAAAAACCTCTGGTCCAAGGCACATTTTCTGTGCCATGATTGCTTTCCTGCTGCCTTTTGCTGTTTCCAGACATATTTCCTCTCCTTTCAGACTGGAACACACCTGTTTTTTGTTGTTCTTAAGGCTAAACCATGGAAAAGATCAGTATTCAAACTCTCTCATGGAGGTACTTGTGCTAGTCATTCATTGATGCTTGAGATCCCTTGAAAGACTTGGTAACTCCAGGTTTTACTAACATATCCACAGACATCCTAACTGCCTATTAAATACAGTAAGGTAAGACATAGATTGCAGACTATGTATATCAAACTGCTGTGTGCACATCAGTCAGTTCAGACACACACAAAAACAGTTGTCAGACACATTACAAAGTCTAATATAGAAAGTTTTTCACTGTGAAGAGCAAGTGGTTTTTCTCATCTTCCTTCTGTATAGAAACCCAAATTTTTTAATTATACAATTCAATTAAAATATTTTTTAAAGAGCCTGTAAATGTGATCTTTCCCTTCCCATAAAATATGGCACACAAACCTTTTCCAGAAATCAACATTCCTTTATAGAGCACTTTCCTTTCCTTTGTATTCTTTTGCCAAAAGTTCAGTTGAGGGAGGTCCTTTCAGAAGTCAGTTTTGTGAGTCATAGCCATCATACTTTAACACGAATTTTACTGTACTGTAATTTCTTTGTCAGTTACATGCCTATGTCCAAATAAAATTACTGAGTTCTAGTTATAACTTCATATTTCCAAAAATACCTTAAACAAAGAAGAAATATATGCATTCAAGAAAACTCTGTTGCACAGGTTATAGCATGATTATAGTACTCCAGATATCAGAGACAGAAATAAGATCCCTGTATTCATCCACTATCAATAAAAAATTTGATCTCCACATTATCTGCTTATCTGTAACACATATGGTACTGGGAGGAAGATCCCATGAGTACAGAGCCTCTTGCTCTGCCTCTCTCCTCTACCTTTCCCTGAGGACATTAAGTGAAATGTTTTTCCTTTCATTGCTCTTCTTTTATCTACTCTTCTAAACCTCTTTGTTCCTCTGTTTGGTTTTCATCTACTCTGAACTGCTGCTGTGGTACTGAATGCTGATGAAACAATAACTTATTCCTACTTAGAAGGTTATTTTTCAGCTGTATTTCTTAGCATAACATAGCTATCTTGCTTTTTTACAGGGAATCTCTGCATCCATGATAAGGGCAACTAACTCAGCTGTTTGCAAGTACCCTGGATGTGTGAGGGATTGCATGCATGGGTGAATACTGCAACACAGGCAGAGTGATAATGTGACACCCTTCCAACTTGTCACTGATTCTGACCCTCTTTCTGCCTTCCTAATGCTCTGCTGGTGCTGTGTTACTGTGGCTCAGTCCCAGCTCTGTCCGTTGTCACCATGCAAGGACATTACCAGTCCCATCCCTCCTCTGCTGGCTCCTCAGACCCGTCAGTTGACATTTCTGATTCCTTCCTTCACCTGACTGTGTCAGCTGCCACTTTCAACAAAAATGTATGTTCAGGTACATTAGCTCAACTTTTTTTCTGGTTTTGTTTTTCAGAACAGGAAGGAAAAAATTAAAAACCCTAGGATTGAAGTTGCCCTTTAAGGTCACTGAATCCACTTTCCTCCACTTAATGGAACTGTACGTCACAGCAGAAGTGATCATGTGAATGCCTATATTTGTACCATGAAGGCACAGTACAAAACAACTTTTAACAGTCAGAAAAATAATAAAACACTGAATCAGAGGAAACAATATTGTATTTTGTCAAAGGAAGAAAAAAATCTCAGGAAATAATGTCTTCAGAGGAAAGAATACAGTTTTTAAAATCATCTCTATTTTCCATCCTAAGTAAGACAATATGAAGGCAGAAGTGTTGAATTTGAACAAAAAAATCATATACATGATGTTTATCACCATTAATATGGACAAAAGTCAAATTTATTTCATAGGCTTCATAAGAATTTTGTTTGAAAGGACACAAAATAACTCAAGGAAGATTTTTTAATTTTTGTTTTGCATCTCTGCTAGAGGGTGGCAATAAACAGAATATCTAGATTCTGCATTGCAGTGTAGTATTTTATCCTCTCTAAATTACATTTGAAATCTTTCAAAACAAAAGATACTTTTTATTTTTCTTAGTTCCTTGAAATTTCCTCTGTGACTGATATAGATAAAAAGCTGTGTTTTTTCCCATAGACAGTGTAGACCTCTTGTTTACCCTTTCCATTTTACAATAGTTCATAGTGATCCATCTTCTAGAACAAACACAAACAAGATGCATTCAGCAATTTTTCCAATCACTGCAACTCTTGACAGAATATAGATTGAAAAAAAAATCAGTTCAGAGAAGGTGAATGTGATGCTGATCAATTGTTGGAAGCAGCTTGACGAAGTGGGAAAACTGACGCTTTTTCAAGTTGTATAGTGAGCCATCACAATGCTGCTGGTATTCTATGCAGGTACTGATTTTCTCTGCAGAACTGAAAGTTTGTTATTTCTGTAAGAGATACAAACTACCAGGACTATCAGATCTGCTAGTGCTGCTGTAACATCAGATAAGCACATGGAATTTTTATATATATATACATGTATATATGGCTAGGAGCTGAAGATAAGGTTCTTTTTCCTTTTATTACCATAGTATAGAGCTTCTGTACAAGCTTCTCCTGGTACACCAGATAACTTTATGGAACAATCCACAAGATTTAACAAGGAAATAGCATAAATTACAAAAATACTATTTTCCTTTCAAAGAGGATTTTATTTGTTCAAAAATTCTGTGCATGTAATTCTTACTATAAAAATTTGTAAAGAGTTAAAAGTCTCAGGAGAGATTTGTGTTCTCTGCTAATCTTACAGAAATTTCCCATAAATATAATTTGCCCCTAAAGGCATGTGTAGAGTGATTGAAGGGATGTTTTTTTCCAGGAAGCATGTTACAACTGTCTCTTTGGGCTTGCATCTGTTCGCCTTTAGCTGTGATGCTATTGTCTAGATAGTCAAGGTGCTTGCTGCTTTGGGAGTACTGTCTTGTCATGTAAGACGTCCTGGAAATTAGCATCTGCACCAAACAAAGACCAAGGACTAAAGGGAGGTTGCTGATGATAATGCAGTTCTGCCACTCTGTTGTTAGGCATTATTTTAATTATATACCCAGCACTCCCTTACTCTGATTATTTCGATGGACTGCTTCTTAGGAGGGTTTTAGGTAAGGAGTTCACAGATCTCTTATTTCAGACAGGAACAGGAGAGATTTGAGATCACCTTTGGCCCTGAATCCATGTCTAAAAGTAGTATAAAAACGGACTGACTGAAAAAGATCTGAAGGGATGGATGGTTGTTTCAGTTTACACTAAGATCAAGTCACAGCAGGTGCACATGCTACAGCCCACAGAGGGCTGCTCAGCTGGATAAGCCCATCCTGTAACTCCCTTCCACCTGCCATATCCAAGCCCCAACTGCTGCCAGTACTTGTGGATTCACTGAGGAAGCTTTGGAAAATAAAGAATCAATGGTGTTACCACTGTTCAGATGAAAGGATTCTTTGATCCAAAAGACTACATCCAACAGCACCACATTTTCTGTGAATTTCTCTAGAAACTCTTTCAGAATAATAAGGCAGAATAATGTTTTGCCATTCTATGACTTTAAAGAAGAGTAACATTTTAAGATGTTTTTTCAAATCCAAGTGTTGACATTTGCATTTTAAGTACTCTACAGGGTTTTTCAGATTTGTCTGTTTAATACATTTTATAACTGTGGTAGGTTGACCTTGGCTGATTGTCAGATGTGCACCCAGAACTTCTTAACCTCCTTCTCAATTGGAGTTCCCTGAAAACTGGGTGGAAAAGCTCATGGGCCAAGATAAAGACAGGGAGAGCCCTTACAAATTCCTATCATGGGCAAAAGAGGTTTGACATGGGGAAAACTTAGTTCATTACCAGTTAAAAAGAGAAGTAGATGATGAGAAATGAAGGCACAACAACATGGTCTCCCTTCTCCCCAAGTAACACAGTGGGAGTGGGGGCTACAGCCAGTCTGCGATAGCTCCTTTCAGCTACTTTCCCAGACTTTATCCTCTGCTGCAGCATGCACGCTCTTCATGGGCTGCAGTCCTTTTCTGCTCCAATGTGGGACTGCCAGGCTGCAGCTTCCTTTAGGACTTACCTACCTGCTCCAGAGCGGGTTTCTCCATGGTCTGTAGTGTGGATATCTGCTCCACTGTGGTCTCTGCTTGAGCACCTGGAGCATCTCCTCCTCTTCCTTCTCCAGCCTCAGTGTTAGCGGGACTGTGTGTTCCACTTTGTCCTCTTCCCTGCTGTGCAGTGTTTTTTATCATGTCTCACATAAATTCTCCCAGAGACACCACAAACTCCTCTGCCAAGCTCAGCTGTGTCCTGCAGTGAGTCCATTTTGGAGCCATCTGGAACTGACCGTGCAGCACAGAGCAGTCCCTGGCTTCTGTTCACAAAGGCCACCCCTGCAGCTCCCACCATTACCAAAACTTCGCCACTTACATTGAACGCCAAGAAATTAGATAAATTATGTTTATTGCAAATACATAGAGTCACGCATAGACTGTTCCCGAACATACTGTGACTTCTACACTTCTTCTCAAGTTAGGCAAAATTTATGAGCTTAACACACAAAAAAATTTAACAAGAGACAGCTGCAGGGACTGAGCAGGGAATTGTGATACTTCTGGTAGGCATAATTTTTAGGAAATTATTTTGTATTTTCCGTGTATTTTTAGGTTAATATAAAAGGAAACCTGTTAAAATCTACAATTCATGAAGAATAGAGTTGCCTAGAATAGACATCTTTTAAAAGTCAATAAATTTAATCAGTTAAAAGTCAGAGTTGATGCAGACCTAATATCAAGATGTTTGTGTCTTTTTTGTTAGTTTGTTCTGTTTTGTTTTGTTAGTATTACATCTAGGTATGAAGCTGGAACAAACTCCAATAAAAGTACAAGGAGATGAATTGTATTCTCGCAGAAAATATAAAGCAATGATTGCAGCACTGATTGTCATAGCAACGGAAACATAGCAGACACAACATTTTTCTGAGGTGTAGGGTCTGTACTCACCAACTTACTGACACAGTATGAAGCAACACTTGCACTTAACAGGGCTACCAGCCAGTGTGGCAGTGGGGACTGAAAGATTATAGGAAATTATTGAGGACCTAATAGGAACAGACAGACTCCTAGGATATATGTTTTATTTATCTTATTAGAAAAATAGAACAATAGAAACTCTATTCCATATCTACATTAGAAGATAGGGATGTACAGAAAAAGCCAGAAATAGTGTTTGACTGAGAATTCATATGAGCATGCCAGCAGGAGACAACAAAGTGCTGTCTCCATGGTCTGGGGAATAGATGAAGGACGATTGACTCAATCGGGTCTGAAAACTTCCTGCTGTAGCCCCACACTCTACATCTTTCACTCTGGTCCTTTGCCTTTGCAGGTGAATTCACATGTCTGAGTGTAAGCACCACCAGGATGGACAGAGAGTTGCATATGGGAGGACAGGACCAAGAAAAAGTCTTAAGAGGAGGGGCTGAGGGAATGGGTGGTGTTTAGTCTGGAGAAGAGGAGGCTGAGTGAAGACTGTATCACTCTCTACAACTACCTGAATGGAGGTTTTGGAGATGGGGGAGATTGGTCTCTTCTTCCTAGCAACAAGCAAAAGGACCAGAGGAAAGAGCCTCGAGTTGTGCCAAGGGAAGTTTAGATTGTATATTAGGAAAAAATTATTCACCAAAAGGCTTATAGAGCATTGGAATGGGCTTTCCAAGGAAGGAGATGAGTCACCATCGCTGGAGGTATTTGAAATACATGTAGAGATAGTGTTAGGGACACAGTTTGGTGTTGAACTTGGTTAATGGTTAACAGTCGGACTTAATGATCTTGGAGGTCTTTTCCAGCCTACATGATTCTATAATTCTATGACCGGAATAAACTTTTTCTGTGGATTATTAAACTGCTTCTCCACCTCTGCAGTTGTACACACAAACTTTGCCCCAGAGCCCTCTGCTGCTTTAAAAGACCACAGAAATGTGGGAGCCATCTATAAACAGTGGAAGGAGTTTTTCTAGAATGAACGGGATACTACTGCGACAGAGCTTCTGATAATCATATATTGTACTATTTGGTTATACAGCTAAGTGCCCCTCCACCAAAAAAAAATAGATAGCACTGTTTTGTTTTCTTTGACAGACTTGGCCTGGTGTTCAGGAATGCTGGAAATGTCCCTTCTCTGAAGAACTGCATTGCCTTTACTCAGAAAGAAAAGAAATATCTTAGTTCTGAAAAAAAGGTGAGCTTGTAAGGTGAATTAAAACGCAAAAAATGTTGGGAGAATCTTCAAAATTGCAAGTTTCTATCTAAATTTTCAATGAAGGTATGGTTTGACATTAACTTAGTTATATTAGTAAAGTGACATGAAGAGTTGTATAATCATATAATTTTATTAGCTATCAGAATTAAAAATATTTTACAGGTAATGTAAGAGATAAGATGACAAAAAAATTATATTTAGGAGTTTATCTTACTTGCCCATGTCTAATTCATACACACATTTTAAGGCAGACTCCTTCATCTCCAAATATTTGCTTTTCTTTCAACTTTTCAGGAGTCCAAGCACCATCAGTTTATTGTCACAAAAACCTGCCCATGTTAAATTTTTGCTGCTGACAGCACGAGTCAGGAAAGGAACATAGATGGTTTACTCTACCATGCCAAGAATCACTACTCAGCAAGATTTTTTCCTTTAATTTCTGATGAGATCAGAAGAGCTTAAACAGGTATTAGAATACTAGTGCAGTCCACACCATTGCTATTAATAGTAGCATCGACATTTTCCAAAGAAAAAAAATTCTGAATAAGACCCAATTTACATGTATATTTATTTATATATCCATATATTAGCTGGAACAGAAACCTGGGATGTTTTTCATGTGTCAGGTCTCATTCATTTTAGTAATGTGCTGTCAGTATACTGCCAACATTTACAACAGAAATGTCACAGATGGTGTGTTTAAAATAGAACTGGCAAATTCACTTGCTTCACCTGAGGTGCATTGAAGTGATGCTATACTTTATGGAAAAGCTGAAAATGTTTTTCTAGATTAGGCTAAAAGAAATTGGATTAACTCCTCAAACGTAATAATATATTTTTTAGCCATCTGAGGACCTCACTCGGAAAGTTACTTCACTTGGGAAAATTGAGGGAGAGTTGATCATGTACTTTCTGTGGCAGTATGAGTACTTTTTGTATTTTAAGGTGAAAGAAAACAAACTTACATAAATTCTAACTTTAATGTAAAGTTGTGACTCAGGGGAGTTACAGGTAGGTGAATTTAAAATTGTTTTTATTTCAAAAGTCAGAAAACTGCTTGTATAGATGCAGCATAAAATTTTGCAAGCTGTTCTTTTAATAGACCTCTGTTAGCAAGGGACTACACATGAGAAGTTAGTTCAGTCACAGCTACTGAAAACTTGATTTTTTTTTTTTTGTACTGCCATTGAACACTATCAGCTGATGTACTAATGATGTAGAGTAGTCTGAGACTAGGCAGTGGAAGAATAATGGACTCTAATGCACTGTTTCAGGATAATTTAAATCAGTAATAGAGTGATAAAGCTTTTACATTCTAACATCACTTACTTATCATAAATATGATAAATATATTACTGATACATGACAGTGTTCTGGTTTCATATTAACTGATAAATGAGAGTCTAGCTTTAGAGTTATAGATACAGCTCAGGTATATGCTTCTCCTGGTATAGAGTTGCACTGCACAATAATAACATAGCTAGCAGATATATCATTATTTCCAGTAATGTAAAAAATTCCTGAATTAGAAATTATCTATAATAATAAATTAGTATTATTATTATTATAGAAGAGTTGAGGAAAATCAACAAGGAATTTTGTAGCATCTCCTGATTTAAATATGTAAGAATATTTTAAAGTTAAGGACTTGCAGATTAAATTTTCCTTTCTTTGCACATTCCTAATCAAATTGTTGCCAAATTTTAGGAACTCTTTAAACACAGAAAAGAGTCAGGTTTAAAAGGGAGACGTTTATTCTGTGCAGGGTGCAAGGTGGAAGTTTACTGATGCCTTAGGATTTTAGCTTTTGTGTTTTCATACATTCGTAATCCTGCAATTCTTTAGTGTATAACTCTGAGCTCTATATAGAGTGTTAGCCACTGCTTTTCCCATTTTTGTCAGACACAACAATTCCTCTCTAGGCTTGAGAATCAAGGACACCTTACTGATTCAGGCCCCAAGAAATGTAAACAAAAGTGAGTTGCGGGGGAGTAATGAAAATGTAGTAATGTAGAAATGAAAAAATATAAAAGTATAAAGATATCTCTTAAAAAACATATAAGGAAAAGATAGAAAGAGAAAGAAAGTTTAAGAATGGGTAGCAGAGGGGAAAGACATCAGCACCCATGGATCCAGCAATGAGACTTGGTTGTTATAGTTTCTATGTCTGGTGTTCAAAATGTTGGTCTCATTCCTGATCCAACAGGAATGGGGGAAGCTCATACAAAATAGTGTTCAATGTGTTCAGGTGGGAACACCCAGGTACCTCCCTTGGGGCAGAGGGGGTTTACAATATTTGATATAAAACTGGATCATGCACGGTCCTCTGGTGGTTGGCCCCAGAAATGAGTCTGTGTACTTTGGTGGTCTTTAGTGGTTTATGACACCTTCTAAGATGTGACTGCTGCCTCTCACACCAGCCAGCACAGTTGAGCGAGTTATATCCCACCCGAAAGGATGAATATCTTCAGGCCTACGTGTCAATGTGAATGCCTGGACACCTTTCCCACAAGGGTCTGTGGGGGAAAGTTTTACACTCGAGCCAGTTGTGTAAAGGAGGACATTAGCATGATAAAAAGCATTATCCCACCTCCAGGATCTGCTTCTTATCAGCCTTACCTGGCTCACAATCCAGGTTTTTGCTAATCAAAGGTTTGATGAGGCCATCCTCTGTGGTGGGGGTCTTCATCTGGCCTGTTCTTACACAGATCAGAGGTTTTGCCACCACACACTTGAAAGCTCTCCTCCTCCCCTTGGTTTGGGTGTGTGTGTGCAAACCTGGCCTCAGCAAAGCACCTGCTGCTTTTGCAAATGGCTGATTGCTTTAGTCATTGACCCTTGTCATTCCAGTCTCTCACACTGACAGGTGTGTTCCCTGTCATGCCTCCCCCAGGTCAGACACTCCCTCACCTGGGCAGAAGTCGGACCTGACCCTGGAGACATTCTGCTTGCTTGGCTATCAGGGCAGTGTGACAGCTTGGCACCATGGCTCTCAGCAGCTGCTGACAAAACCAGCTGTGACACTTCTGCCCAGTAAGTTATTTATATGTTGTATCACACATTCTTCTATTGCTTATTCTACTATATCATGCATCCTGAATGCAATTTTAATTGTTTATCTGTACACTAAACATTCATTGATATTCTCATTATTAGCAGCACCATATTTTGCAGTCATTCAATATATCTTTAGGTGATGTATTTTTTTTATTTTTCCTTTTAAATACTTTCTGTGTATAACACTGGTGTTTTATACAGACAATCTGCTCTGGGGTCAGTTACCTAACATAGCTAATTCATACTAATTCAGTTGCACAGCTACAATGATTTGAGATCAATTCTTTCAGGCTGGCATAACATTTCGTTATCCTGGAGAATAATTTTGATTTGCTTTTCAAAAGAGATCATTTTAGAGTGCTTTTCCCCCTTAAAACAAATAAATAAATGAAGCAGTGCCTCTACTAATACAGACATGCTAAATATGAGTCTCTATGTATTAAATAACTAGCTACAAACAGAAGTATACTATTTTGAAATGTTATTAAAACTGTTTTAAATTGTTTTCACTCATTGTTGGTACAGGAGGAAAAATATGATATTATTCTTTTTATTCTGAATTCTAGGAAATTTTGAACATTGAGGGTTTTGAGATTCTCTGGGTCTCCTTAAAGACCTGTGAATCTCCATCAAGTATTAGTTACTCCCTTTTGTACCATGTGGTGTGTTTACTTGCCCTTTCAAAGCATTTTTCCCTTTCTAATATCAAGACCATTTCTATGATTCTGGTGCTACTGGTATCAGGTGACTTTTGATCTACAGTTGATCTTATTTAAAGAGGAGCTTAGAACAATAAAGTCTTTACAATGCCAAAGGGAACACCATTTGCTTCAGGGAATTCACATTTAAATGTATAAATGCAGTTTAAACATTTGAATTTTAAGCACACAGAAGAGAAAAGTTTTGTATAACTCTCCATATAGTTTCTTATGTGAGTAAAAAAATGCACCTATTTTACCTACAGTTCTTTTTTTTTATTTTGTAACAATAAGTATCAAAAATATTTTGAGGTTTTTTTTCATAAAACAAACAAACACTCTCTGTTTCCTAAAAAAACCCCAAAAGTTGTATTGTACTGTCACCTATTGTTTCTTTGCTTTTAAAATCCTACTAGACTTTTAGGTTGAGCTGTAGTTCAAGGAAATGGCAGGGGAAAATATTATATGAACTATTAATTTTTTTGTCTATATTCAATTAAGGATGTCTTGAATAATCTAACCATAAGAAGTATTTTTTGTTGTAAAGCAATATCCTTCAAGGTGACGCCTGAATTAATTAGGAATATAATCAAGTTTTATACCTTTTTCACTATTCAGTCTGTAACTCTCTTAGGCTCTACGAACAATTCATTATAATTCAGCAATATGATAAAAAAGGTCTTGCAGGTTGTTGGGTTATTTTATTCACCTCCTCTATCTTTTAAAATAAATTCATGTTCATAAAACCTAACAGGTTTCTTGCTGTCTGGAATGAAATACTTCTAACAGTTATTTTAAAAAGTAAGAGCTAAAGTTAAAGATGAAAAATTAAGTTTATAAATTAAGATATAATAAAAAATTTGACAAATCATAGAATTCATAAACATCTGATAAATTCGTGTTAACAGCCCTAATTGTAGATGGAGAAATAAAAATTACGCAACGTTTCCCTTTTCTTTATGGTGACATGAATTTAGATCTAATTAACTAATAGTGTATTACTTGATATACTGGATCATATAGATTTTTTTCCAATGACTACTACTTGAGATTTAGCCAATACTTCAACCATTTCCCTTTCGAAAATGACTTAGCTCCTTGAATTTGGATTCAATGGAAAGTGAAATAGGAAAATTAAAACTTGCTCTTCCATTTAACCTTTTTGGACACTGGATAAAATTGTATCTGGTAAGAAAGTGGTTATAATGAACAGTGACAATACTTTCCCAAAAGTCCTCTTTGTTTGTATATTGTACCTGATTGTGATCATTGGCAAAAATACAAAACAAAACAAAAACAAAAAGCCCAAACACATCCATGACTCTAAGAGATATGTTCTGTCTATCTTCTGTGATACTTTGAAACCATCAGTCTTCTTTGGCTGAAAAGGCAAGTCTAGCCCCAGACCCTGAGAACTGAATGTCTCATTAGGGCCTTCCAACACTGAAAACCCTACCATTTTATTTTACAACAGCTATTCACTCTAGGAGAGTAGCAGAAAATACAGCAATAGCAGCCAGGTATATCCTCAGGTACGAGAAACTGCAAGCCATCAGTGATTCCCTTTGCCATCTGTACAATCGGAGACCTCTAGTCTAAGAGAGGTCAACAGTCATACTATAGCTTCTTGGTTAATTGGCAAATTTCCTACCTTTGCCACATCGCTTTCTGGGAGCTGCTGACAAATTTCTGAACAGGAGCAGAGAATCCTGATAATATCACCTACTAGGATTGTGAGGCATGCTCAGCTCTCAAAGTTAATTTTAGGCTCTCTGAAGACTAACATGTATACAGATGCACTGGTTATATTTGACTTGTGTTTGAAAGTTACTATTACTTTTTAAAGTACTGCTACTTTAAAATAAGAGGAGTTCATACAGCAATTACAGGATTTGAAGAGCTTTTGTGTTGAGACAAATCTATTTTTTTTTTCTTACATTTGATGTGAACATCATGATGAATATATTACTTTCCCATTTTGCTTGTCCAAATCTACTAATTGATAAATTTAAATAAAATAAACTATATGTGCATACTGAATGCATTAATTAGCAAAAAATCACCTTTAATTCAGGATTCTTACAGAAAACACAGTTATGCATGCGTGGTGTGCGTATCTATATATGTGTAATCTGAGGAACTTTGCATTCAGTTTTCACTTCTGATTTTTTAATCTTTGGAAATTTCAAATCCAATTCCATTTCTTAGAAGAGTACTGATGTTGCAGATATAAATTTCCCACATATTTTGAGAAAATAGTTGACTAATGGATGAGGAAAAGTGACCCCATAGAGGAAATAATTGGTTGCCTGAAAAACTCAAGTTGGACTTGTTACTAAACACTGAGAATTTCCAGGAAGAAAGACACCATATCTGCCAACCTAGGTAAGAAAAACACTAAAGCTAAACCTTCCATTTGCAATGCAATCCTTCACTTCTTAATTTGTCTTTCCAAAGTGAGCACAGATTTTCACAAATGTCTTCAGTCTTGTGACCAGCGACAGGACTTGGGGCAACAGCATGAAGCCAAGTCAGGGGAGGTTTAGGTTGGACATCAGAAAAAGGTTCTTCAGACAGAGGGTGGTTGGGCACTGGAACAGCCCTCCTGGGAAGAGGTCATAGCATCAGGTTTGACAGAGCTCTCAGGCACATGATGTGTCTCTTGGGGATGGTGTTCTGCAGGGCTGGGTGTTGGACTCAATCATCCTGATGGGTTCCTTCTAACTCAGGATATTCTGTGATTCTGTGCTTCTGTGAAACATAACTGAGAACACCACTTAGAACTGACCTGTAGCATCTCATGTAATCCATTTTGAAAAAACTGGAAACTTCATTTCTATTAAGAATAGAAGACATTGTTAGGTCAAAAAAGATCAATGCTGTAAAAGAAACAGGACCAAAATAATGAGCACTGGGATTCCAGACTTCTACATCTGATCTCCTCTGGTCTCCCTTAGGTAAAAAAAAAAAAAGAAAAAATTAAAGATGTAAGAAATGTCCTTTCCCTCTCCAAGCTCAGAGTCTCATGCCCTGCCAGGACAGCTCTGCCACTGCCTTAGAATTTCCAGCCTCAAACTTCCTCTCGAAGATCATGTTTTCATTCTTTCTTTAAATATTAATAACATGACATCAACATTTCCTTTGTGTACACATTAAGAAGTATTTCTGTTAAGCACATTTAGAACATTTTTTTTCTTGTACTTTTGTATACTTTGCTAAACACTAAGATGTTTTATTATGATGATCATAATGCACACAAATATGAAACATTTAGGTATACTATAACACAAATACATTTTAATAATAAGATTTTGTGTAAACGCTTTCAGAGTTTCACAGAAATTCCAGTCTCTTGGGGAATATTTCTTCCAAAAGAAGAAATTTCAGGAAAAAAAAAAGAAACCAAAAAAGCTGAAAGAAGAAAGTTGAAATTGAATGTCAAGAAAAGTCTTTGATTCTGTGATATATATAAAAGATGAGGCGTGTATACAAAACACAAAAGCTAAATGTTCTCATTCCAAAGCTTTTAACGGATCTTATCAAAATACAATGTACAGGCTTTACCTAATGATTCACCTTTTCTGATTCAGATGGACTATAGGAGTAAAAAGTGCAACATGACCCTTAATTGCTGCCATTTATTTGAATTCCTTACCTTAAAATAAATTGGCTCTATTCCTGGCTCATGTTCTCAAAGAAGCTAATTTGAGTAACAAATTATCTTCACAGCAATTCCTAGTGCTTACAGGTAACTTAGATTTTTGTATAGGAAAGTTTTCCAAAACTGTTCTGTGAAATACTTTTATCAATATGCTCATAATGATTTAAGATTATGACCCCTACCCCATTATTTCAAAAGGTCACTTGTTTGACTCTGTGTATACAAGGCTTTATTACTGTTATTGCTATTATTAATAATAGTATTTAATCCAATTCAATTTTATGAGTGGAATACTTCTACTGGCTTTGGCTATCACGCAGGTCTGATCAGCAATTACCAGAGTCATCCTCCCATCTTTGTATTTATTTTTGCATTATTGTCCTATGTTTAGACATTTCCCTCACCCCACTTCTTCACCTAATTTGTTTACCTTAGACACTCTTTTACAAAGTAAGTCAATAATTCCACAATTCTCATTAATCTCGTCTATTAATGGGCCTACTGCATCATGTCATTCTCATCTATTTTTTTTCCCAGTTTATGCATAGATTTTTATGCAGACAGGTATCTACAAACCTGTGCAAAATTAGATGACTTTGCTGAATCAAAACAGTATTGTAGAGAACTACTCGTAAGTGCGGGACCTATCAATACTTTTGGGAAATTTGTGGATATGGATGTGAAAACCAAGATAGGTATGTTGAAAACCCACATATGAAGCTTTTGCAGGGCATTTCTAGAGCCAGGCAAAACATCCATCAACATTTTCTCTCAAACACAACCAGCAGTACCAGAACGAACAACAGCTCTAAGGACAGACACTCCATTGCTGAATATATATTGAATTATGTGTCTGCTACTATCATCCATTTTCCTGACAATCTACTATGAATTTGATGTACTGCCTGAAAACCCTCCAGGAAATCTGAGAGGGTTAATTCTTAAGTCCCATATTTGATGTCTACAGGAAGTATTGCTCAGCCTTCTGATGAATCTTACTTGGCTTTCTTGCTTGGAGAAGTTCAACACCTCTGTGTTCAGCAAATAATTTTCTTTTAAGACTGAAAGATAATGTATGTGTTTGAAAAGTTTTACTCAAGCAACAGTTGGAGAAGCATCATTACTTTCCTGAGAAGTTGAATTTATCTGATTTAAAGACTATTTAATTTTTATGAAATAAAGGCAAATTTAGCCATCAAGAAGGTCAAACAATGTGAGCAACGTTCCAAGTCCTTCAAAGAAAAAGTGTGTTTAAATTCTACTTTCTCCTATGCTCTGAAAAAAGTTTTAAAATAACCAGTACTGTGACTAAATTGAGTAAGTCTGAAAAATAATCCAATGTAGTATTCTGCATGATGAAGACAATTGGCTACATCATTGTGTAGCCTCTGGGATGGTTTCAGTCTTTAAACGTAACTTTTATGGGATTTTTGAACAGTAGGCATAGATGGTAATTCATATAGCTCTGGGAGGTCTTATGAAGCCCCTGTATGAAACAGCTATATTGTTTCACTGGTGAAAATAGAAAGAGTTTATGAACAATAAACAAATTTATTTCAGAAAATAAAGTAGTGGTAGCTGTTACTAGTGTAAATATAAAACAATCATCTGTAACATTTACATTTTTGTGGCTCACACCTTATAACCCCAAGTTTACTGCTCTGTCTTTTGTAGAAAAAGTATAGGCTGTGTACAGCTAAAATTAGCAGAACATGAAAGTATGGAGGTTTTTCTTGGTTTGATTAGTTGGTTTTTAAATTTAGTATGTTATAGAGAATTACTAAATGTGATGTACATATTCTTTAAACAACTGGCCTCAGTTCTACCTGCCTCTCACTTATTCTGGAAGATGTATAAAATAATCTGGGAGGAGGAAAGATGATCTGTGGGGAGGAAAATGTCTCTTTGCCTACATCCAATCTAAATGTTGAAGAATGTCTGCAACCCAAGGTAGGAGAGAGGAAAATGGAATTAAAATAACATTACCTAGATTATATAAAAACACTATTTAAAAAAAAGAATATATTTCATGAGATATTATAAAATCCCAGTGCTTACATTCAAAGAAAATTTATAATTGTAATTTTGTTACTATTCTGAAAATTAAACACAAATTACATAGGATCTTTAGTTTTAGGCAAATTCTGCTAGTCTTAAATAATTACTGACTTCAGAGAACAACAGTTACTTCAGTGAAAGCCAGTACATAGAAATAAGTACTATATAAAAAAAGGTAGGCTGCACTAGAAAAAGTTCTGCTTTAGATTTCGCTTCTAAATATAAAATCTCTTAAACTTTAAAACTGCTGTCCAAACTCCTGAAATATTTTCTGACTTTCTTGTTTCTCCATTTTCTTTGCTCACAAATCAATGAAAGACCAAAGGGAGCCATCTTTATAGAAGATCAGTACTTAGAGTGCAGAGTAATAAGTCTGTGTATTGTCAAAATTTGTTAGTGGCAAAACCATGTTAATCAGGTTAATATTGTCTATAGACATAAAATATTAATATAGAATAATATAGTGCATTAAAACCAAGGTGTTAGTAGAACTACTTGCAAATCTTCATTAATTTTCTTTTCCTTACTTGTTTAGCAAAATAAAACATTACTCAGAATGTGAAGCCTGTGAAATCAGGTATTTGTATGCATCCCACATAGCCAAACTCTGCTTGCTAGTGAACTAATGATATTTAACCTGCTCTTTTAGTTACCATGCCTTTAGCTAGGCATCCAGCTTTTCCAGTGATTTATCTTCCTGGCTCTGCATGTTGTCCTGCTGTTACAATGCTGCCTCCTGCTATCACAGGGAATGCACAGAAGCTCTTTCACCTCTGAAGATAATTACAGGATTTCAGTCTCCAAAGCAACTGATCAATGTTCTACTAGTTTCTGGAGAACTCAATTTTCCTTGAAAAAAGAGGAAAAATAATTGAAAACGATAAAAAGAAAAGTCTCATTTCATGCAACAGTTTCAGAACATCTATGCATTAAGAACAAACAGTTTAATAATTCTGGAAGAGCTAATACTGAACATAATGGATTGTTATGGAAAACACCGTGGTTTTCTTAATTCTTTATCACTGCACTGTATGTACACACATGCTGTTATAAAATCCCAGACCAACAATATATCTTGATTGTTGTATCTCTCTTATTCTGAAAAAGTCCTATAATTATCCAGTTTTTAAAGTAATATTAAAATGCAGCTCCAAATTTTAGGGCTATATCCCCTGCTACAAAATTGGTTCACATTTTTCCTATAAATAATACGAAGTTAAGATATCTTGATTTATATATTTCCATATAATCACAAGTTTAGTATCTTCCACTATGCTTTTTTACATGAGTAGTACTGTAGTGCTTAGGTTCCTCTATAAACACAAGCTATTGCTCAATGTTGGTAGCACCAAATATTACCAATGCCTGCAGAAAACAGATTATCTCAGCTGACTAAAACAGAGATATCCTCTTTCCAGGCCACAATTTTGAAAGGAACAGAAAAGGCAGAATTAAATGAATGACGAAAAATAATTAGATAAGGAAAGGTAATGCCTCCCTTTCTTTCTACTTGTCTTCCCCAGGGATTATAGAATTTGGAATAGGGTTATGTTCTCTTCCCTTTCTCCTTCTCTATTTTTGTGTTACCTCTTTGGCAGACTACATCCATTTTATTCATGGCATGAGTGGATATGGGGAATAAGGTGGCTAGGTTGGAGGGAACATTGTTAGTTATGGGAAGAGGAGAGGTTACGAGGATATTGTGATTTACTCCGCCAGCAAAAGAGAGCCTCTGGCTCTCAGATGATCTTGGAAGCCAAAAGTTCTCCAGTTCTGTTGGAAAGGAACTAAATAACAAAGGTGAAATGGCCAAACTGCTACAAAGTGTGTCACAGCATGTTTTAGTGGCCATGGTGGTATTAAGTCAAAGATTGTACTTGATGATCTTGAAGGTCTCTTCCAACTCTTATAATTCTATGTCTTGTCCATCTGCCCGAAGTAAAAAGTGAAGAGTAAATTGTAAAACTGCAATAGGATCAAACTTCAGCAAGGTTTGTCACAGCTGATGATTCAGTCAGGGATCCATTCAATTGCCTAAAGGAAGATTTCCATGCTGTTTGAGTTCCCCTAAATATCTGAAACAGTTGCATGGGATTCAAATATGGGAAATCCAGGCAATTTCAGAGATTAAACAGGATACTTGGGTCATCTCCAAGCAGGATAAATGTTTCCAATCAGGCAAGTGAATCAAATCCTTAACGTTTAATTGCATGTCTTATAAATCAAGTTCAATGGTCTTTGATATGCACACCATCCCCCAGATTCAGAGTCTCCAAATTAAAATATAAATACTAGTCCTTTTTATGACATCAAATTTATATCAAAAACCTCACCAGGTTTCTGTTGAAAACATATTGTCTTCTGCCTTCTGTTCCATATGCATCAGCAGTAGTGAATTACCTACTTGCTACCTTGGGGAAAAAAATGTTTTTCCTCAGGAGAATACACTTGATTTTAAAAATCTGACTTCAGGCAAATAAGTTGTAATTTTAAAAAAAATCTTAGTGAAGTTTTCTATATCCCATCCCCAAGATACAAACTAGAAGATTCCAAAAAGGCAATTATTTGAGAAAGGTAGAAATAGGTTAGACCTTGAAAATTTCGTGGAAGAAACCAAGCTTGTTGCAAGTGCAACAGGTAAAGTTGTAGAATTGTTCAAACTGAACATTTTGTTAGTCCCAAAACTACCTTGCGGACAAAAAGAAGCACAGCAAATAGCTGGCGCAGGCAGGATCTTCCCAGGGTTCTTGTTGGGAAATGTACAAAGTTAATGGCTCCTCTTCAATTTTGGGCCTTTTTACTGCCTCATGTTACCATGCCTTGCTTCCTTCTAACTGGCTCCCAGCCCTGCTTCTGGTGCTACCTTGCCCAGCTCTAGGGGACATCATGGGTGACTGCCAGGTTTATCTGACCTTGTTTATCTGTGACCACCACAGAGGTTCAGCTCAGGCCAGTCAATGGTCCTGTGGCCATCAGCTTGCTGTCAGAGCAAGCTGGCAGCAGCTCTGGCCCAGGGAAGCTCTGCCACAGGCTGAGTGCTGCCCTGGCAGCCCCAGTTGATACCTGCTGCCATTTTCTAGTGTCAGAACTCCATTTGCTGACCAACCAGCAGGTCATGGTGTTTGGTTACAAATTTGGCCTTGAATTTTCTTTGAATATAGAGCTCTCTGTGTACAGTTTAATGATGTGTCTCTGAAGACACATCAACAATAACAAACATTGGTGCTGCCTGAAAGTATTTGCACTCTTTTGACAGAACCTTCATCTCGTAGAAGTCTGAACTGATTGCTGACCTCTTCGGTAATGCTCTGCTGCCTCTCTATTCCTGCCTGCATTGAGCACTCTTTCTTATCTAGAAAGATTATTTAAGCCTAATTTGTTACGTATTCTCTTTTTCAAACCAATGGTTTGGTAAGTGATTTCAGCATCAAAACCACAATGCTGCAGATTAATGAAATGCACAAAGTTTATTCTTGGCCTGTTCACACACCATATGTGGGTTGGTCTGTGGGATACAGATGGCCATACACGTTGACCTTCTAGTAATAACACACAAGAATGCAGTGACCTGAGCTATCACGTTTACCACGAGAGCTCCTTCCCCTCTGTTAGACATTTTGAAAGCTTCTGATCATTTAGAATTTTACTGAGCAAGAGACAAGGAAGGATGTGAAAAAACACTGTAGAGCAGCTTGTTATTCAAGGTGATGTAAATAGATGCTGTGAAAAAGAATATGCATTGCTGTTAAATTTTAAAAATTGCACCTTTATATATATTCCGCTTCCAAAATGGAGAGAAAGAGATTAAGGAAACTAATATTTCTCAAGCTAGACACCAAGTTAACTTTCATTTTTTAAAATAATTTGTGAATTCTGTCAGGATATATAGAGCAATAAATGAAACTGCCTTCTGCTCTTGGTAATCCGGAATGATGCAAAACCTTGAGAAAAGAGTACAGTATAGTAATTTATACAGAGAAAAGGGAAGGCATTTTGCTGAAAGAATGAGCAGCTATTATATAATTTATTGATCAACTATAAATAATTGATAGTAAGTATTAGTACTTTTTTAACCTCTGACATGACCTTAGTTTTTGAAAATGTCTGCTGGTCTCCTCTTCCCTTCTGATACTACTACTGGTCACACAACAGAATAAGAAGCATATTGAAGAAGATAAAAAAGATGTAGGTAGAAATTTAGCACAGGCTGATTCCTGTATGATGTGGATATTAAACTGAGATAGTGAGGATCTCTTTTCCTTGACAATTCACTACATAATTTTTCTAACTCTGCTGAATGTGAGGAAAGCTCTGTGTACGTAAGTAGGCAAAGAAGCAGACAGTGTCTACCCTTGCCCTCCAAGTAAGCAAAAACCCTGAAGATGGAAGTTTGAGGCTGGTCTCTTACAGCACCAACAGGAATGCTTCTGCCCGACTCATTTACCAGAAGTCCTGGTTTACCTGGAGAGGTACTAGTTGTCTGGAGTTAGCAAATATAAGGTTGTGGGAATGGTGCCAAACACCTGGCATCTTAACCAAGATTAGAACAAGAGAATATTGACCCTAGAGGTTTTGCTAATCTGCGCATGTGATTGAAGGTGCTGTGGGAAAACTATTTTGGTGGAAAATCCACCATATGTGTGTGTGACTTACTGTGGCTGAAAACAATCACATGCATGGACTGCTTGAGACGCTTTGTGTGTTACAAAATTAGCAGAGGGCCTAGGGACCAATCAGAAGGCAGTGGTTTATCTGTAATGAAATTAAAATAGAAGGGAGGTCACATGGGAAAAAGGGAAAGGAGAGGAAAAACAACACCTGGATAGCTCAAAACTATACCACTGCATCACTGTGTCTTTTTTCCCATTACCAACACATTTATTTTTTACATTTAGAATTTTCTTTGCATTTGATCTCATCCCCAACATAAGGTCCATCTACAGAAGGGTTCTAAGGAGAATCCAGGGAACTACAGGCCTGTCAGCCTGACCTTGGTGTTGAGGAAGTTCATGGAGCTGCTCATCTTGAGTTCCATCACATTGCACATGCAGGAAACCAGGGGATCAGGTCAAGCCAGTGTGCATTTATGAATCACAGGCCTTGCTTGACCCACCTGAAATTAAATAAAAAAAACCATTTCTTCATAAAAAGAGTTGTAAAGTATTGTAACGGGTTGCCCAGGAAAATGGTGGAGTCAGTATTCCCGGAAGTGTTCAAAAAATGTGTGTATATGGCACATGAGGACATGGCTTAGTGGTGCTAGGTTGATGGTTGGACTTTATGATCTTAGAGGTCTTTTTCAAACGGAAAGATTCTACAATTCTGTGATTCTATGACCAATGTGTTAAACTACTCTGAATTACCAGTAATAAAAGAGATTTCATTAGGTCACCATTATGAATGCTTTACCAGGATCTTTAATCAAAACAATACCAAAGAAAATGTTCCTCAATACTTTGGAAAAAGAAGAACAAAAAGACATAAATAACAAGCCAGACTTAAAAATAAATTGTAGAGAAGTTTTAAAGAGTCCGATATTGTTACAAGGTAAAATAGTGAGTCAAGATATATCAATGGCTTTAATTCTATAGGCTTTTGCACATTGTTGTATTCCATGTGCTGTGCTATTTTTAAAATATGTAACTATTTTACTTTGACTTTCAGATATTTTATTTGGCATCATTAATATCAGCTGCAAGCTTTTTACAAGCTCTTCTTCAATAAAACCAAATGAAAATAAATTCAGCACAAGGATATAGAATACAGGACAGACCTCCAGACTGGGAAATCTCTTTTGAAAAGAGTGCCATTGGAATAGGTTATAAAGCTTCATCTATGAAGGCAATAAAGATTGGACTGACCATAAAGAAGTGCAGAAGTGCCTCACACCAATCAAACAATTAAATAGTATGCAAAACTTAGTGAGGATAAATTCCAACTGACGTACATGGGGAAAAATAAACAATCATAAACTAAGACAGCAAGTCATGGATCCAAGCTTGCCATTATTACTATGAGTGAACTATTGGAGTTAAGATAGCTATCTTTGCAAAAGCACCATTTTAGTATATGACTGTAGTTTTTAAAAAGTAGTTAATTTTGTATTCCTTTGCTAATATTGGAGAAAATATCAATTTTTCTATTTAAACCTGTGTGTACTCACATCTCAAAAGTGATATGTTATAATGGAAAACTTCTCAGTCAAGGTCAGGAAGGCTGTATTGACTTCTGTATTAGACATCAAAAAGTAAACCCCACTGTAAAAAAAAAAAAAGATAAATGAGAAGGACTATACAAGAAGTCTACCAAAAACATATGTCCTGGGGAGATTGGGTGGGTAACGATTATTGTTTCTCTTTTCCAGCATTGGCAGTGGATAAAAGAAGCGTGAAAGATAATAGAAAAGTGCACTCACAAAAAGTAGAAGGAGGTGAGATGTGAGGGGACTGAGCTGTGGACCTCAGTGCTAAACGAACTGATTCTGAAGGAGAAAAAGCTGAGCAACTTTTCCAGTGTTACTAAATACACAGAAATCAGGTCTCAGACAAGAAAGCTGCAACTGAAATGGATCGAAAGCTGCAACTGAAATAGATCAAAAGCTGGGGGAGTTTTCAAGGGAATTTTTATGTGTGCTTGCTCTGTTCTTAAATCCTTGTCTAGATATGCACTTTTGGCCATTACCAAATGCAAATGCTCTGCTAGATGGACCTTTACCCAGTAAAACTGTACTTACATCTTGTGTATTTGTGATGAACAAATGTGATTGCTCTGTGCAGTCCTGCAGTGAAATGATTTTATGCAATTCTTGGCTGTCTAAACAGTGGAGGATTGCAATGAGGTAAGAACAGCAGCGATTCTGCCCTTGAATTCAAGCATTGTTGAGCTGTTGCAGGAGCACTATGTATGGTTTTGGTCAGATCTTCAAGAAAAATAGATTGCAAAAATGAAGTCAGAAAAGAATGTATGAAAACCTTTATAGTAATGGATTAAAGAAACACAAGTGATCCAAGAAAAAGATAAAGAAATCTGATCACTGTCAGCATGTACACATACCAACAGAAGAGAATTTTGATGAGTAATTGACCTAGTTTTGTCTGGGATAGAGTTTAATTTCTCCATGTTAGAGTATTGGGCTGTGTTCTGGATTGGGCTGGAGACAATGTTGGTAATTCAGAGATATTTTTGTTATTGCCGAGCAATGTACAGAGTCAACACTTTTTCTGCTTCTCACCTTACCCTAAAGCAAGTAGGCTGGGGGTGTATGAGATGTTGAGGAGAACACAGCCAGGTTAGTTGACCCCAACTGACCAAAGGCATATTCCATAACATATGGCATCATGGTCAGCATACAAATTTGGAGGTTGGGAGACTGTCTAGGCATTGATCAGTTGATGGTGAGCAATTGTTTTCATTTGCCTCACTTCAAATCACTGAATCATAGAATCATTTAGGTTGGAAAACACCTCCAGGATCATTAAGTCCAACTTTTGACTGCTCACCACCTTGCCAACCGTGGCACTAAGTGCCACATCCAGCCATTTCTTGAACACCTTCAGGGATGGTGACTCTGCCAACTCCGTGGGCAGTCTTTTCCAACATTTGACAACCCCTTCCATGAAGAAATTCTTTCTGATGTCCAACCAAAACCTCTCCTGGTGCAGCTTGAGGCCATTTTCTCTCCTCCTATTACTAGCTGCCTGGAGAATAGGCTGACCCACAACTTTCTATGACCTCCTTTCAGGTAGTCTTTCTTGGGTTACATTTTTCTCTCTTTGCTATTTTCCCTTCCATGACAATATTATTACTATTGGGGGTTTTTGTTATTATTATATTTTAATTATTAAACATTCCTGGTCTTAACCTGTAGGATTTCCCACTTTTGCACTCTCAGTTCTCTTCCCCCATTTCTCTGCGTGTGGGTTGAGCAAGTGGCTGTGTGGTTCTTAGTTGCCAGCTGGAGTTAAACCAAGACAGTACTAACCTGTTAGTGGATTATCCTCCTCAACTGAAGCACAGCACAAAGCACTAGTTAGTTGCCTTGCTAACTACTGTTTTAAGGCTTGAAAAATGATCTGTACAGAGACTGTGCACTTACTGTGTATCAAAGCTATTAGTTAATTAGACTTTTTCTATAATTTAAATAATATATATTGTTATGAAAATAATATATTTCCAGTAAAATGGATTTGGCCAGGCATCAAAAAAACCTTTATTTGTGAAATTTAAATTAGATATGGTCATGTGTTGTAAAGGTACAGGAGAAGACAAACTTTGAAAACATGAGAAACAGAGGAGCCAATCCCCAGAATTCTAGTATAGACTTTAATCATATATTTGTATTTTCAAAAATAGCTTATGATTTTAAAAATAAACTCACAACTGAATTATATTGATATGTTTAAGTTCTTTCACTTTCTAGTCTGTTTGTAAATATGGTATGTAAGTTGCTATAAACAATATACAGGCCTTGTAACCCTTTGCAGGTAAATTAACACTTATGTGTTAATATCTTGTGATTGGGAAAAATGTAATTTAAAAGAAACAAATTAGCAATCAGTGAAAAAGATGATGTATAGCATTATTTATAGGAAATAAAAATCTATTCACTTCTTCTTACTAAACAGAAACTGTTGTATTTTTTCATTCCAGGAGTAAAAACACTGTATTTTACAGTCTACTGTATTTCGAACCTCCTATCTATACACTGAAACTGCCTATTTATAGATAGAAGAATTAGTAGAGAAATACATCTTTAGAAAGGAACAAACGTATTAAAAGATATATCATAAAGTATGCTGAGCCTTACAACAGGACATCAAGGAAATAAATGGTTAGAATAAATGTTTATCTTTTTTTCCAAAGCACAATTTAACTTTCCTTGCTCACAAATGGCGTTCTTGATGAGAATAATAAATCTGTTTAGATGGGAGACAAAGTTCATGTTTAAAGCTATTCAGATCAATCTGGAGCTACCATGTAAATTAGTTGCCTGACAGAACTGGCAAAGATAAGGTATTTATTGTAAACAACTTGGAAACATGAGTGGGATGCGAGAGAAAATCAGAGGAGTAATAGTGTAAGGACTTGCGGGTAGAGATAAAGACAATTTAACCAGTATAACGAAAGCTGTGTGGGCAAGAAAAGGAATTAATTCATGCCTTCCTATGGGCAAACAGAGTTCCAGATATCCTCAGGAAAGCAGGATTACTTGGGAATCACAGAATCAAGTCCTACCTACGACCGAACACCACCCTGTCCACTAGACCATGTCACTAAGTGCCAAGTCCAGTCTTTGCTTAAACACCTTCAGGTGCAGTGACTCCACCACCTCCCTGGGCAGTCCATTTCAATGTCTAATTACTCTTTCTGTGAAAAATTCTTCCTAACATCTAACTTACACCTCTCCTGGCACAGTTTAAGACTGTCGTCTTGTCCCATTTCTTGTTTCCTGGGAGAAGAGGCTGACCTCCACCTGGCTACACCTTCCTTTCAGGTGTGTGTAGAGAGCAATAAAGTCACCCCTGAGCCTCCTCTTCTCCAGGAAGAGAAATGTCATAGCTGCAAATGTCCTCCCCCTTCCTTCTTCTACCCCCAGTTTTATGTTTTATATTTTGAGCATGACAGCAGATGGTCTGGGATATCCCTATGGTCATTTGGTGTCTTCTGTCTTAGCTGTGTCCCCTCCAAAGATATAATTCAGAAACACATGAAGCATAATGTTCATTATTTTTGACATCCTTCTTATCATTAGTCCCTTTCAATAGATTTTGGTGCTCTACTAGATATGTAGAGACCAGATGACTACAGAATAAATTTGGGGTGTGGGCAGACAACTTGTAAAGAGGTTATCTTTACAATATCAGTAAAGACCATATATGCTTATAATAATAGTATAAGCCTGATTCAGCTTCCCTAGAAGAATATGTGAATCTTTTCTCCCATAAGAATTGAGTTACATCTTCAGCTATCATAGATCTTACTCATAAGGGCAAATTCTTTGGAGAGGAAAGTATAGATTAATCATGAGTGAGAATTTTAGGACTGACTTCAGTAAAAGAGATAGCAATCTTCTAGATTACACCATTATGTAAATGCAGCAATCTGGAAAAACAGTGTCATGACAGTGTTATCATGGGCAGACATTAAATTAATCCAGTTGAAATTTTATGCAGGAAGAATAACTTTAGTAATGAATGAAGAATCTTTTCTTGCATACCAGTACCAATACAAAAATAAACTAAGAGTGACTTAACCTGTCAGAAAGGTATTAGTCAGAGTATCATGGAATAACTGTTATCCAATAAGTATTGGTGTTAAGACTTTTACAGGAGTAATGAAGAAAACTAACTTAGTTTGTTCATGGCAGGATTTTTAAAATTGTTTTTTATCTTATGGTTTGTTGTTTGTTTTAATTTTGTAGTTCTTTGTATCTGCACTTAGTGAAACTCAGCTACTGTCAGGGACAGCACTTGTATACAAAAATTTTCTAGTGAGATTAACACAGTGAAATCATGGTGCAGATAATAGATGGAGACAAATAGGTATTTTGAGTAACTGGGAATAAAACACCCCAACACAATCCCAAACTATTTTATGTCTCAGATGACCAGATGTTCAGTTGTGGATAAACAGCTCTTAATATAGATTCACCAGACAAAATTTAGATTCCTAATGAACAATTCTTTCATCATTTGCTTTAAATTCATTATTAGATATGAGGATACATGCAATCACTGTGGAAAAAAAGGAAAGTTATTTTAAGTTTAAGTAGATGTCGTTTTGGGGCAGTACTCCTGTGTGAGCAGAGGGCAGGGGCTGCACGTAGCCAGATGCAGCTGGTCCCACCCGCCTACCCAGGGAACCCACGATGAACACAGCTGAGCCCTTCAGCCAAGCTGGTGGTAAGATATTTTTAAAAAGGCAAAATGTGGTCAGATATTTTTAAAAAGGCAAAATGGCAGAAAGCAGAGGGGACTAGGGGAGGAAAACAACAAACAAAAGAAGTGATCCTGTGCACACCAAGGTCATACAAGGAGGGGCTGGAGGTGCTCCAGTGGAGTGCAGTGGGTGCCCTGCAGTCCATGGCGAGGACCACGCTGCGGCAGTTGTAGCCTGTGGAGGTCAGTACACCAGAGCAGGTGGATCTCTCTTGAAAAAAAAGTAACTCCCATGGAGAATCCATGCTAGAGCAGATATTACTGAAGGACCATGGCTGCTGAAGGACCCATGTTGCAGCGGGTTTATCCTGAAGAAAGGGCCCTGTACTGGAACAGGATTACAGCCTGAGGAAGGAGAGATGAATTATTATGAACTGAATGCAATGCCCATTCTCCATCCACCCTGCACCCCTCAGGGAGGATGAGGTGCCAGATAGTCAGAAACGAAAGGCTGAAGATAAGTCTGGGGGGAAAAAAATGTGTAGCGGAAGGTGAAGTTGTAATTTTTTTCCTTGCTTTTCACCTTCCAGATCTAATTGTCAATAAATTAAATTAATTTCCATGAGGGCTGTTTTGCCCTTAATGGTAGGAGCATTAATTGATCTCCGTATCTTTATCTCAATGACTGACTTTTTTCATCTTATTTTCTCCTCTTGTCCTAGTGCAGAAAGAGAGCAAGATAGTCACTGGGTAGATATCTGGCAGCCAGTGAAGGCCAACCTAGCACAGTAGCATATAAAAATATGGTAGGGTAAGTGTTCCCTAAATGCATTGGGAAACAAATGCAGTAAAAACTGACATTATTTTTCAAACCATTTCTTTATAGACGTCACTGTGTGTGTAGTACTTGCAGGCCCTTTTTCACCCTCACAAAACCTTTTCTGACCTGATGTTTCTTAGTTTACCTGTTGTTCTATTAAATATTCCATATATTTTTAAGCTTCTAGACAGCATGTTCAATTAATTAGCCATTAAATAGCCACTTACAGGGTATCAGCAGTGGGTAGAAAACACGCTTGAGTGACCTATGGTATCTAATTCTTCACTATAGGATGATATTTGAGGGCAAAATGCTGACCTATGCCCTGGGAATTGTTTTACTTTCCAGATAAACTAACTGTGTTTTCCTCCAATTAAAACGTATAGCAACTATATTGTTTGTTCAGACGTGTTCAAAATATATGTAAAAAAGTTTTCCTTGTGCTATATATCATCCTGAATATTAGGATGTAAAGTAACAGCACAAGAGAATAAAGTACTTATCTGTTTTTCAAAGGAATCTACCACTCCTTCATAGTGAGTGTGCTATTCTGTAGGGAATTACTAAATGAATTAAAAATTCAACAGGAAGTTTTCTGCCAACATCTTTATTAAAGGCAAGAGAATTCATATAGCTTAATCCAATTACTTAAAGTACTCAAACATCGTGCTATGAGCAAGGGAATACACCAAGGGATACAATTCTGGTTGCATTACTTCATTGTTTCTTCCTTTAGTTAGTTTCTGAGTATATTAAAAGATTCTAAAAAGGGTTCTTAATACCAACCCTAGATACAGAGGTTCAAGATACAGCTATCTCAAATAGCACTAGCTAACTTAATAATAAATAAAACCCCTAAATCCTTAAAATAGCACCTCATCCTTTGGTTAACCCAAAGTGGCTAACAGCTATCAGATTTTACAATGAAAGGATTTCCATTTAAAAATGAAAATTTTTTTCTCTGAAAATTGATTCATTTTAATTGGATATTAAGAAGAGAGAGAAGCATGTATCCTTGAAAAAAGTACTTCAAAGATCCTATTAATTTCATATTTTATACAAAAGACGTTTCTCAGTTTTCCTAAGTGTAAGAGGCCAGACTTCATGCCTTTAAAATCTATAAAGTAATTTTAATAAGAGAATAACATATTCTTTACTACAATAATGAAGCAAAATGTAATTTACCAAGAAAACATTCAATTAGAATGTGGTGGATTGACCTTGGCTGGCTCCCAAGTGCCCACCAAACCACTCTATCACTCCCCTCCTCAGAAGGATAGGTGGAGAAAATACAACAAAAAGATTGTGGGTTCAGATAAGGACAGGGAGAGTTGACTCAGCAATTACGTTTACAGGCAAAACAGACTCAACTTAGGGAAAATAATTTAATTTCTTGCCAATTGAAAAGATAAGTATAGTAAGAAATAAGAATAAATCTAAAGTCACATTCCTGCTAGCCCTCCCTTCTTCCCAGGCTCAACTTCAGCCCTGACTAATTTCCATCTCTCAAGGGCGACAAGAGGATGGAAAATGGTGTTTGTGGTCGATTCATGATGCATTGTGTCTGTTGCTCATGGTCTTCTCCTCCTCCAGCATAAGGTCCCACATGCAGGGGTAAGTCCTTCGCAAACTGCTCCAATGTTGGTTTTTCATGAATCCCTTCAGAGTGAGTCCCTTCCCCAAGATGCAGTCCTTCAGGAGCAGGCTGCTCCAGCATGGGTCCCCTTTTGGGCCACAAATCCTGCCAGAAAACTTGTTCCAGCATGGGCTCTGCATGGACTGCAGCTGTCTTCAGGGCACATCTACCTGCTTCAGTGTGAGGTCCTCCATGGGCTGCAAGTGGATTTCTGCTCCAGCACGGTTCTCCATGGGCTGCAGGGTACAGCCTGTGTCACCACACGGACTGCAGAGGAATATCAGCTCTGACTCATGCATTACCACGTCCCACTCCTACTTCACTAATCCTGTGTCTGCACAATAGT
The DNA here is from genome assembly GCA_013398955.1 of Callaeas wilsoni. Classification (NCBI taxonomy): domain Eukaryota; kingdom Metazoa; phylum Chordata; class Aves; order Passeriformes; family Callaeidae; genus Callaeas; species Callaeas wilsoni. Next base: position 57,038 of record VWPU01003945.1, read on the forward strand.
TTCTCTCACATATTTTCTTTCCTGTAGGAGCTGCACAGCATTTTCTCCCTTTCTTAAATTAGTCATCATGGAGGCACTACTGCTGTCAATGATCAACTCAGCTTTGACCAGTGGCAGTTCCTTCTTGGCAATGGCAGGTACTGGGTCTGTCAGACACGGGGAGCATCTTCCGACAGAAGTTCTGTGAGATCTCTAGAGCTCCTGCTACCAAAATCTTGTCATGTATACCAAATACATAAATCCACTGCATGGGAGAAAAGATAAATCAAGCTTCTGTCAAAGCTGTGATCAGGAGAAAAGTGTCAGACATACTCTTTCTTCACTCTGCAGCCTAAGATGCCTTTACACTCACAAATTTCTGGTAATATAGTAATTAATTTCCTCAGTAATTAGCCAATTTAGAACACAAAAATAACCACTTACCTATATGATAATTACGTATGGAGTTCCTACACTTAAATACAGTTGAGGAGCAAATTATTAGCTGAAAGAATTGTAGGGTTTGAGAACAGAAATAATCTCTGACTACAAAATACTTCACTCATTTCTTAACATTCAAATTCATATTCGAATTCAGTAAAATCCCACTGAAATTCAGACATGCTTGCTTTGGGAAATTTGAAGAATAGGAGAAATAAGCAAACATAAATATATATATATATGTGTGTATTTGTGTACATTTCTTGGATTGTCCTTGACTTTAAAATCTTTCATATCTCAGTAAAAGACAAAAATGAAACACAGTCCAGTATCTTAGCTAAAATCAAATAAGATATTTTCCTTCAAGATTTTATTCTGATTTTTCATATTTCTAACCACAAATAGACCATCATACCTGGTGGGCGGTGTACCTTCACTCAGAGATCTAATTCTGAAGGGGAAAGGCAAGCAGTTTCAACTATTGGCTAGTAGAAATGGAGTTACATCTCCAATCTTCTGCCTTTTTACTTTCTCCATGTCTGCTAGTTAGTTCATGATGCAAAAAGGTATTTCTCTACAGTATGAGTTTATTTGAAATATAGGTGTATCAAACAGGTATAAGATTTGGCAGAACACCATCTCCTCCAAAAACCTGAAGTAACAGACATGTGAGTTTAAGACTATTGAGTGGTCTGTGTTTATTTCTTATCCACAATTTTGCTTCACAGATGAGTAAAGTTCTGTCTGAAAAATCTTCAGAGGTATTTTCAAACTTGAAACATTCAGTGATTACCAGAGTAGTCACACAATTTTTTCCTTCTGTGTTCAGGAATCAACTGTAACTTCATGTCTGTTTTAGAATACTATATATAAATACACTAAAGCAAACAGTTTTTTACTTTCAGGTTTGCTGTTTCATCTCTTACAACAACATTGTTCCTGTACACAGCATTTTTCTCTTTAAATGGCAATTTGTTTCTAAAAATTCCGAAGCTACCATTTTGCATTTAAAAAACTTGACCTTTATTATTGCCACTTAGAGAACAAAAATAGGTTTCATTAGTATTTTTTCTGGCAAGGAGCTTCAAATGGAAGCTGAAAGAAATTAATTGAGTAGGTATATAGGAGTGTATAACACAAGACAAAACACTTTTCTTTAGAGCAAACTATAGGGCCTTGGCAGCACTGATTTTGTGCAGCTCTCATTAATGGACCTGTCACTTTCCCTACATATTTTTCTTATTCTAGCCCTATTTTAACAAAAAAGTGAAATTATTCTGCAATTTGTATGGCCAGAATAAAATTAATCTTAAATTGTGACACTGAATCCTTTAAACTATAAATCATTAAGGAAAAAAAATAGTTGTCTAGAAGAATAGATTGTAAACACATCCAACACAACAGCATTTCTAATATCTGCTGCTGCTGAAAAACATTAAATTACTAGCAAATGATAATGGAGTAAAAGATGTCACTGGGTTCTTTCAGATATTTAGTAAAGACATCATTTTCAACCTGATGTACTGAAAAATTTCAGAAAAAGAATGAAAAATTAAAAGCTAGAAATAGCATGAAAACAGTGGTTGTGGAATCTTAGGACTATAAAATTATGTCACACATTTTCAGAATAAAATTATCCTACCTGGTCTCATAAAACATGATCAATGATGCTAAAGATCTAGGACAAATTGCTGATAAAAAATTAGTTTGAAGCTGAAGGATGAGACTCAAAAAAATGGCTTTGATGACATACCAAATGTTCTAGAGTTTCTGCCTGTAAATACATGCTAAAAGGTGTACAACCTGCAGAAAAATACCAAAGAAATAGCAAATATTGATCACTATGAGAAAGGAAGACTTTTTGGAGGGCATGCCATATTTGAAGTTTCTAAATATTTATAAGTGCAGGATCACATGAGAGTAACCTCTTAAATTTTTTTTCCTTTAAAATACAGTACCAAAAGCTCCAGGGAAACACTTAAAAGCTGCATTTACATGTTTTGATATTGCATGACTGTTTACTACCTACTTACCATACCAAACAGACTGTTCATGTTGCTCAGATGGTGCTGTTGCAGTGTTTAACCTTATTTGCACCTAGTCTCATTAAGCAGTCTCTGTGATGTCTGTAAACCATTTCTGTAGCACGTGTGAACTCTGCTAAGACCGTTTCTCAAGTAACATACGTATGTTTCACATCTGAGGAAAGAGCACGACAAAGCTCTTTTCCATCACCTTTCTTTTTCCCGTGCTTCTGCTATCTTGTAAAGACATTTGGAGCACATAGAGCCTTGCAGATGGGAAAGGGATTACACTTCACTAACCAAAATGCCTGTCTTGATAAACCTTTTTCAGCCATGTTATCTTCACATTTTCTAGAATGTTTTTTCACATAGGTATGCACATACACTCATATATCTGCATATTCATCTTACATTCTTAAAGCAGTTGCAGTTCAGGTAATTCTCCTGTTATGTCTTAACATCAGGAACACTGATTTCTTTTGGGAAAAGGAAAGTGGTTCTAGTAGCACTAAGACTGTAATAGTTTTATCTATCTGTAAATGTATTATGGGCTCTCAGGATAAATACCAGCCTTAGTGATCGCATAGATCACTTTTAACAGAAACTTTTATTAAGAGAAGGAAGTAAAAAGTATATTAATTTTAAAATATTTTATAAATAAAAGGTGGTAATTATTATTATTCTTAAATATTCATCATACATGGAACAAAAATAAATAAATACAAAAATGATACATCATTATCATGTAAATTTTTCTATGCCAAGGTATGAGAAATGCATGTCTTGCTTCCTGACTTGTGGTTATCCAAAAGGTTTGACTACGACAGGAGCCTTAGTTACGTTTCAAGTGAAGATGCAGCCTGGTGTAGTGGAAGGTTCCCTGATTGTGACAGGGCAGTTGGAACTGGATGATCTTTAAAGTCTCTTCCAACCCATCATGACTTAGGATTTTAGCTTTTATATTTTCATATATTTATAATCCTGCAGTTCTTTAGAGTATAACTCTGAACTCCATACAGAGTGTTAGCAACTGCTTTTCCCATTTTTGTCAGACACAACAATTCCTCTCTAGGCCTGAGAATCAAGGATACCTCACTGTCTCAGGCCCTGAGAAATGTAAACAAAAGTGAGTTGAAGGGGAGCAAACTAAGAGAATGGGACTCCACTGCCTGAAGCGGTAATTGGACAATTAACCTCTGATATGCAAATGGACACAACTTATATCTGTCCCAAAAATGTGTGACTGTCTCCATCCTGGGTGTAGTCTCTGCGAGACTCCACACTGCCCAAGGTGTACCCTGTGAAGGCCTTTCAATAAATACCTGCCCTTTATCCTTCCACTCTGTCCAGCCTCTGTTCCAGGTCAGCCTCTACAAGGCATCATCCAAGCCGTTCTAAGATTCTGTGTAGATGTATAAATACTTTCAACTAATTCAAAGTGAAATACTATAGCTTTTAGGGCAGGTCCTAATTGAAATTTACAGATTTGTATCCAGCTGTTTTCCTAAAATCTTTTCCAATTTAGTAATAAAGATTCCCCCTTATGCATTCTCTCCTGCGGTTTTTCTCTTAAAACATTGGAATCCTGTGCACCACTTCTTTAATTTGCAACCAAAAGCATCTTAGAATATATTATAAAACCAGAAAACTTCTGGTTCTGTAACAATTTCCATATCTTCACAGTTTTTCAGCAGTTTCTCTGTTGAAAGTCATATGTTTGAGAAGAAAAATTTTCCACCAGTAACAAAAACTGTAAAGGAATGAATTATGTATAATTTTTGAAGAATATATTTCAACTTCTCTTTGCAAATGTTCTAGGGTTTTGAGGAGAAGTTTTCATGTCAGAAATCACTGGAGAAGATAAGATGAAAGGCAGTTATACCTACTATAAACCCATTCTTTAAAGCCAACAGGAAAAATACCCCAACTTTTCAATATTTCTTTTTTTTGGATAGTATGAGGATGTGCTTATCTGTGCATGACTTGTAAAATACAATAAATACTGAACCACAAAAAGCTTACAGGTGATCTGAAATGTCAATGCGCACTGTAAAAAGTGGGGGAAAAAAATCACAGTACTGAGTGATCAGGAGAATAAACAGAATAGCAATCCAAAAATTTTTCAAAAAATGAAATTTCTATACCTACAGAAAAGGGCTCAATTTAGAATATTGCCGTTCAGAAAAGAATCTTGGAAACATAACAGTTAGTTTTCAAAAATGTCAGTTTAATATACAGAAATGTTAAACATGACCAGAAAAAAGAAAAACTATCCTACAATCTTGAGAATTAAAGAATGCACAGAGAAGGACAAGAAAATATGCAATGTTTTTCATGTGAATACCGATTAGTAGTCTAGGATTTTTTATTCTGGCAAAGAGAACAAGCAGAAGATATAACATAGGCCTGTACATTCAAGAAAAAAACAGGCAGTGATGACCCATTTTTTCAAAATTCGAGGATTATCAGGCAGCCAGTAAAATCATGAAGAACATTGGCACAAAAGGATACATTTTCCACAAAATAATTAATTATGGAATTAATTTGACATAAAAAATTCTGGAGCTCAAACATGTAAATGTGTCCAAAATGAATCAAAATTTTAAATGAAAAAGCTTTCTCTCTTACTATTTAACAGGATGGTCCAAATCCTGCCATTGTTGAGACCTTTAAGAAAATGATGAAAGTGTTCATTTTTACATATTTTGCTATTGCATTTTTTCCTAAATGTCTTCAAATAACTTTCAGGGCAAAAGCCTGAATGATCTTTGGCTTGACCTATGAATCAACTCAATGCTATTTCATTCTTATTTTCTTTTTTGCCCATTTTGTCAAAGATATATGGTGAAAATTTCTTAACCCTTTTAGAAGCTGCATTTCAGTGTCTCAGGTTACCTATTAAAATTCGAGATGACTTAATAATTTAAGTCTACATTTTCTTTTTCTTTTTACATTAGACATCTTAATGCCATATTTTTAACAATAAAGAAAAATTATTTCCACAGAACTTCAATGAGCAGAATTAAATAAATGAATTCTTGTTATATTTTTATTCTCAGTAAAAGGTGTATAAAAATACTTTAATTTATAGCTACATCCATACACGTGAACTAACATTGACTGCAAATAACTCTTTTAAAGTCCAGAAATATAAGGGATTTTGTTTGCTTACTCAGAAAATATGATTAACTATACAATTTACTTTATTTTTCAAATTAATTGAATTTGAGACTTTCATTAAAAATACAAAAGACAACCAACATTTTTAGTGTTCTGCTTTTCTCCTTAATGATATTTTCTTGTCACAAACAATTATGGGTCTCACTCTTCATGCTGAACTAGAAGACAAAATGCTGATGAGGTGTTATAATGTAGACTCATTCAGTGTGACCGCAATAACTCCCAGAAAGGACCGTATTTACTAAGACATTGAGCTTTCCAGAATACTATTCCATGTAAGTTAGTTAAATTGCAAGTTGTCTTTGGCTTCCAATTCTATACATACAAATGTAAGAAAAGAGAAGAGAACAATAAACATGGGAGTGGAAAGAAACTTTTTGGTGTAATTTCATTTGCGTATTTACCCCAATGCCTTGTCTTCTGCATGCAGTACCTGAATATCTCAGAACTCATAAAACTGAGAGCAAAAAGTAGTAGAAAATCCAGGACAAGTCACTTTATCTTCTATATGGAACCAACATGTGTCTACATTGCAGTTAATACCTGTCTGGAGAATTTTTTTAAGAGTTGCTGAGATCTTGAGTATGCAAAATGAGCTTTTCACTTCACAAAAGTCAATATTTCAATTAAAATTCAAGAGGACTTTCAGAGAAATCCATTGTGACCAATTAATTAGGTTTAGTTAAAACTTAAAGAAGTCTACTGCCTTTCTCTTGCTAGTACAGAGAATGATGAGACATCAGTGAATAAATGGGTGTGTGTCAGATAAAAATGACATCGATGTAAAATGAATTCACAGCAAGAAAGAAACCTTTCCCGAGATACAAAATCTCTACTGATGCAATGAATTCATTTGGAGTTGTACTTGTTATGCTACCTTGTTACACTACAGCAATAGCAGTCTAAAATTGTATAAGAGAAAAGGAATATCAAAAATAAAACAAAACAAAACAAAAGTTACCTTTCCAGGGAGTAAACTTTCTAAGGAACACTTTGAGAAAAGGAACCAGGAACAGCTGATCTAAAATATGATGAGAAAAAAACATTGCCAATCAAACTTCATCACATGAGTATACACTATATAAATGATAACTTTAAAAACTTATAAATATATGTAAACGTCTTTCACTATAATGGATTTCTTGCAGGTATGTGTTCAGAAAGGCATTACAGATTGCTAATATACATATAAGAATGCAATATTCTCTTGGTACTGAGCACAGTAAGTATATCAGCACTTCAGCAACCGTAAAAACAGCCAGAGTAGCATTTCGGGGAGATTTGGCATGCCATGTAAAAAATGAAACCAGAAATCACTATTCATATGTATGCCAAATGGCAGCAATATTAAACTTTCACATCCTCTGGAGCAGAAATCACATGAGGATGTCATTGCTTGTCCAGAAAACACATGTAAATCAATTGAAGAAGAAAAGAAATTATCATGGCACTCTAAAACTCCACAGATGTTGTTATTTAAGAGCTAAAAATTATGTACCCATAGAAAAAGATTGAGAATGTATACGTCCAGCAAATTATTTAAAATAATGATGAAAAGTGAGAAACTATCCCTTCATAATCTATGATTGACAAGGTACCAGAACTGGGCCTCTTAGCAATAAAGTCTGAAGGGGCAGGAGGGGGAGAAGGAGGCAGTAGAAATGGGCCTAGAGATTATTTTCTGGGGACTGCACAGCATTGAAAAAGATTTCTTGCGTGTAACAGATTGAGCCTCCTGGTTAATGGTAGGTATATTTGTCTCTACAAGCAGGAGACAATAAGGGCAAATGTACAAGTACTTTTTAAAAAATCTGCAAGTATCTTCAGTTTTTAGGAATTTTATGTTGAACTAATAAGCCAATAAATTTATCTCCCATTGAAAGCTAAATCCAGCAGTCCTTTCTTTGGAAAATCTTGCCCAAAGGACTTGAGGCAGAACTGAGATGATTCTCTTATGCTACAGTTCAGTCACTGACAAGTAAAAGAATGATAAACTCATACTGCAATCTCTTTACATTCTCAGGAAAAAAGTAATAGTCTGTCTAAGGCTGTGGATCTGGATTTGGATCTGTAGTAAACCTTGCCTCAAAGCCTGCTTAAATGTTTTATGATCATTTACATAATGATGTGGTCAGCCATGTCTTGGTGGTAAAACCACAGCAACTTGGCAACGAGGCTTGGTAAGCTAATTTGGTTTGTATATCCATCTATTTATCTGTTTCTGTCCTCGAGACTGCCCCACCAGTAAAATTATTTTAATAATCTGGAAGAAGCAATTTATTCCTAATACCAGCTGTAAAGTGTCTTAATAAATATTGTCAAGTATTAGAAAGTCTGAGTCATTACTGAGAGTAACTTTGTGTGACCTATGTTTGCAACTTTTAATTAAACACTCTCCATATTAGCAACATTATCTTTCACCATATTTATGCCTATATTTTATTTTAATGACTTCTATGAATCATGTTATGCAAATTTATTAGAGATGAAACTTGTAAAGACCAATGAAATGTTCTAATCAAAATTGTTTTTCTCAGCTGACTGTCTACGTGCACTAAGGTGATGCCTAAGTCTTCTGTTTTCCAGGGTGAACAACCACAATTCTCTCAGCCTTTCTCTTTTAGACTACTTCGCCACATTTGAAAAGGCAAAAAATAAAGTGCAATTGCAGAAAAAAATTCAGGGCTTCAACTATTCAGTGGAAACATCTGAGGCAAAAGAAATGACATAGGAAAAGTAAAAATGAGATTTCAGATCACCTGAAGTTCATGTACTGCCTATAGCCAGATCTGTAGTTTGTCTCATTCCAGACCAATATATATCACTTGGAGCTTGTCTTGCAATCATTCCCAGACTGCTTTAAGCCTCATGGAGCAGCCTGATGAGAGACTAAGAAATTTAATCTTGTGAGAGATTTGAATATGAAAGATTTCTAAGAAATTTAACAAAAATGAGAAGAGTAGACAGAGCACAAGCATTAACTTACTGAGGTGCTGGAAGTAATTTTAATGTCCATCCCTTCCACAAGTTTCAGAATGGGAGACAGGCTCAAACAGGTTTCTGTCCCATAGTGACACGTAGTGGTATATCCGTCTTTGTAGTCAAATTGGGTACAGAGTGATCCTGATAAACTTGATCCATTCAACACCACCACCTACATATAAGTTAAGATTATAATGTGAAAATATGACTATGTTGGGAATTACTTCTTCAAGATCAAATCAAGTGATACAGGTTCAAGGAGGAATTTACATTTCAAGAAACATGAAAATAGTTGTGTATACATATCAAGTAGGATAAATAAATACAATACATTTTAAAAAGTACATGAGGAAATGAGTTTGTGAGGTGGCACAAAATCTTTCCCTGTAATATGTACACTGAACCTCTTCTGGAAAACTGCTGAGAGATTTGGAAAATGGTGGCTCAAGTGTACAGAGGAGTGCTACAGAAAAAAAGGCAAAAGGGAATGATCTCTCTTTTTTGAAGACTAAATTGTCTTCCCTTGCAGTGGTGAAGAGCTTTCATTAATACTTTTTTAATATTAACTTTTGTTCCTTGGCAGAGCAAAACGTGTCTCATGGCTCTTGTGGTAGTCCTTTGTGTATCACTCTGCCAATAATTTCTCGCCATGGGATTTTCCACAGGGAACTAAAAATAGCTTTCATTTTTGCTACCTTTCCCAAGGTTACCAAGCAACACATACACAGAGAGAATTAAAATTAAGAAAAAAAAAGCAATTCAAAACATTTTTCATACATAATTTGAATGGATAATGTTGACCTTTTTACCTTGTCAAGTGCACTGCTGTAAGTAATTCGATGTTGTCATCAGTCATTTTGAAGCTTCATATTTTCATACACTATCATTTGCAAAAATGAATAATTGTTCTATACAATTGTGATTTTTTTTTCCTAAAAGTTTCTTTTAAAAATGCTGAAAATGATCATGGTTTCTAAAGTATATTCTCCTAAGAGCTACATCAAGACATAAAGCTTTACGTATAATACTATAAAAAACATAAATGTATCCAAATCAGAAAAATATTCACACACGTAAAACTCTTTTTAAATAAAAGCTTTTTTTTATACAAAAGAATACCATATGCAAAAACCCATGAGCTTAAAATAATCCATGGAATATTCTTGAAATATTAGTGATTATTTCCCTCAAATTATCCCTGAAATTCTCTTGAGATAGTCACAAAAGCTGCACATGAAAGCACATCAATTTTAAGCAATATCTAAGGAAGTTAGATTTCCAGTTAAAAAAAAATAAATACATAAGAATGCATAACTGAAGGGTCATTTGCCACAGTGAACAAAATTTAGAAGAAAGTATCTCACTCTTTATCAGAGAAACTTTATTCTTTCAGCTCCCTGACTGACACATCTTTCTTTCAGAGATGTTCTCTAATACAGAGTATGTACTTGTAACTCGGGAAAAGTAACAGCCATCTTTAACCTACTTACAAGACAATGAGCTTTCAATTTCCCAAAAGCACATTCCAGAATCCTCTAAAACAATCCTTCAGCCAAAATGAAAGAGGAGGCGTAGGAGAACACTGAAACTACAAACACCCATGAGAGGTGACTTGAGGAACAAGCCTCCAATTAGTGAAAACAGGCAGGGGTCCCTGAACAGCTGAGCCCTCTCACCCCAAATGCCCCCACACTGGTGGATGAACACGACAACCACCTGTTGTCATGGTGAACAATCTTCTTCGAGTAAACTCAGACCTGTGTCTCTTAGATACCAAAAGCTGATAAACCTCAGCCCATTGTGCACTAAACCACCAGCAAACACAAGAAAATTTAGTTTTTAAGTTACCAAGAGAAAGGAAACAGCACTCCAGTTAAATTTAACCTTTTGCAAGTGAAGACTTTACTAGCAAGTTACTTATGAGTGGAGCATTGAGGTCACCCCTCTCCAGAGGGGATCTGGCCTCTGGAGTGACCATGGCACCACAGAACTGTCGTGCTCCCATTGTAATTATTAAGAGCTCTGCCACTGACTTTACAAGACATCAGAAATGTGCTCTCGCCGGAGAGTTACGGTGTCTACAGTTTAATGAAAACATCAGATAAACTGCAGCTGAAGATACTTGTATTTTCCAGATTAATTCAGACAGAAATTGCCTATATTCAAGGCATCACAGGTTTTACATTGAAGTATTTGATGTTTATACGAGAGCAAGTAGCATATTTTGATGAATATTCAAATAATTTTTTAATATTTTATCAACTACCCAATATAGCAAATCCGAGGAATTCAAAACTCAAATCTCAATTAAACCAGAATTTGAATCAGTCCTCATGGTGGATATTCAGCAGTTTGCTTAACTCCATATTAGAAGCATATTTTTAGGAAATACACTCAGCTAAAATATAAATGAATATAACTATATAAGCTGCATCTTTTCCAATGAAATGATAGTTTCTACTTAATTTTAGTAGATGTGCAAATAATCACCTCTGTAGCAAGGTTTGGCTGTCAAAAATTAAAAAGAAGATCAGATTTTTTCATAAATAAAGATTATAAAAATACATCAGATTGCTCTAAATAAAATCAGCCTTGCATATTGGGTGTGAGGCTGTATGAACAATCTAATTTTCCATTTGTTTGCTGTACCTAAGTAGAGGTGATAATTAGCTAGGAAACATACAGAAATAAAACTAATCCAGGAAAAGCTTCCATACACAAGGGAGACCTTGTATCAGGCTTTATCAGTATCACTCACTGTGGTCAAGTACTGAGCTACAAAATGCCAAATTCTATAATACATATGTGACCTTGAACAAACTGTCTTGTCTGGCTAGACATTTCACCCTGAACGTGTGCTGCTGCAGCTGGGAAAAACATCTGGCCTAAATACATATATTGATACCATGAATCAGGCACTAATATCTCAAAAATACATTAACTTAGTTTAAAAATATCATCAAGATTTCAATGGTGGCCCCTTCCTCAGCTGATAACAAAATAAAAGTGTTAAGAGAAAAATAGACAATTAAAAACACCTGTAAAATGACACTTTTATGATCTATAGAAACATAACTACTCATTAAGAAGTGCAACAAATATTATTGTAGTGGGATGGCATATATTCTCCAAACTTTGTAATGAGTGCCTATTTATTGCAGTGAGACATGACTCTCTCTGGATGTCTTCTGTGACTAATTCAGATTGTGTCACAGAATTGAAACTCATTGTTCATTTTTAACCCACTTGAGGGCAAGTTAATTAACAAAACCCTGCTTAAGATGGGAATTTTGTATAGCTGTCACAATGATCATATAATATTAAGATGTGTAGACACAGATATACGTGCACACACATATAAAATTGGAGTAAATAATTAAATTGAGTTTAACCAAACATGAAAAGAAATCCCTCTGAAGAGCTTAAACCTTTTGGGACTAAGTTTTGCTTTGGTGCAGAAAGCTATCACTGTCAGAATAAACTTGATTTTGATATAGATTGTTTTGAAGATTTCCTAGCATATTTAACCTCAATCAGAGTTTATTTTGAAATAGCTAAATTTTTTTCAATTAAAGCCATTAGCTCATGATTCTCAGGGGAACATGGTATTATTTCTTTTAAAAGTTAATTTCTACGGTAATAAACCATACTCTTTCCCAGGACTTTTACAAAATCTGTTGTAATAAAAAACATTGATTGCTTTTAAAAGCATTTTTATATCACTGTGATGATTTACATTACACTTTAATAATTGTCTCCCTGAATAAGAAAACTGCACCTATTCAGAAACATAGCTTCATGGTTTGCTTGACTCTCTTTGTTAGCAGCTAATCAATTAGCTACATCGTAAACTCCTAATTTCTGGTTGGTTGAAGCAAAAATTTCTCTCCTTCAATTCTACTTTTCTTTTCTTTTCTTGATATTAACTCAAAGAACTTCCAATAAGATTCCATAATTTTTCTTACTCTTTTTTTTATAAATGCCACCTTTATAACGTAGTTGCTTTTATGTCTAGATACAGATGATCCATTTATGCAAAAATATCACAAAGTTATTGTTCATGTTAAAATGAGCTGATCGTATAATGACATATCTTGTTTTTCTCTTCATCTAGTCATTTTATATTATTAATATTCATCTTTTTGTTCTGAAATAAAGGATAGTTAATGCATTCAGTGTTTCCTTATTTTGTGGGTTGGGAGATCATGTCAGTTCTTTTGTGCTCTTTGACAGATTCCTTTCCCTCTTTTATCCTTAATGTAAAGCTCACTTAACAACAGATGTCGGTTTTGCAAGCTTGAGGTCAATGACCCTTTTTAATTGCAGTGAAAGTATTCATAAGTTTCCATCCAATGCTCCAGAAACTGGGTCTCAAGGTTGCCACAGATTCTCTTACACTTGACAATAGGAAAAAGGCCTATATTTTTCCCAGCTTAATTTCCATTTCAGGTATTATTATCATTATTATTTGTAGATTTTAAAATCACAGAGATTTCAGTATTTGATTACTTGAGAATCTCTGAGTTTTCATTTAATGTTGATGGATTACCCGCAAAAATCCTTGTATGTAAATATTACTAAAGCTCTTACTGTTATGTTGTCTGATTTCATTATGAAACTGAAAAGGTATGGTTGTGTGTTTAAGAGATAAAATACAGTGCACCAGGAATTCCTAAACCTATTAGGAAATAAGGAATAAAATATTGTCTAGAATTATTAAAATCTAACATTTGTAAGCTTTTTATATATCTCAGTTCAGTATAACTGCAATTGAAATATTTGAACTAGTTTGGTCTTTCTTTAAAGAATCTTTCACGAAAGGATGCATGAAAATGACAATTATATTGAAGTAATTAAAAAGTTCTTGACCCAAACCAACTCTGTGAACGTGAAACAGAAGAATTGTGGTAGACAGCACTATAACCATGGAGAAAAGCATTTAAACACGATTCCAGAGAAATCTATGTTGTGTTCCTTGTATCAAAGTCCTCCTCAAGTGAACGTGACAGCTTTCATTTTCAAAAGTATCACTGTAAAAAAGCTAAAATCATAAAGTCATGTAAGAGTTACAAAATAAAAATAATACTCAATTTTTCTCAAAATTTGCCATAAAAAGCCCAGGTAAATAAAGACTGAAATGAAAACAAACAAAAAAAAAGCCCAAACCTTCTAATGAATAGAACACTTCCAGCAGTCTAAATTTGTATTTTGAGTGATTGTGTGAAGGAAAAATGAGGAATAAACTTAATTGTAAGAATTGTGCTAAACTTCAATTTAATCAGTGACCATAAAAGATAAACAACTTAAACATTATGTATTACTACCTAATTACAGGTCAGAATGAAGGTCATTTTATTTCTTAATTGCAAACAACAGTTTTATGATGACAGTTATATCTGTAGCAATCAATCAGAATGACCAAGAACAGCACTGACAAGGTTCTCTAGAGGATGCCAGTGCAGTGCTTATGTACCTCCAGGTAGAAGGATCCCTCAAGTGACTCAAGGCTGGACATCCAGCAACAGGAAATGAAAAATGACTTGTCAAGATGAAGTCGAAACAGAAAAACAGAGATGCAAGACCTGACAAAGTGACAAAATCACACCATAAAACTGGTAGTGGCAATACCAGTAGAATTTGTTCCTGCCTGTATGGGGACATGAAAGTAAAAAAAAAATAAAGTAAAATAAAATAAAATAAAATAAAATAAAATAAAATAAAATAAAATAAAATAAATTCCCTCTTTATGACAGTAGGGAAGAGTTTGGGCAGCAGTTCTGCAAATAAGGGAGAACTAACACGTTTAGTTAGTTAGCTTAGAATCATATTTTCAACAACAGAAGACTTGTGCAAATATTGCCATCTTTGTGACTACAAGCCTTTTCCCTGTTGAGTGACTGCACTTACTGGGGAGCAAAGGCTTAGATTAATTTAATTAGAATAATTTAATTAGACAGGGAAGTTTACTTCTTGACCATATACAGTTTAAAGAAGTCTTAACTTTAACCAAATTTTTAATCACAAAGAAAAAATATATATACAAGAGCTCAAATATAAAAAACACGAATTATAAGAAATGTCAAGGGATAACCTGCTCTAATATGTTCCTACCTCAAATTATTGTTGAATTTTGAGATGTAATAATACCGATACAGAGTCTAAATTGAGAGGGGTATTTTTGGACACTCATGACATCACAGTCCTGTACAATTGCAACTTAATTCTATGATTTAATTTAATGAAACAGATTGGAATGGTTGTCATGAAGACATCAGGTGTAATCCCTGTCTTTAAGGGGGTCCACTTAAGATGATTTTGCCTAAGTTTTTACTCTCTTCAAGGACTGAGATTTCACAGCCTCGCTGTGCAACTCCTTGGAGTGTTTGATCACCCTGATGATAAGGTTTTCTCATAGGTAATCATAATTTCTCATTTCGTTGCTTGTGCCCATTGCCTCTTGTCATACGACTGTAGGCCTCTGAGAGCAGTCTAGTTTTGTCTTCACTACAGTCTCCCATCCAGTAACAGAAGACAGCAGGATCTCCCTCAGCCTCCCTCTTGCCCATTTCTCTCAACCTTACCCTTCCCTTTGCCAGTGTGCTTCCAGAAGACTGCACATCACATCCCTCATGAGTTCTACCTCAACTGTTGCTTTTAGCTCTCCAATCCAGCACACAGGAACATTATCTCTGTGGTCCTCCCAGGTGGCCAGTCCTTACCTCCACAGCCCTTACATTTTCTTCCTGCGTTAGAGCTCAGTCAGGGACTCTCTGTTCAACTGTGCTTGCACTCTGCCTTGCCTGATCAACTTTCTGCCATATCAGCATGAACCATTCTGTGCTTTGAGGATGTAAACTTTGAAAATCAATCAGCTCTTCATGGCCTCTTTTCCTCTTCAGGCCAGACTCTGATGACATCTCAGCAAGCACAATTTTAACAAGTTGGAATCTGCTCTCCAAAGGTCTTCAGAGGGTCTAATTCTGCTACTTTTTCTTTTTACTCATTTCTCTTAGGATCTTAAACCATTCTGTCTCATAGTATTAAAGTTAAGGCTGCCATCAGTAAGCACATCACCAGTCAGTTCTTCCTTATTCATGAGCAACATGTCCAGCACATCCCCCCGTAGACTGTATGCATGAACAAAATGTCCTCAGTATTTTTCAGAAGTTCCCTAGTGTCTTTACACCTGTTACACTGTTTCTCCAGCAGATGTTGGAGTGGTTGGTATATCCTATGTGAATGATGTCATGTGAGCATGAAATTTTCTTCAGCAGTTTAAAATGGTTTCATCTGATTCTTCACCTTTAACAAGTAGTGTACAGAAAACACCAAGATGTCACCGTTGTTGGTCTTTTCTCTGATCCTTGAGCTGACAAATGACTTGTGACACCTTCCAAGATAAAGTTCTCCATAAGGCAGGATAAAAGAAATAAAAAAAACAAAACCATTTTTTGCTTAAGAATTACTTAGGGAATTCAAAAAGAAATAGCTACTAGTGAAGTATATCTGCATAATACAAATATATATATATATATATATATATTTCCCGCTCAATAAGAAAATTTGAATTAACCATTTCAACTAGAATCTATATGGGACATAACTTGGACTTAAGCTACTGTATTTGGTTTGCATGGAAGGGTTTTGATAGCAGTAGGGCTTCAGGGATGGCCTCTATGAGAAGATGCCATGACCTGCCCCCATATTGGACAGAGCCAGCTTCAGCCAACTCCAAAATGAACCCACTGAGTCAATCAGTGAAGCTGGTGGCACCTTTGTGGTAACCTGTAAAAAACACTGTGCAATGTCTGTGAGAAAGTAGAAAAACTGTGACGGAACAAAACAAATATTTTGACATGCTGTGGAGAACTGTCTCCTGTGGGTGGGACCCCATGCTGGAGCAGGACAAAAGCATGAGCAACAGACACAACACATCATGAAGTGACCATAGCTCCCATTTCCCATCCCTGTGCAATGCTTGGTGGGAGGAGGCAAAAGAGTAAGGAGTGGAATTGAGCTTGAAAAGAAGGGAGGGATGGAGGGAAGCAGGTTTTAGTTTGGGGATTTTTTGCTATCCTATTCTCTTTTTAATTGCCAATAAATTAAATTAATTTCCCAAATTGAGTCTGTTTTGCACATGACGGTAATTGATGAGTGATCTCCCTGTCCTTATCCTGACCCACAAGTTTTTCACTTTATTTTCTCCCTGTGTTCTGTTGAGGAGGAAGACTGAGGGAGCAGCTTGGGGGACATCTGTCAGTCAGCCAAGTCTGACCCATTACATCTGAGAAATCAACACAGAAAAGGCTATTTGTTCTTTTAGCTTGATGTTCAAATCTAAATTAATTAAATTCAGAACCAATTAGTAAATCTGAATAGGGATTATTTATATGTGGTAAATTTTGTGATCTGTACTGTATGGATTCTTAAGCAGCATTAAACTAGTTCTACAAACAGCAATTTAATATAGGTTTTGAGAAGAGGATTTTTTTTCTCTTTTATTTAGTGTGAGCTCTTGAATTACAGCTAGTCTTGTTGAGTGTTATCAGCCATGTCACCCTGTTTCATGACCTGTGAATAGTTCAATAGCTTATGTCATATATGAAAACACCTTGGCTTGAAAGGTTTGGAATGGAAGGGTTTTATCCACCTATACCACCCCAAAATCAAGAGATAAAGTGACAGTATACAAACTAAAAAATAATAGCTTTGAAGTACTTTTTTAAAGAATCTATTCCCTTTGGTAATGGGATTTTTTTTCACTCTCATCTTGTGTTTTATTACATCTGTCACCTGAGAGAAGCACATTCATTCTAGACCCCTAAAGAGAGATTTCTATAGGCACTTGAAAACTGTTGCACCACTAGTTCCCTGCACAATAATATTTTCAGACTTCTTTTACATTTTTTCTTAATTACATGAAGCATCTTAAAAACATAATGTTTTTCTTATCAATCTGAAGTAATTTTTACCCTGTTTCTTTGAATCATGGGATACAGCTGCCTAGGCAGGAAAAATTTCTTTCCCAGCAGTACTCTTTGACTGGCTGACAAGATCTTTCAGCAGTTTGTAACAGCAGATCTGGAGCTGCTTTGGTCAGTCATTTGTTCATGCAGCTAATAGCTCTTTTGTCTTCTCTATCCTCGAGGAAATACTTTTTTTTGTTATCATTCATTCTTGTTTCCTAGAAGGTACCTTCCTTCCATGTGACAGTTACATTGGTTGAATAAGTGATTATAAAATAGGTCTAAAAGTCGCAAATATGTTTGTGGTTACAAGTAGGTGCTTCACTTTTCCTTAATTCAAGCTACAGAAAAGATTGTAATTGAGTGAGAGCTGAATGGATTAGTCATCAGTTCAATGGACTGACATATACCTCTTTTACATTTACTGGTTAGAGGGAGGAAGGAGCTCTATCATGAGAAAGATTAAGAAGGTCTGATAAATCTTTATCTTTAATTTTAGAGAAAGGATTTAGAAAAACACTCTCTTCAATTATTTGAATTTACCACTCGAGACTCAGTTTTCATCATTATATCAGAGTACATATTATGATATTTGAGCACCTTAGATGCACATTTTCAGTATCTTCTTTTCAAAAGATATATTGGAAAATTTTGTTCTGTGTTTTACTGATTTTTCCAACTTTAATTGCAATCACTTAAATATCAACAACTGTCAAAAAACATTAGTTTGTAAATATAAGCATTGATATTTAAATACTATCATTCAGGGATAGGTTGTGAATATTAATTTTCAGATCCTCAGAAAAATTAATATAATTTAACTAGATAATACACATTCTTAGAAACTAGATTTGGACCAACACCATCTAGCTCCCTATTGCTCTCAGTTTATGAGTATTTTCTGAAAACATGGTGTGGTCAAAATATTTTGCTATTTGCAGACAAGCAGAGAAGTAACTACATACAAGTGATGCCAAGAAGGTATTACTAGTCTAATCAAAAATTTTATGGCACAACTAAAACACAAAAAAGTTTATTATTAGGTCAGGTACAGAGATACTAACGCTCACAGAGAAAATAATTTGGTCAATATGCATCTCCCTAACAAGGTTACATTTAAAAGTAGTTATACAATAAAAACTGGGGGTTTGTCAACTCTCCTTTTCCTCTGGTGCTATGTTTACCTTTATGTCTACACTGCTCCCTCAAGTCCTAAGGCTGAGGGCTTCTGTCTCGGAATGCCGTGGAGGGATAGCACTGAGTTGTCATCACCTGGAAGCCTTCACAGGGAGATTAACTGTGGGTGTTCCTTCGTCACTTTGCCAGGATTAGCAAGATGTTCATGCTTCCTTCTCATCGGCCTAATGTTCATTTGAGGTCATATTTTTCTTCTGACGTGCTTTGTGCGCTGTCTGCACTAGACCATAACTCATTTTACTTTTGGCTTTGTTGGGTATCATACGCTGAATATGAGTTAGATGTGGTTATGCATCTTTTGTGTTACACCCAAAACTGTGAGGCTTTTTATTAACTTCTTTTTGTATCCATAATTCACCACTGATTGGTGAATTGCTGACAGCCTTGATGCCTCAGGTATAATTTCATTATTTTCCTCTTGTATGTCGAATGGGTTTTCTAAGTTCATTCTATATACAGTAACGAACTGTTACTCCCACCTACATGAAAATTAATTGTAGTAGGCATTACAACATAAAGTAATACCATTTTAAGAAAAAAAGTAGATAAAATCCACATGGGCATTAGCTGTTACAGCTAAGCAAACTAAAATAAACTCAGGCCAAGAAGTCCAGACAAGCTGAGCTCCTGCACTATCAAGTCAACACATAGCTAGTGGGCCCATACCAATAATAGCAAAAAATTTTAATTACCAGGTTACATTATGTCAGGTTTCTCTTCTAGAAAAGAATACTAACTATCTCAAAAGCAACCTTGGATGAGCAGGCAGCTGTCCAGTGCTTAGTGGCCTGCTGGGGTTAAACCATGACAGAGGTATAATTGTGCTTTCCCATTCCTAGTACCCCACGAAATGATTCAAACAGTCTAACTTCCTGGATAGAAATATGTTATACTTATGTATAGCATGTTTTGAATAAAAACAGGGGAAATTACTTTATTTCAAAAAGTCACAAGCAATTCCATCTCCTAGAAATTCAGTAGGTCGATTGTGAATAATGGAATGTTACATTCACCTCTTCTGTTTTAATGGATGATCTATGGAAGCAGAATAACAATTTTGAACACATTTCTCTGATAGCTAGGAAATGGCAAAAAAAGGTAATAGTAAAATTATGATTTCCGGTACAAAATAAATATTTAATGTATACTCTAAGAATAAGCTGTCACTGTGAATAGAGAGATGGATATATTTTATTATTACTAGCCTCATTGCAAATACTAGCATTGGGCATAAAATTATTATACTTTTTCAAAGTTCTAGCTATAGTATTTGACATTGCCATCATCTGATGTAGTTAATTCTAATGGATAATTTTCCAACTACCCAAAACTCTATTTACTTTTTTTTTTAAGAATATATATATAAGCAAAGGATAGGCTAATTCACTTTTATATATATACATAACTTTAACTAGTTTAGTTTACTGTTATTTATATTTGTCCTTGCCTTCTAAAGTTAAAAAGTTTGAATTTAGAAATTTCTCCTAGCACAATATGTTTTACAGTATGTTTTAGACTATGCATATATTCTCTTTGCAAAATCATAAACATCTGGGCTGGTTAGCGTATTTACTTCAGACTATAATTAGAAAAGATAACCATCCAAAACATAGAGCCTATCTTCAAATTATCAACTATGTGAAACTATCAAAACATTTTTTTCCCTGAGATATGAATGACATTTCATAATATGCATGTTACTAGATCTCTAGGTATCCTTATTTAGAAATATAGTGTTAATGTATGAAAACCAAAAGCCAAACACAACCAGTAACAGAGAATTAAATATATGCAGTAATATAAAGTAATCTCATTTATGTCATGGCTTCTCATTAGTGCTTAGTCAGCAGAAGTTTCTAAAAACATAGTTCATCAACATTCATAGTTAAATTCATGTCATAGAAGAAAGACAACATTAAGCATTCTTCTAATGGCAGCAAAATTACAGAAGTGTCTGAAGAAGATTATTTCAATTACTGGGAGAGGTAAAATTATAATTTCCAGATTTCTATTAGTTTACAACTCTTCTAATTCAAATATATTTTATAAATCCAAAAATTTTCAGGCATTTTTTCACATACACAGCTGTATTACAATCACTCATTTGGCTTTTCTGAAGCTATCTGAGACAACATGCCACACATGCAGTAGTTAAAAACTGCCTGGGTAAGGTTGCTTTTCCAGGTTTATTGACAGATGCATGGGATGACCTGCAAGGCTGACTAAGGGGTTTGTCACTTGTGACTGATGTAGCCATTCTGTGCTTATGCTGATAAAACCTTTATTCAACTTTGTACACTCATGCATTTTCTCTTACCATGTTCAAAACAAATGTATCTTTTTGACCGGCTGTCACTTCATTTAGGGTAAGACAAATGTTTTGTGCTTCAGCTTTCCATGAAAAAATAGAAAAAAACAGGTAAAAGGAATTATTTGTTCCTTAGCAATTCCAGTTGCCAAGAGTGAATGGCACACAGTTGCAAGAACTACTCGTTGCTGAAACTTGTCAATGTATGACACGTGTTATTCCCAAGCAGTTTCATGTGAAGTGTCCCACTAAGAAATACTAGGTTTATATCTTAAAAATTATGCTGAATACCTAAAGGCATTATATACCTAGTAATGTATTATTCACACACATGTATTTGAAACTGTCAGATATTCTTGTAACAGGGATATTGTTAGCAAACTAAAGCTGCTTTTCTGGGACTAAGACTGTAAGACATAAATAAATTTGACAGGCCGATGGAGACTTTTGGCTCTGCAAATTTGTGATGTGAATGATCCAGAAATCTAGTTTGCATCTTTTTTTTCAAACATCTATCAAAGCAACATAATCTCATGAAAGAGTTTATTTTGAGAACCTATAATGTATTCTCTGAAAGAATTAAAGACTTAATAAACTATGTACTCTGATCTTTGTATATCTCTAAATATAGCTATTTAGAAGTGCATAATCTTTATGGTTTTGTAATTTTTAAGTAAAAAATAAAATTCAAGAATGGTGTTGACCACTTTCACTAGTTACTAACTCCGAGGTGAGAAAATTACTCCCAAACCCTAGAAGAATTACATGGTGATACTGCTTGTATATTTACGTGTCATAGCTACCCTGAGGCTTAATTCGTGCTGAGATAAAATCTCGTGAGTGTTCCAAGGACAGATGAGGATGAAGAGTGAAGAGTCTGCATACTGAGTTTGGTTTATTCAGAGACATAAGAAACCTGCCAAAGAATCCAGATGACTTACTTTTGGATGATGAACATAGGCCTTCAGATTAGATATTTTCTAAATTATATCTGTAACTTGGGGAAGAGCATTTTTAACTTGCCAATATTCTGATAAATAATTTATCTTGTAACTGAAAATCTTCTTTATCCCATAAGCTTCTAAACATTCTTCATACTTCCATGGTTTCAGCATTGCTGGCAGAATGCCTTGTAGACATATATAAAATTTTAAACACTACCTTTTAATTTTCTTTTTAAATGCTGGTTTAAATTTGTTTTTCAACCAGAAGGCATTCTAAAACTTAACCCAAAGAAAGTGTGAGTTTATACTTCAAACATTGCTTGAGGGATCCTTTTGTCAGAGGAGGAGACAGTACAGAAGGAAATCTTTGAAGCAGGAGAACTCCATGTTATCAAATGATGACGTTTTACATCTTGCATCTGCTGAATAATTTGTCCAGGCAGAAGATAAGTAACAATGCTCAAATTTAACAATCAAGACTCTCCTTTGTTTAGTTTCATTAAAATATTCTCAAGAAAAAAAAATTAATATAATTGTCTAAATCAGTCACCAACACTGATGTCCACTACAGAAACTAAAGAAGAGAGTAACGTACAATTTCTTTCTTTTTCCTTTTTCTTTTTTCTTTCTCTTTTAAATATATTTCAGGATTTTGCTCTCCTGCTTCTGTGCCTTAGGAAAACATAGACTTTGAATCTTTTAGGTTTACTGCTGAGGACCACAAATGACTCTAGAAAGAAAGTAGTTTGTGGTACCTGACAGTTTTACATGATGAACAAGATATGTCAACCACCTGTTTCCAGATTCATTAAAAACCAAGAAAGCTACGGGTACTTTTCACCACTGTAATCCATACTTTAGCAAACAACATTACGACTTCTCTCATTATTTAGTTTACTAGTTAAAAATTCCCTTCCAATAACTCAGAAAGCAACAATTTAATAAAAGTTTAAAGAGTATAGACAGGTATGGACAAGTATAGATTGATATCAGGTCACTTCGCGCAAGTGAAAGAACAAAGTGATGGAAGCAAAAGCACAAAGCAATTCAATGCCAATACTGAACTTCTCAGGACCTCAATCCTCATGCAACATTAATGTGCATCCAAGACAATTTATGCCAAGATTTTCAGCTAATGAGTTAGATTCCTATCCAATTAGATACCAATGCATTGTTAATTGGAAATGTCTTACCCAAGCACTGCATTTTCTATCTAACTGTGACAGTTGGGCATGTTTTCTAGATTTATACTTAGTTGAGAAAGTTAAGGAATCATGGCTTTTTTAGCACAGATGTTCCATAAATGGGAATTCATTTCAAAATAAGTTAACTAACTTTCCCATCCTGCAAACTTATATTAGATAATTATTCATACAACTTTATTGCACATTAATACATTTCAATATTAAAATTAAACTATTAATTTTTCTGTTATGTAAAACTAAATATCAAAAGTTTAGATGTAGTATACTTAGATAACAATAGCTTTGCCATAGCAGAACTATAAATAGTAAAAAAAAATTAAAATAAAAAGAAGAATAGTAAAAGTTTAAATGTTCAAACTGTCATAATCCTGTAAAAGTTGCTGATCATCATCAATACATTATCAGCAAGAGTTTACATTGGTACTTTATTTACAGATGCAAAATTCTGACATCTGTAATAAAATTATAGCTGTTAAGTTATTCTAATAAAATCTAATTCTTCTACACAAATTATACCGTGGGAGCTACAACAAATATTCAAAAATTATTCTGTTCCTCTGAGACCTTTTCCTTTCACAAAAATAAAAAAAGAAATATTTTATAGTTGAAAAAAATCATAACCCATTAGTACAATAGACCTTTCAAATTAGCTGATCAGACAATAATTTTCTCTTAATAGTGAAGCCCAATCTTTTATGTATAATTTGATCTCAAAAGAATCCTTTGCATAACCCAACTTCACCATAAAAAAACCCACAGTAATGCAAACAAAATCACCTAGAACTGTTTTTTAGCAGTGTGAAGTCAAAGAATGAATTTTTGTTTAAACGTGGTCTGAGGCGACACCCATTTCCTCTGAATACCTTTATCCTGATAACAAAGTAGGAACAGCAGGAAACTGACATTTGGAGAACATTAAGCACACTTAAATCTGTCAGACTTCATTGCCACATACCAATAAAAAGTCCACTTCTTGCATCTTAACGCTTATAAGGCTACTAAGTGTTCAAAAACTGACATCCAAACAACTACTGAAATTGCTGAAAAAGCTAACATATTTGTTCATAGATAAACATGATATAGATGGAATTAATGAGACAAAACAAAAGCGTAGCTTCCAATGTTTAAAACAGAAAATGGAAAACTCTAATTCTAAGTAAGGAAGATATGTGTCAAAGCGAGAAAGCTGAAATTTAATGTAAGAATTTCTAAGCCTTGCATTTTTTAGAGAAAGAAATGCCATTTTCACTACCTCTACAGTCAACGCATAGAACAGTAATTCACTTGAAATAATTTCATAATGCCAGCATTATTAAAAAGAAACATTTTCACCAAAGTTGGTGTCAAAGAGACCGGCAACATATATTCAAATTCCATTTAGATCAATCTTCAGCCAATTCACTTTCATTCATCAGGTCCAGGCACTGGAAGAAAGAAAATACTCTTCCAGTCTTTTAGGTGTAATAGTGATTATTTATAACAGGAAATAATTAACCATTACTGTAATTTGTGACATTATTGAAGTAAATTAGCAAAATTTAATTTTAAAATTTAAAACTGTCTTGATTTGTCAGCCTTCTAAACACTCTGAACAAAACAGATCTTTATTTCTGTACCTGATATATGTAAATATACATAAATGAATATTTAGCTTTAACAATTTTCAATCATCAAGTGATAGCCATATGATGCAACATTTAAAATAATCATCTTCAAGTGTAGATCATGTACATGCATATTGTTTATAAGAAAGGACAATTTCTGCTTTGCAGCTTTGTTTATTTTGTCTAACAACTGTTCACAGGGAACTTTCTACCGCATCTAAAAATTATGTTTAAATAACATTTTTCTCTATCCATAGTGTTATTTTAACACTATCCAAGTGTTATTTTTCGTTTGTTTGTTTGTTTTACCCAGGACTAGCAATCTATAGGGAACTCATCACCCCACATGGAAGTAGAAGAATATTTCTATTATGATTCAGTTCAATTATCTGTATTTTATTGCACTCATAAGAAATCTTTAATAGGAAGAAAAAACAAAAGTCACAGGATACATTCTGAATCATAATTTTTGCTAACAACAGGTTTGTTACAAAGTTTATTTCAGGCTAATCTCAGTTTCCAAAACTTAATGTAATTGGTTTTTGTATTATACTGAGCTAAATACATCACACTTCATGCTTCATTTACCTGCTCTGCGACTGTAGTCTACTTTATGTAATAAACACAAAGCTGCACACTAACAATTCCGTCTGCAGAAATTACTTACCTGCATTGTTTTCTTATAGAATCTCCCTTCCTCATCATGGAATCATAGAAATATTTTGGTTGGAAAAGACCTCTAAATTCATTGAATCTAGCTGTTAACTCAGCACTCCCAAGTCCACCACTAAACCACAAGTGCCACATCTACACGTTTTCCAAATACCTCCAGAGATGGTGACTCAGCCAGTTCCCCAATTAGCCTGTTCCAGTGTTTAACAACTCTTTCAGCAAGGAAATTTTTCCTAACATCCCATCTACATCTGCAATGGTGTAATCTGAGGCCATTTCCTCTTGTCCTATCTTGTTACTTGGGAGATGAGACTGACCGCCACCTCGCTACAACTTCCTCTCAGGTAATTGTAGAGAGTGACGAGATCTGTGCTTACGATGGATTAAGCCACAGGAACCTGCTGTGAATGCTGTAATGTCTGAAGGCATTCAAAACTCTCTGAGACTGTATAGATAAAACTAGGGTTAGTGGGAACCCTTTAACCTGTAAGTTAATTCTGGATTGAGATGAGGAAACTGATTATTCATTTCTTTACTGTTTCCATTTATAGTTCATTTTCTTTTTTTTTTCTTGTGCAAGGATAAGTAGGTAAAATTCCATCATCTCTCTTCAAAACCACAGCAGTGGAGTCTAATAATATTCATTCCTACACTACAGCAGAAACATAAGCATATGGTTATCTATTGAATACCATTTAAACTTGTAATCCTGATATATTTACCTGCTCAGTGCTGGGCTAGGCAATGCAGTAAAGAGATCTAGTAAGTACAGCAGAATTAATCTGATGGAGGAAAGAAACTACATCATCAAATCTCTGCTGCAGAGAATGCAAATTGCCTGGACTCTCTCTAGTAGATATCATGGACTCAATCAAGACTTATAAGCCTATTAACATAAACAATATGTTTAGACAAGTTCATTTAAATTTCTTCACAAATGGTCACAGATATATGGCCTTAAGATCTGTGGAATGTTCAGATGTCCCACTTATAAATATTACAACTACATTATTTTCAAAGATTAATTGAAAAAGTTTAGCTTAAAACTAGCATAACATTTCAACCAATAAACATGAGAATATGCAGAATACGTTCCGTAGGCATCTTTCTTTACCACTTACCCATATATAATATGTTGAATAGTAATTACACTTTTTTTCCTTTTTCAGCATGCAATCCCACAATCCCATTGGGTTCTCTCCCTAGATCTGACCCCTAAAGGGTACATACAAGAATAATTAAAATATGTATTACATCATGAAGTTTATACATTGTAGATCTAACCTGGAAATGTTTATTTATGCAAAAAGAGAAAGGACGTGTATTAACCTTACATTGGTGAGGAAAAAATACCTCCTATAAGAAAAAAAACCAACCTCCTTGATACGTTAGAAAGTAAACATGCTTAAAAGAAGATAATTAAAAGTTGTTGATCATCCTGCTTCCAGCTCAGTGAGTTAAGACATTGCAAAAAACCTCCAAAGAAATGATAATTTATTTATGAATGTAAATATAAATTACAGAATCACAGAATGAGTAAGGTTGGAAGGGACCACAATGGTTCATCTGGTTTAACGTCCCTGCACAAACAGGGTCATCCCAGAGCACATAGCACAGAATTGCATCCAGATGGTTCTTGAATATGTCCAGTGAGGGAGACTCCACAAGCTGTCTGGACAATCTGTTCTAGTTCATGGTCACCTGCACAGTAAAAAGTTCTTCCTCATGTTCAGGTGGAACTTCCTGTGCATCAGTTTCTGCCCATTGCCTCTTGTCCTATTGCTTGACAACACCAAGAAGAGATTGACTCCACCCTCTTGACACTCTCCCTTTAGATGCTTCTATACAGTGATAAAGATCCCTTTCAGTTGTCTCTTCTTGAGGCTAAACAGGCCCAGCTCCCTCAGCCTGTCCTTGAAAGAGAAATTCTCCCATCCCTTACTCATCGTTGTCACCCTCCTCCAGACCTACTCCATTATCTCCAGGTCTCTCTTGAGCTGAGGAGCCCAGAACTGGACACAGCAATCCAAATGTGCCTCTCTAGGGCTGAGTAGAGGGGCAGGATCACCTCCCTGGACCTGCTGGCAATGCTCTTCCTAACGCACCCCAGGATACCATTGGCCTTCATGTCTACAAGGGCACATCAGCTTTTCATATAATATTTCTTATTATTAAAACCAAAAAGACACCCAAAATCCTTCTTGCAGAACATATCTCAAATATTTCAAAGGACACTTTGTTTTGTTAAGGAAAATATTGCCAAATAAGAGCAGCATGGTAAAATTTCTTGTTCTACATATTATCTTTGTGTGAGAGTGCAGTATGCATGAGACAGAAATAAACATGGATAACCCTTTGGTCATTTCACACTCTTCTGTTTGAGCTGCATAGTGGCTAAGCAAATCCCAGTTTCTGGAACAGAAGAAAAAAGAAAAAGTAGATAAACAAACAACAGATAGACAATGAGGAAGTGAAGTGTGAAGTGAATCTTCTAATAGCAAGAATGGATTCACTGAAAGAAGGTCAAAATCTTTTCTTTCCTATGTAACCAATATGTATTAAAACCCAGAAGATTTTACATGTGATTCCTGAATACACTGGTGAAACAAAGACAAAACATCCACACTTCCTATTAGCTCTCTATACCTACTCTTATGTGGTAGGTGCTAGAGAATTATACTATAGAGAATTAGGTATAAAAACTGCATTTGTTATGCCTTCTTTTAATGCATATTCTGAGACTCTTACTGGACTTCATTATATAATATGGCCTGATGGCATCACAAAGTGTACATGTCAGATATATTTGCCCTCTCACCAGTTGGAATTTGGGGATATATAAGTATTTTATTGTGTTACATTAACTATTTATCAATAACAGGCTTTTTGCATACCTGGTGAGCTTCATAATCTAGCTTGGTAAAGATGGCATGCAAGGAGTTCCTGGAAATGTTTACAACTCCCAAGCTTATCCAGAAATTAATTGTTATGCCAAAGACAGACAAAACTTGGCAGTACCTATTTAACAACTCTTTAATACAGAACAGTATGTGACCGAAAACCTCCTGAATTTAACAGATGTCTGTGAACTGTGGCAAAAGCTCTTCATGGTTAGGCTGACTTACAGTGTTCTGGTCTGTGCTCTGAACAACCATTAGGAAATTGATCATCCACAGCAGAGACAAATGGGTAAAAAAATGGGTATTACTTCATGCTGTACTGGATTTGATCCTGAGGACAAAGCTGTACTCACAGCAATGAATAATGTCAGGGGTTAAAAGCAAGGCATTTCATTTTTACTCGGTTCAATTTTAATCTGTATCATGGACATATTAACACTACTGCACTCAATATCGGACTCCTTAAAATACTGGAAAGGCATTAAATGAACTTTATATAAAAGGCATTTCTGGAATGTTGTGATCAATCTCTCTATTCCCACTGCACATCATTTTTATGAACTAGGAGAAATAATTCCTCTCACAGACATAAAAAAATTGCATAGTCAGTAACTTGACACGTGCTACATTGGTTTCCCTGTTTTCATTCCTGAAACTTTTCTTTTGCTTGTAAAATACAGGTTTTTTTACTTGTTTCTGGCCAGTTGTCAACATACAGTGAACATGTATTAGTTAAGATTCTATTAATTTGCTTATTAATTCTATAACTTTGTTTATTTCAATAGAATTATAGGACTGCTGAAATTATTTTAAAAATCCATCCCATTCATTTTTCCGTCCTAAGATTGATATTGTACTATAACTTTTATGAGTTTTGTTTTGATTCTTTACAAGAATTTTCATTTGCTTCATTTAATAGTTTCTGGTCTTGATTATACATAAAAATGTGCTCTTTAATATATTGTTGAGTCATGTAAAACATATATAATGATTACTTTTATACATATCTTCCCTTATTCTAAAATATTTGTTTTCCTATGGGAAGCTAACTGCTTTAGTGAACTATTCATTGCTTATAGTGTTCTCATATCTTTATCTGTGCTGCACCACACAGAAACTTAACAGATATATAAAAATGTGGATTTTGTTAAGAGAAGCATATCAAGTTCTTACACATTTATAATAATTGTGAACTTATTTATGTCAACTAAGAAGTTGGTTAAGAATAAAAAAATGTTTAATAAGCTTTCAGAAACCTGCTGTTTTGAGATTGCGTGAGACAGAAGTCAAAATGCTTAATCAGATTAGTGGAAAAAAGTTACCTCAACAGTCATTCATTTCCTTATTTCTATGATTTGCATGTAATAAGAGAACATCACTCACAAGTGTCATGATACTTGGAGTGTGGTCTGTCAGAAATTATGATTGATATGTCTTAATTGTTTTAATTAAAACTTTGGTCTTCCTCAGATAATTGTTCCTGAATGGTTGAATACCTGTACAAAATGTTCAATCATAATTATTTTAGAATAACTTTCTATTTCATTGTAGCAGTGGTACTTTTCTGTCTTGTGGTGTAGTCATTCAATGGCCAAAGGAGAGATGCATTTGCAGTCATAGGTCACTCTCATTAGTGTGTATTACCAATACAGAAGAGAGCAGTTATTAAGAGGAAATTATTGAGAAAACTACCATAGAATATAATTATTTCAGAATAGCTATGAGTTAATCTCTATCAGTTAATAAAGTCCACAGAATTGCACCTATCCACAGAAAAAAAAAAGATCTGCATTGAGCTGGGATTCAGGAGAACAACCTGGGTAGCTGAAGCAGTTCCTGACTGTGTAAATCCTCATGTTCAGTGCAAGATGCTGCAATGGATCACTAAGTGACTTCTCTCATACTTAATGCTAGATTAAGAGATTCTGCATTTTCCACATACCAAGGAACTCTAGAAAATAAATGTGATTAGAAATGGCTGCAGAAACAGGTTTCATCGGTAACTTCGGCAAATCTGTCTGTGGCATCTGCATATCCTAGGCCCTTTTCTCAATATATATTAACAATTTCTTCTAATGTTTATCAGTTCTAGTAGCAGATATTCAGGAATGTGACCGCTAACAGCACAAGTAATCAAATAAGTAGCATTTAGATAAAATTATGACAGAAATTGTAAAGTACAAACTTTTATATTTTGGTTATTATACTTTAATTTGAGATTGTTACAATTGTTTTACTACACTAAACAGAATTTCTTTATTTCTGGTTCACATAAATTAGAGCATACCTTGGCTCCTCAACTATCACCAGGTTTTAAATGCTAAACGAGCATGTCACTGGTTGAACTTATTTCTGCTTGTTTTATAAAGACATTTTTTTGTAGAATGCATTAGAAAAGAACTTCCTCAGAAGAGAAATTGCAAAAGAATTAGAAAAATAGGATATGCTCTATTTTTGAAGTTCCAATGGAATAAAAAATTGTAATCATCAGAATTTTGACTTGCAAAGTTCTCACACAAGTTGGAGCCAAGGAGTGCAGCTTGCCTTAGTACAGTTCACAAGGCTCCAAACATAAAAACTGACAATCAAAAATCCCTAAACTGGATCAGTTCAGAGATCTTAAACTTTTCAGAGTTCCTCGCTGCATGTACAGAAGCAAAAAGGCTAAATGAAGAATAAAGGTAGTAGATCTATAACCAGAAGACTGAAATTACTTTAGATTTCCTAATTTCACATTGAATTAGCATTTCTGCTCCTAAAGCAATGGTCATATTTGCATTTCTTTTTAATAACAAAAACTTGATGTCCCTGAAAGCTTTCAGCCCTGTGACAGTCTACAAAATAGGATTCACGTGGAGGTATAGCTATATTTAATAGACAAAATTCTGAAATTGTTAGATTTCCTCCTAGGCTCAAGAAATTAACAAAAACCCCAAAACTGCATTTGTGTCTTCCCTTTGAGAGAAGTAGTAAGTGAAAAAATTCAAATTGCTACTTGTTGAAAACACAGAGAATAAAACCAACTTCTATGCTAGTTCCTTGAATGGTTCCAGTTCCTAGTTACCAGTTATAACAAAGATAATTATCTATTTAAGAAATTAAACAATAGAAAGAGGAGAAATTTAACTTCCTGTCTGTTTTTTTTTGCCAGCTGAGGGAAATCTTTTCACCATATTTATCTCTATGAGTCAGTGTGATATTATTCGAACCATACCGCATTTCACACTGGGTTTTCTTTTCTTCATATTCTTCTAACCTAAATCAGAAAATAGTCTCTTATTTGAGCCTTGGAGCTTGATCATTGCAATGAGACGGCATGGAAATACAAGAGAAAACAGTTGAGTATCAAACATGTGACTAGAAGGCAGTTATGTGATTTGGAATCAATGAAGACCTCCATCTTGCTTGCTCCTGTCTCACCAACTGGTCAGGAAGGGATGATATACCACAGCCTGTGTAATGAAGGGGAAAGGAATAGGGATGCAGCAATCTCAATGGAAATTATTTACTTACTGCAGAAGAATACCTCTAGAACCTTAAGAGGCACTGAAATTTGTCTAAATCATCTCCCTTTTCACAAAAATTCAGCATATGATGTTCACATCCTTCCCATGAGGGATTGATCAGACACCAGAGTAAATGAAAACGTTTCTGGATTTTTCTAGACAAACCTTCGTGGGCGGACAAGCCTCTCTTTAAAATTTTAATTACCTACGTAGTGTAAAACCTTGAGACTCAGCAATTATGTGTACAAGGAAGTGTGATGAACAGGACTAGGACAGTGATTGTCCCCCTGTATTCAGTGCTGGTAAGGCTGCACCTTGAATCCTTTGTTTGGTTTTGGGCCATGCACTACAATAAAGACTTTAAGGTGCTTGAGCGTGTCCAGAAAAGATGGTGAAGGGTCTGGAGCACAAGTCTTGTGATGAGCGGCTGAAGGAGCTGGAGTTGTTTAGCCTGGAGCAAAGGAGACCTTACCACTCTCTACAACCACCTGAAAGGAGGTTGTAGCCAGGTGCAAGTGAGTTTCTTCTCCCAATCTACGAGTGAAAGGAGAAGAGAAAATGGCTTCAAGTTGCACTAGGGGAGAGTTAGAATCATAGAACATCCACAAGGATCATCAAAGTCCAACTTCTGGTCCTGCACAGGATAGCCCTAAGATTGACACCAGGTGCCTGAGAGCATTGTTCAAACGCTTCTTGAACTCTGTCAGGCTTGGTGCTCTGACCACTTCCCTGGGGAGCCTGTTCCAGTACCCAACCACCCTCTGGGTGAAGAACCTTTTCCTAATATATTACCTAAACCTCCCCTGATAGAGTTTCATGCCACTCCCTCAAGTGATCACCAGAGAGAAGAGATTTGTGCCTGTCCCTCCACTTCCTCTTGTCACAAAGTTATAGACTGCAATGAGGTTTCCCCTCAGTCTCCTTCTCCAGGCTGAACAGGGAAGTGACCTCATATGGCTTCCCTCCAAGGCTCTTCACCATCTTCCTTGCGCTCCTTTGGATACCCTTTAATTTCTTTATGTATTTTATATATTGTGGTTCTCAAAACTGTACATAGTACTTGAGGTAAGGCCACACCAGCCAAGAGAAGAGTGGGACAATCACCTCCCTTAGGGTGATTTTGTTTGGATAATAGGAAAAATTTCTTTACTGAAAAGATGTTCAGACATTGAAACAGGGAAGTGTTTGAGTCACCATCCCTGGAGGTGTTTAAAGGACAAGCGTATGAAGCACTTGAGGTCATGGATTAGTGGTGGGTGTGGCAGCGTTAGGTTAGTGGTTAGACTTGTTGATTTTAGTTTTTTTCCAACATCAGTAATTATATGATTAATTTTTTTTTTTTTTTTTTTTTTTTTTTTTTTACCATCAGTAAGTTGCTGCTAAGGTTTATAACTAGAAAATACAATGTTTAAATGCTTGAGAGATGTTTTATCAACTTTGCAGGTTGACATCCCTCTTTGTAAATAGCATTGAAAGGGCATTTCCATGGGTGTAATATTGAACCTTGAATTTTCTTCAGTTCCTCTGAGCACAATAAAAAATTGTATCCGTGGTATAGAAATATTTGGTTGTCACCAAATTTTTATGCACCATTTCTGCCTTTGTTTTCTCTTAAAAAATTTCAAAAGTGATCTGTAAGGTAAAGATATTCTAATGTCAGAACTTTGAAGTCAACCAGGAGTACAGTTCACATCAATATCCTTAAGAAAAAAAAATTAAATACAGACATGAAAGTAAGTCTTACTGTTCAGGTGTATTATTTTTGAATTAGTATCTCTTGTCACTTTATAAAATGACACATCTAAAATTTCAGCAGATCAATCTTAAACATAATTACTGTATGCTCAGATTCCAAGAGATGGCAGACTGTATATTTGTTTGCTTTCCTGAAGGGTGAGTGATGACAGGACTTTTAATATTTTGGGATAAGATCTATATCATTACTTTTAAAACCAAAACTTATTTCATGTGCATTCCAAAATATCCTGAATGCTTTCGGGAAATCAGTATTAGCCTCAGCTTTGGGCCACTTCTTTAGTCTGTTTTGCAAGGAAGAAAAGTAGAAAGAAATATGCTGCAGTTTGAGGTTTTAACAAGCCCTTTCCTCTTTGTAAACTCAGGCTTTCTTTGGACCATAGAGAAAACAAGCTCTGTGTAACCATATGCAACAGTAAACCAACGAAAATTAAAAATGACTGATGACATGCTGTCATGGTTTCACACTGGCCCAACTCCAGGCACTCACAAGAGTCACTCGCTCACCCTCCCGTGCCACAGCTGGGCAGAGGAGGGAAAAGGAAAACAAAATTAACAAAGGGTTCCTGAGTTGAGATAAGGACCAGGAGAAAACACTTCAAGGGCAAAACAGGCTCGACTTAAGGTTGCAAAGTGAAATTTATTACTAACAGAATCAGAGGATAATGAGAAGTAAAATAAGCCCTTAAAAACACCTTTTTTCCCACAGTCCCTAACTCCTTCTCACAGGGAGCAGGGAGACAGGGCATGGGGGTTTTGGTCAGTCCATCACCGAGATTCTCTTCTGCTGCTCTGGAAGAGGAGTCCATCCCCTGTGAGATCGTGGGGTCCCTCCCATGGGAGACAGCTCTCCGTGAACTTCACCCACGGGCTGCGGGTGGATCTCTGCATTCCCCGTGGATCCCCATGGGCTGCAGGGGCACAGCTGCTTCTCCATGGTCTTCACCACGGCCTGCAGAGGAATCTCGGCTCTGGCACCTGGAGCACCTCCTCCCCCTCCTTCTCCACTGACCTTGGTGTCTCTATGGTGTTTTCCCTGACATGTTCTCACCTCCGCCTCTTCTCTGACTAGAAGCAAAACCTGTGACTTTGTTTTGATTTTCTTCTTAAATATGTCATCACAGAGGCATTACCAACCTCTTTCATTGGTCCAGGTTTGGCCAGCAGCATGTCCATCTTCAGAGCCTTCCAGGACTGGCTCTGCTGGACATGGTGGAAGCTTCCAGCAGCTTCTCACAGGAGCCACTTCTGTGGCCCTCCTGCTACCAAAATCCAGGCCATGCAAAACCAATACACATGCATCTTAAAATCCCAAGATTTTTAAATTTACCATTTAACAAACAGTACATATCAATTTATTCTTGGAATATTAGTATTTATCAAAACCTGAAATCATAGAATTTAGAATACCATTTGATCTTTCTTCCTTAAATTCAACAGATATGCTACCTTACATATGTTTTCCATCTGTTTGGAAAAGTTTTAACTGTTATTTTTTTAATCTTACTTAGGAATGTACTAAAATAATACTAATGCATTTCTTTCTAAACCTTTCTACTGTGTTCATGTGAGTTACCCAAAAATTTCAGTTATCACACTCTTTAGAACCCCAGAATTATTTTTAAATCTGAACTCTTTTATTATTTGATTTTTTTTAATTTATTTTTTAGTTCATGAAGAGTATAAGGACATTCTTCAAAAGGAAAGAAATACCTAGATATAAATAGGCTATTATCCACCTTGTTCTGTAAGGCATAATCTTGCAAAGAGATTGAAAACAACCTCTTTGTTGTTGGCCAGAGCTACATCTCCTGTGTCTGAGTGAGCATCTCAACCAGCATATTCTTAAATAGAGGTTAACCACAGCAAGGAAACCTCAGTGCCTCATGGGAAAGGTCTGATTTTGCTAGCACCTCTTTTCCTTCTCTAGGCAGGTCTCCAAAATCAAGCTCTTACATGATTTGATGCTATAGTCTCCTTTTAGACCTGAGACAGAGTTCAGATCCAGCTAAGCATCAATCACTTGGTCTTGCATGATGGTTTTCAGTGATAGATTTAAGTGTATGCAAAATCACAATTCTGAAGACTCTGAATTATTTTTAACTTCAAAACAGACACATAAATTACTTAACAGATAAGCAGAGATTTTCAACATTATAGTGCTGGGTTTGGGCATCATTTATCGAAGTCTTTGGCATTTGGATACTAAAATATTATAGTGGACAAAAATGTGTGAGGAAAAAAATAGAGCAAGGAACTTGCCCTTGTATTGAAGATTCACTGTTATAGAAGCATAAGATTGAGGAGAAATATACTATTTTTCATTAACCATAACACCATCACTGGAAACCTCTGGGACATTTTTAGTACGGTAAGCAAGAAATTGTACACTTAACTAAGGAATGCAGAATTGATGTCAGGGTGTCTTAACCTGCCTCTCAGCAGTAGGCTTGCTGCAAAAGCTCAGCAAATAACTTGGTTCACCTTACAAGAAAACAAGAGCCCTTTCAATGATAAGAAGCGTTTTCATGCCAGGAAACAGAATTCCTACCACAGACTTATTAGTCAATATTCAAATATTAAAGAACTTCATAAAGATTAATTTCATTAATAAAAATAAATGTTCATATTAAAAATCCACAAACATTTTCTACACCTTTGCTCCAAGACAACCACCAAAATTTTTGTTCAGCTGCTACAGTGTAATAGATCATAGACCAGCTGCAGCCCATTTCTTCCCACATGATTTGCATTATCTGTAATTCACAGATAATTCACAGATAATGTAAATATTGAATCTGGTTACTAAGGAAATTGTCACTTATATCCCAGTAGGTCTTATCTTTTGTGACACTTATAAAAATTAAAATGTTCTAAAAATTAGATTATAATATGTTCTACCATTCCTGTTATGAAATACTACAAAATGGGCTAATTATTAGCTCTGTAAAGTGTTTTATTAAATTCCTCAATTTGCTCAAATCACCTTTCATGCTGAATAAAAAAATTCAGAGGGCACTTGCACAAAAAGAGTCTGTATATTACTTCTTTTTTACAAAATAGATTATTGGAGTGGTAGACCTGCCCACCTGTTTTACTCATGTTAAATTCCAGTTGTCATCATAATGACGAAATCTTTTTCTTACAAATAGTAGTGACTTTTTAAAATCTTTTCATTGGCATTTTATTGTAAGCTCAAAACCAAGAGCAAAATATATCTTGGTTGCAAATACATATTTCCCTTAAATTTAGCCTTTCCTAAGGCATTCAAAGTGACACTTTTAAATGAAATATCAAGGTTTGAAACTCAAAAAGGTTGCAGTGTCTGTTTTGGTGCTGCACTCACACAAAAGCTCTTTAGAATGAATCAGCACCTGTACTAAAATGCAGTTTGGTTTGGTTTTTTTTTTCTGTAAACACATAATTGACTGGCATCTCTGTTATTCAGCAAGTCCTCAATTAATTTGCAAAAAGGCACGAAAGCAGTCTAGGACATGAGTAGAAGCAGTGGCAGGAAAAACGGTATGCAAGAGTAGGTGTAAAGGCATGATTCCCAGCTTGAAATTCTTCGATACTTGTGATTAAGAGGTTGTGTAATCACTAGCCTAGCTCTAAGCCCAATTAGATTTAAAAAAAAAAAATCCACTGTACAGCCACATATGGTGAGCTTATGACCTTGGTGAATCAAATGGATTCCTGTGTGGTTTCCTTCTATGAGCTAAACCTCGGTTTTATCATATTGGATTCAGCTGAAAGCAAGGATGCAGTTTCAGGATAGATCAATAAAAGGTCATTTGTTAGACTAGAGCTTACTCTTAGTAGGAAGACATGTGAAAGACTTAAGCAAACAAAATTTATTCATATATCCCTTCAAATAAGCATAGGAGACTTAGAGACCCTAATCTTCTGTCCATGTATTCAACTCTTCCAAATAAAAATATTGGTTTAAAATAACTGAACTGTAATGAATGGTTCATTTTTCCATTCCAAAAACTTGTTCTAGGACAGAAGCCTCAATCTTTTCAGAACCTTATTTAAGCTCATGGGGCTTTGTAGGAACTTGCTGATATACTCACAAACACTGTGGGTTTTTTTGAGACTGATTATCTCTCTCTTTTTTTTTTTTTTTTCCATTTTGTAATATTCTGTTTGAGGACTCTGGCACAAAGCTAAATAATCTTAGGCCAGCTGAGCTGCTGCATGCATCTAAGGGTTGGCTCTGAACA
The DNA here is from genome assembly GCA_013398955.1 of Callaeas wilsoni. NCBI lineage: Eukaryota > Metazoa > Chordata > Aves > Passeriformes > Callaeidae > Callaeas > Callaeas wilsoni. The sequence continues at coordinate 94,927 of VWPU01003945.1, forward strand.
AAAATGAGGTGGAATGTACTGACTTGCATATGAATCATTAACATATAAGTAGTTGTATTTTCTTGCAAATTTGTGTGACAGCTAACATGCACACAGTTAGCAGGTATAATTCATTATTAGTGTCTATGCCAGAAATCTAAGCCTTTATGCATTGCATCTTTCTCATAAGGATTCATGATTTCATCTGAGAAAGATGACAGTGAATGGTGTCTTGGAGGATGGGTAAATTTATTCCTGCACATCTTTCATGTTCTACATGAGGAGCCTTCAGCCAGCAATCACAGGCTGTCTGTGACCTGTTGTGCCTGCTTTTGAAATACTCCTCCTCAGGAATAGTCCAGGAGCCAGTGGAGAAACGCAGCAGATCTGGTAGCAGAAGCAGCCTATCCATGAACGACATCTTTCGTGGGCCCTTCTCATATCTGGGTATCACTGCACTCAGGCAAATGGTACTCAGCTGCCTCAGGGCCCCAGCACAGAGCAGGAAAAGGGCTGTGGTGGTTTGTACCCATGATGTAACAAGATATTAAAAGTCCTAACCTATCTCAAACAGGAGGATGTCATCATGGAAGTATTAAATGTGGAAATGAATTTATTCCCAAAAAATATACCTGTTTTAACAGAGTTACAGTTAAAATAAGACATGGAGAGAAAAGGTGCATCATTAATGCTGACAATATAGCATAAATGAAAAAATCACTGCCAATGATCTATATCATTACTACTTGTGAGCCCAAGCAGCAAGGTTACTTTCTTTTTTATAGGCTAAACTGTACTAGAAGTGATAATCATGGACTTTATTTGCTACCCTATTCTGCAAGTGATTTAAGTTAGAAGGTAATTTTGAGCAGAATGGGTGGAAGTCACTCTAACTATTTTGGTGGCAGACGATGGCCAGGATATCATCATCAGTATCCTTGTTAAAGCAGTAGATAGAAACTGTGCAAAGAGAGGATAGTAGATAAATGTGAGCGGATGAAGTTCTAGAGAGTATTGAAAAGATACATTAGGAACAGTTTCACTAAAGGGTCTCAGAAGAAGTCTGCTGAATGCCACTTCAGTGAGCAAAGACAAAGCTCTTAATTGAACCCAAAATCCAGCAATGACAATGCACTTCTGAAGACCTTATAGGACATTACTCCAGGCCTTGATGAAAAATCTACTCAAAGGCCAGAGAAAAGATTAAAACAGCCTGCAGAAGGAGTTATAGCCATTAACTTCACGAGATAATGAAAATGCTATACCACTTAAATTGGGTATCAGAGAAAACCTCAACTATTCTGAAGTAATTTTAGCAGCAAATTCAAAAGATACTTGTTGTTTTCAAAAGCACATTCTACTAGAAGTAATTTAAAATGTCCTAGAAGGGCTGAATTTCATTTTTTGCTCAGGCAGAGCTGAGAAAACCTTCATTGAGGTCCTTAGAGTTTTATGACCTACCTGTAACTGCTGGAATGTTTTTCAAGATGTTTTCAATTATTTTGATGAATTAGCTTTTATAAGTTTTCTTATGAAAAAAGTGTCATTTCATCATGTTTTTTAGCTGTTTTGAATTTAGTGGTGTTCTATTTCTGCCATTTTAATAGTTACAGACACTTTTAAATTTATTAACATCTGGTGCCAATTCTTTGTTCAGAAATTATATATGACAATTGAAAGTCCCTAGGCATCCCACAGAAGCTGAAGTATAAGAGACTGATTTTGGAGTATGCAAAAGAACAGTTATTAAAAATGTCAGAAGACAGATGGGGATATATTACTTAGATGCCAAAAAGACCTTAACTTCTTCCCTGTTGTATGTGTCCTCAACTCACAGAATATTAGCAGCTTACTCAGCTGACTTCTCATCTCGCCATAGCAGGTAGAGTTTATTTTGTCTGGGGCCACTAGAGAGTTTGTCTGCAGCCCCACCACATGAATGTTTTTGTCACAGGGTCTGTCTGCAACATTGTTCAGACTCTCAAGTCACATCAGTTTCAGCCTGCATACCTCTTGCATTGAGAGTACAGACATTTGGCAGAAAATAAATTCCCTTGTGTTCTGACTGGTCCTCAGAGAGCAGAGGGGCTGGGTGCATCTGGAGTTAATTTCTGATTAGAATCAATTTAGTACTGTAAGTATAGTCAGGTTAAGTAAGAACTTTCATGATCACAGACTCCTGAATAATGCATTTTATTGAAGAAAGAGTCTATAGATTCTTGTTAGATTGCCATATAAATAAATGCACCAGACCTACAAAATATAAGTGTATAGTGCTAGGTGCAAGGGTATGCTCTGAGATAGTCAGAGGTGCAAACTTTACTAAAGAGATGCCCTTACTTTGGGGAGGAGAGAGGAGCAAGCCCATCAACTTGTCTGCAAGGTGATTGTATTCTCATCAGCTAACATGAAGGATTTCAAATGCCAAATTTATACCTTTAGAAGAAGTGGAGATGAGACTGTAGTCAAATATCCTGTTGTTGCCATCATAAATGGTAGAAAGGACAGATAGTGTGGAATACGGAGAGTTACCAAGAGATTACAAAGGCTATGGGTCTTGCACAAGGGTGGAATGGAACAGTAATGTTGGTATCACTTGCTCTTTCACCTGGCTGATTGCAGGGATAAGGGTCGTCTGGCCTTCAGCCTGCTAACCCTTCATCCCCTCAGTATGCCATCGTGCCCACGGCACTCCCTTCACCACATATCTCATGGCATATCTCAGGGCTTTAGCCCTCATTCCCACAACATCTCTCCGGTTTATTCAGAGCTGTGTGGTCATCACAGCGTATAGACCCTGCTTCTGAGGGTATATTAGAATTGGTTTAATTCTAAAGGAAAACACAATTATCTTTCTCCCTTTTTTTTTCTTTCTGTATATACATAGGTATATTTATACACATGCATGAGTGTATGAACATTTTGTCAAAAACAGCAGTTTTACTTTCAATATATTTTAGTATATTAAAAAAGAAAACTCCCAAATGCTTCAAAATATTTTTTTAAAAATTCTCTTTTATTCGAGATAAAGTTGTTTTTTGTCAATCAGAACAATTCCTCGACATGTATGAAAGCCATATACTGCACATACCAAAGTTTTCCTAAAATTTTTAGTTTTCAAATTTTACAAATTGTAGTTGGTTGGGCTACCTTTGTAGCATCCATGAAGAATAGTACAAATGATGAAATAATTAAAATACTTCTTAGTCAAAGCAAGGCTCTTGGTAAAGTAGTTGTTAGAACATTTCAATGGCTGTAATTGTTTGACAGAAGACATGTCTTAAATTAAATGGACTTTTGATTATCAAATCTAGTTTACTCTAATCATCAAATGTTGTTTAATATATTCTGCCTACATTATGCAGAAACTTAACTTTCAGGATTCACATCATACGCTCTAGTAGTGGGCAACAAGCATACTGGTGCTCAGATTGACAGGTTGGGATATTGCAGTCCTCATTCAGTCCTTTTGTCACTGTGCCTCTTTACATGAAGGTTAAATGGGGATTTCAATTTTTTTTTTTTACATCAGTGCCATTTTAGCTAGGGAAATAAAAGGAAAATAATAATGAAGCAAAATACTTGGTTAACTCATTCTTTTCATCTGTTTGTGCATTGTCAGAGTGTTCTAGCAATAATGCAATTCTCTAGAGTATTTAGAGAATAACTCCTCCTGAGTTGAGAGAAATAATTTACAAAATTATATCCTAAGCATAGATTAATTTAGTTTTATTTGAGGTTTTGTGTTGTATTCTTCTGGGTTTCTGTAACTATAAAAATCAGTAAGCTATACATCCCACACTTTAGCATTTTTACTGTGTGCATAACTGCTAGTTGCTAACATTGTAAATTCAGCTTTGTCCTTGCCTAGACTGCTTCAAAAGTTTTGATCAACACCATATTAGTTAACCTTCCTCCATAGGTTGTGTTCTAGCAACATAAATTCTCGCAGGTCTTTACAAACATTGTGAAGATACCAAGAACAGAGAACAATTCCTCCTAACATTTGGGGGAATGTTGTTGTGATAAATGATTGTCAAAATTGAATGGTTCTTACAAAAGGGATCTTCAAGTGTGTGCTGGATTTAAAATGAAAAATTTATTCTTACATTATTTATAACCATTGTTATTAGTTTCCAAAAATACTTCTCGGTATTTTTTTAATAAGAATGCTGTCTGAAAAGTTTTACAAGCCCTTTTGAAAATATATTTGTTTAGAGATCCTTGACAGCAGACATAGAGTAAACATCTTAAAGTTACTTTCATTTCTTTCTTTTTTATAAATTATATGGTGATGAGAACAGGGGGTAGAAACAATTCTCTATAATGCACTTTGCCTGCTGGTAAATAAGTAGCCTGATAAACCTAAGATAATTTTTGTGACCCAAAGCTACAAAATAATGCACACTTAAAAAAGGTGATGGTTCACCATATTATTTTGTGACATGAGAATATGACCTCTCTTGAAACAATGAGTAACAATCTGTAGACCAGAATGGATTCGCATAAAAAGTTTGTTGTCAGTTATGAATAATGAATATGCTTTTGAATTAATCCTTCTGTTAAAAAATTGTAAGGGATAATAAAATAGTTCTTCACTACATTCCTTTTTCTTAGCACCTCATAGTGCTAACCACTCTTCGTGCAGATGTTTCCTCCTTACTTGTGCTTACTTACATCACTTACTTATGATGAAAGCATAAGTATAAAAGCCATATGGAGAATTATCTAATTTGTTTGCAGTGCATTTTTTTTCAAATTCCTTGTGCTGTATAAAGATAGATATTGTAATAAAATTATTTACTTTGAGTAGTGAGGGTAGTTCCTTGGGGGTAGGAAGGCTCTACAGAGAGAACTGGACAGAATCAGTGGACTGAAGACAACGGCAGGAGGTTGAATAAGGCAAAGTGCTGAGTGCTGCACTTGGGTTACAACAATCCCATAATGCGCTACTGGCTGGGGAGGAGTGGCTCGAGAGCTGTTTGGCAGAAAGGGACTTGGAGGTGCTGTTTGACAGCTGGCTCAGTAAGAGCCAGCTGTGTGTTTGGGTGGCCAAGAAGGCCAATGGCACCTTGGCCTCTATCAAGAACAGTGCAGCCAGCAGGACCAGGGAAGTGATTGTCCCCCTGTACTCGGCAGTGGTGAGGCCACACTTGGAGTGCTGCATTCAGTTCTGGGCCACTCAATTTAAAAAGGACATGGAGATACTGGAGCCTATCCAGCAGAGGGGAAAAAGGCTCCTGAATAGTCTAAGAGACACATCATATGAGGAATGGCTGCAGGAGTTAAGTTTGATTAGTCTCAAGAAGAGGGGGCTCAGGAGGGAGCTCATCACTCTCTTCAAGTACCTGAAAAGAGTTTGTAGTGAGGTGTGGGCCAGTCACTTCTGCCATGTCTGCAGTGACAGGACCAGAGGAAATAGCCTTAAGATGTGACAGGGGAGATTCAGATTAGATATTAGAAAAAAGTTTTCACTGTTAGGGTGGTCAGGAACTGGAACAGGTTGGCTAGAGAGGTGGTGGAGTCACTATCCCTGGAGGTGTTTTATCCATCTGGTTTTGGCTCTGGGTGTTGTGGTTTAGTGGTTTAAGGATTGCGGTGGTAATGCTGAGTTGATGTTTGGACTTGATTATCTTAATGGTTTCTTTCAACTCTGATGATTTGATGATCCTATGATTATATTTGATGATGTTTTTTTCAAATCCACTCAGCGTTTGGGGTCTTTTTTTTGTTTAAAACTGAAAGAAGTATTACTTTATCATCTAAATTATTCAGACATTTATTCATGACATTGATTCTATTGGAAAGATATATTTCATTTAATGATTAACTGCCAGATTGTATTATTCCACAAAAAACAATGATCTGTCTGTATGGAACTGACCAGGAAAAATCCATAAATTAACAAAAGAGCAAAAACCACGGCAAATAGGATATGGGTTTTTGTTTGGTGGCTGTGGGTTTTTTAAAATATAACTTTCACATTGATTAAGTTGATGCAGTACACGTGACTTAAGGAATAAATTCTTACAGAAATAATGACAAGTCTGCCACTGCATCAAAAAATAATCGTTGTACAAGTGATTAACTATGTACAGCTTTTGAAGGCAAGTGCTCTGAAATATGATGGCATAGATACAATATATCTGGGGGGGAGCTAGATGTTGTTATCAAACTGAAAAGGTGCAATTACAAGCAATTTTAATATTTTTTCCTCTTCACTGTGAAAGTAAGTGTAAGTAGAAAGACAACGGTATTGTGAAACAAATAACTAATTTAATATCTGAGATCTTGAATGTAAAAACATTAATCTTTGAAAGTATACTTGACACTTATTCCTATACAGCTGAAGAAGAATTACGCATTTTACTTCTGGGGCAGGATCTTTTAATGTGAAATCCAGACAATTTTATTTTATTTATAACTTCTGTAGAGAAACTTCTGAGAATAAGATCTGCATGTTTGAGTGTTCTATGTATTTAAACACTTCAACCGTATAAACAATAAAATGGAGAAGGCATTAGCATTCAAATACTGAAGAGCAAACAGCATTATCTTGGTGGAAAGGCGAATGTTTCAATTCAGAAAACAGACATCAAAATTTCTGGCCATTACTTTCAGGAATGTATGTAATGCCCTCTCAAAGACATAGTAAATCTCAAAGAAAACTTTCCATTTCTGTGTCTGGTGTCCAGCCTATAGGTAAACACACTGACCTTCATGATAAAAGTTTCTTCATCAATACAGAGTTACCAGGTTACTCTTTCTAAAACCTTACCACCATCTCCCTCTGCTACTTAGTAATTGAGGAAAACAAAAAAGCAAGCAAGATAACAAAAAAGCAAGCAAGAAAAACTAAGAATATGTCTGAGAATTTGCATAACACTTTCCTAGTGCCTGACAACGAAGTGCTACAGAATATTGTTTCATTGCTAAATCAGCATGCAGAAAGAACTGAAACTATTGTGATAATATCGCAGATATTATGAAAAAAAAGTTATGTTACTGGTCTGCTGTGAAAAGGCATATTCACAGCTACATAACTTCCCCATCCAAGAGAGACTGCCTTCAGCATCCAGTTTCATTCTGAGAACACATTTTTATAAGAATGACTTTTGAAATAGTAAATAACAGTAACAAAATTGTATTTTAGAGTTTATCATAAATACTACTGTGTATAAATAGTTAATCATTCTAATCTCACTGCTAAGATTGTGTCTTTTTTCATGACTGCGTTTCGCTACCCATAGCAGGCTGTTCTACCCTGTCATAACTTTAGCAGGAAGCTCAGCACTATTGTCTCCCTTTTCCACGTTTAGCTATGGATTTGTAATTATCAAGTCACAAATCAGTTTAATTCCTCATTCCAATTTACATTAGCTATGTAAGTCATATGTCATAGGCTCATTTTCTAACTCTGTGGTAATAAATTCTACTTTCTTCCATAGGCAACAGAATGTGAAACCTTTTAATGTTCCAGTCGGTCTTACCTGCGCTGCATAAAGAAGCAAAAAATGCATGCATTCTAAAAAAACCTTTTAGTTGTTTCAAGATATATTTCCAACCATTAGACCACAGGTGGCCAGTCTGTCTGATACGACGAGTGTCTGGAAGGTACCAGACATTTGCCACATACTGGACACCCAAAGATGTGAACCTGTGCTACCTGTGTGTCTTATTGCTCTCTGATTCAAGGTTGTGAGCTACCCAGAAGCCGACCATAGTACCCCTGCTGTTCAATTACACAACATAGTCAAGGTATGAGATCCACACTTACGCTAACAGGTAAGAGGCAGACCTACAATAATAACTTGGTACTTCCGTTCAAAATAAAATTAGTAGTCTTTATTCTGCATGTATGATTTTATGTTTTGACATTTATGACTAACTGGGAACTTCATATCCCTGTACAGAGGAACACAATCTTGATATTATTTATTACCCCAACTGTCACATGAAAGGGAGGTTTCCTTGAACCTTTTATGTTTGATCAGTCTGCTAATGCCCCAGAAAAGTCAAGACCCTTGTGACCTACCAACCTGTCAGCATCCTGTTGTGGAGACTCCACTGATAGTCCACTGTATCTGAGGGCAGTTTGATTAACTTGTTCAGGCTCACGCACCAATGGTACATCAGAGCCTAATCTTTTATTACAATTTTGAAAGAGGAACTCTTTAACGGATCTTCCCACTTTTGCTGAATATGTTATTGACTGCTGGTGACTGCTAGGAGCCTTGTAGGACTTAGGCAAAACAGTTTACAGAATAACCCACTAAATTAATAGACACTTTGATAATAGAAAATTGTGCCAGGTTAAGATTTGAAAATTGACATTGATAGTAACTGAGTGCAAAAATGTATTTAAAGCAATATACAGACAAGCTCTAATCACCAATGAAAGTTAGTTTGAGATAACAGAACACGCATAGAGTAAGTTTCTTACCCCATATACACCCCTACAAGGGAAAAGACAGGCTCAGCCTGTCACCTGATCCCAGAAGCTAGAATGGAGTTTTCTCTAACTTTTCCCCATCCTTAACCCACTTTTATACCATTTCTTTATGTTTAGGTGTAGCTTAGGTGACTCTAGTCCTACATACCTGTGTTACTGCTAGGGGTAAAATTCTGTCACTTCTCTGTGAAAGGTATAGTCAATAAAATATAGGGCACACATCCAGTGAGGAGTGGTTGTACCTTGGAGGCGAGTAATGCTGGGATGGAGGCATCTTTTAATATTAAAATTGGATTCTAATGAAGTAATTTTATTTGCATAAAAATATTTTGCCACGGTTGCTGATTCAGCAGGACATCTCCTATCTCTCTTGGTTGGCAGGTGCTGTGCAGTGTATCAGTCTCATGATACCATCAAGTTCCCATCCCTGCAAGGTTTTCAACAGAGCATGGCTATGGTGTCTCCACTCTGCTCCATCCTCTGTTCCATCTTTCTTAGGATGTGCTTAAGGATGCAGGTTGTGTTGCACAGAGAATCATTGTGGAGTAGATTTCATGTATGCCAAATGCATTCCATCCAGGAAGTAGCAACTGCAGTTCACCTTTTCATTTCCTGTTATCTGTGACATTATATTCACATTCTATTAGAATGTGACAATAATTTTGCAGATTTCTCTAATTTTACCCCCATTCATCTTCCCACAGCAAGTTTCTGTTTTGCACATTGTACTTGCAGAGAGTTTGTAGTCTGCATTTTTGAAAAACTATGCAACAAAATATGTTTAGCATTTCTTGTTGCAAGGAGACAGTTTAAAAAGCTCTAAAATGTTATTTTAATTTATAGGTCATTTATTGTCAACAAGTTTAGTACTTCGAAACATTTTTCTATAATCCTCTAACAGAGACATATTTTACTATATCATCACAAAATCATTACTCAGTTTTGCACGTCCTTTATTTGAATTTTACATTCTGAAAGAATAGCATGTAAAGAAACTGTTTTTGAGAGAAGCAGTGGGACCAATTTAATAAGTGATGTAGAAATACAGTCAGAAAAAAAAAAAGGGATGATTCAGCTTAGAAAAGTACGAGGTTATACATCTGGGGAGAAATAATCCAAAATCAGATTCTGTAGAGGAGTGCTGTGGAGAATAAGAATGCTCAGAAAGACATAAGGACAGTATTTTACAGCAAATATTCTAAACATTTTGCATTGAATTAGTATAATCAATAAAACAAATCTTTTTCACAAATCTGTAAGATCAGGAAATGTTTTTTTGAGTCTTAATATAATCTAGTGAGAGCATACTTTCCCAAAATAGTCCTGAGGGGAGCATTTCTGTGATGCAGACAGCACTGACATAGACATTGACATTGCACTCTTAACTTTACAGGTTTCTCACATACAAGAAACAAGCAAACAAACAAACAAACAAACAATGACTGGCATCACAATTCCCCCAAAGCGGCAACTGTTCAGAAGATATTTTTAAAATATCCCTCACTAGCTGCCTGGGTAAGAACATCACAACTTGAATATGGCTTTCGAGCAGAGATGAAAGTGTGGAATAAGACAACACTTAGAGTGAATTGAATAGGCTAGCCAAAGGTTTAACACCCAAGACAGCTGCCCGTAAAACGACAAACTCTTAGAAGAGGAATAGTTTTGCACCTCTATTTTTTATACGATGTTCAGTATTTTTCCACATATTCTTCATCTCTCTGCAGTAAACTAGCATAAGAGCACATTTGACTCTTCCTCACAATCTTGATTTCAATAAATCAATATTTTCTAAGAAAGAAAAAAAAATTATGTAAATGCCTGAACAGCTTCATTTTTAGGCTGTTTATATACACAGTAGTATTATGTAGGGAATACATATGCCCTGAGAAAATTCTGAGATAGGAATAAAGCTTTTGCTCCTATATTTAGCATGGACATTTATCTTACTGCCTAGTGCAGACTGGAGGACCATTTTAGTCACCTTCTCCACTTCCTTTGGTAAATTTCCTTTGACGTCTGCATCACTTTCCTTGATGAATATGATTATGGAAGCCATTTAACTTATGCAATATTTTACGACTGAATTAAGTGTTAAATCTGATTTTAGATATGGAAAATACATGGTAATTATTGTTGTTGGTTATATTTTTAAATTAAATTAGTATTAGCTTACTTATACAGTGTCAGTATCCCTTTACCATGGATAGTGTGCAAGGATATTTTGCTAAAATTGACAAATGTTGATATACATAAACATTCACAGTTTTCACTTAGTTATCTCATTAGTATTAATGTGAGAATTCAAAAGACTTTAATCTGAACAAACATTAAATTTTAACCCGAATCCAAATCATATGTATATACTGTCATGGGTTTATGTGAAAGAAAAAAAAGCAGTATTTGATTTTGTTTGATTTGATTTATTATTTTAGTTTATTATTTTATTTTGTGTGATTAAATAAATTTTGAAATTTGAAAAGGCTCACTTACTTGCAAGTAGACTCTAGTGAATGTTTGGACATTTTAAATCCACATAAATAATTTCTGTATCTGTTGGAGCACATCATGTTCATCATTTTCATGCAATTTTTTTTTTTGATAACTTACCATTATTGCAATGGGATATATATTAATTATTTGGACATACCCTTGAGAAAGGCAGTAGTGACGTAGGCGAATAGAGAAAACTTTAAAATGAGTGTCACAGCATCGTGATAGTGTAACAGCATGACACAGCTAAAATATAGTGGAAACCAGATCTCATAGCTGAACTCATATCTTTATGTAACACATAAAAATATACAGTAAAGTGGATAAGAATAGACCTTACTGAATATGGTAATTAAATACATATATTTTTATATGATGATATTTTTTATTTAATTCTTATGCATGCATAAATTTCTGAACTGAAACTAAATTTTCTAAATTTTAATTGCTTAAAGACAATAAGCTGAAAATATTGAAAGAACGATAGTCCTCTTACCAAACCAAAAGAACTGTACTGCAAATACAGATTGTATGAAAAAGAAGATGAAGACACAAAACTCCTAAAGGAGAAATCAATACTATCGATACTATTATAAAGGGAATGACAACATGATGCCATTAACAGACAAATTTCCAACAAGTTACTACCTAGGAAGTTTAGTAATATCAATGTTCGCCAAATCTGATTTTTCAAACAACGTTTTCTTGTGATGAATGAGGCAGCTTTCGCTGAGTCTAAGAAAGTTTTATATTTAATAAAAGAGGAAGAAATATGAAAAGAGGTGTAATAAAATAATATAGAGACACTGTTGTGCATCATAATATTGCCTTCTTGATACAGGAAAAGTCAAAAGGAAACAGACTCTATAAGGAGTAATTCTTTAAAAGTTATCAGCACTGAAGTTATACTTTCAGTGGATAAAAATGAGTCTGAAGCAGACCAAATCAAGATTATTTTAATTATTAACAGGATACTAATCTCAGAAATGAGATGCAAATATGGACGAAAGCAAAAAGAGAACAAATTGTTTCTGTGTATCGGATCCAATTTTTTTGCCATTTTTCTGCAGCAAAATTTTCACTGATTTCAGTAATTGTTTAGATAATGAAAATTGCAACCCCTCCTAATATCCAAGACAGTGACATAAGAAATAAGGAAAGCTGCAGCTGCAAGCTGAGAGAGTACAGGAAGGGAGATATGAAGCATATGTAAGCCTTTCCACTTTCAAATTGTCATTATCAATCCTTCGCTGGGACAGCTTGCTTGCTTTTTTATAATCTGCTATCTTCAGATGTAATTAGAATCTACTTTTGTTTAATTAAAAACATGTAAAAAGATACACAGATATGTAATTCAATGTATTCAGTCTACATCTGCTTTAAGTAATTCTCAATTAAAACAGTTCGATCTGATATCCAATTTTAAGCTTTACTTCTTCAGTAGATATTGTGATTCACCCTTATTTTCATTCTTTGCTGTATTCTTCTGAAGTTTAAACATAAAACCTAGTTTATCAGTCTAACAAAACATTTTATCACCAGACATTTCTGTCAAAGCAAAGGTTTTCAAGGTTTAGTGATTCCAAGTTTACCAATGTTCATTATTCATTTAAACCTCAATTGAAACTTTATTTGAAAAAAAAAAAGTGATCATACAACTACATATGAAAGATGCTTTGATCTGTTGCATAAAAAAACCAAAACAGTTCAAAACAGACAGGCTGCAGATTGTCTGCAAAACAGACAATCCCTGTAGCAATGAATCTGCTTAATTTTATTCATTATCTCAGACTTCCTCTCTTGAATATGTATTTTCATAGAAGACCATGACTCTGTGAAAATTTTAGCAAAGCTCCTCTTCATACCGATTATTCAAAAGGCGTCTTTACTGTTCACATCATCCAGAAGAGAATCCAAATATCCACCAAGTTGACAGTATCATTATCGAGTTAACTGTAACTCAAAAGTGTAATTGGGAGAAGTCAATTAAGCTCAGACAAACCAAGGAATATCTCTACTTTTCCAGCAGTTACAAAAGGCCTTCCAAGCACAGATGGCTCTCTTCAGATTGCATTTCATATTTGCTTTCCCTGAAAGCTAACCCTAAACAAAACTAACAAAGCAATGGCATCCTGTGACAAATCTCGTGTTCTCTGATAATGATAGCTGGCTGGGAGCCATGCTAGAGCACTGCTGTCTTTTAAGTCTTCTTTTTTCAAGATCAACATTGCTGTTTTTCAACACTGAATTGCTTTTAATTATCAGAGAAAGAAAAAAAACTGGTTCCAATTCAATAGTAGAGGTCCCCTCTTGTCACTTCCCCTAAAGGCTAAATAGGCCCAGCTTCCACAGCCTTTCCTTACAGGAGAGAGGCTCCAGTCCCCTAATTATCTTTGTCACCCTCCGCTGGACCCACTCCAGGAGTTCCACGTCTCTTGTGCTGAGGAGTGCGGTTCTAGACACAGTATTCCAGATGCAGCCTCACTATCGTTGGTCCTACTGGAAGTGCTCCTACAAGGTATCGGTTACCGTGGAATATAGCCATGAGAGATGGAATTGGTACCATTCCATTCAGTATGATGGTGGGTGCGAAGACTCATTTTTCTCTACTGATTAGCATTTGTCCTCTATGGCAAAATTAGAAGTTACATATCTGGCCTGACTTACCTACACAGATGTATTCTGATGAAAGGTAAGTTAGATGCTCTTTTATGCTAGTCAGGTGCCCTGATTTATTCTTATAGCTTCATTAGTAGTTCTCCATTAATTAAATTATTAACAATTTAAAAACTCTTAAAAATTTTACTGCCTCAGGTTTACAGAAGAGAGGTAAAAAAATTTTATATATTACATATTTAAGCTTTCAAAGATCATAATTTTGGTACTTTACAGGGAGGAGGGTACTGACACTATTTCAAATATTAGATGTTGAAATGCTGTTTTATAAATGTTGCTAGTCAGCCACTTTAATTTCTTTGGGAGTTTCACCATTGACTCAGTAAGTTCAGCATTGTGTCCAAGGTCTTTGTGTACAAATATAGAATTCTGTGCTGCATCCATGACCTGTAATCTCTGGCTTCTTCTTGTATTCTTTGTGTGCTAACTTCATTGATATCTGTGATAAATAGGCACAGGCAAGGCACAAACAGATATGATGCAAAATTTTCAGATAATTTTGGCTTTTGTAGCCAAAACATCTTCAACCATCTCTTCAGATTGGATGAAGCTTTTTATAATAATATTGCTGTCATCAGATGAGAATAACAGGAACCATTTTTTAAGGCTTTGATGAAACAAAACCACAGTGGAACAGTTTAACTTGACAGACAGTGAAAAAATGAACATACTCGAAATATGGACTCAAATGTTTGTGTATAAACAAACTGATCATAAAAAAATACCAATGGATATGTAGCAATTGAAGATAAGTAACACACTAAATTGATACCTTTCACAACTATTAACTCCCCGTGTCTGACAAAATTTAGCCACTGGTTTCTCATGGATTTACAGACAAAAAGAAAAGTGATGTCATAATGGCAAGTTTATAAGTATTAATCTGTCCATGAAAAATATTCTTTCTTCACATTTATTGTAGAAAAGACAAGTGATATAAATATTACCCAAGGTTTGATCAGAAATTCTGCTTGTCACAAAATCTGTTACATTTCAAAATCTTGTCAAAGATTTCTTTACAGGTTAGAACCAAATGGGCTTTACATCAGCCAGCTCCATGTGGATATCTTAGATACTTTAGGAAGCCTCAAATGTTACTGGATGTCTCTTTGTGGGAAACTGATCTGAGTCCTTCCTGTCTGACAATTTATCAGTTAATTTTACACTTTAGCTCTTTCCTATATTTTGTTACCTTTTTAAAAGAATGTGCTCCTTGTTCAAACATTGATGCTGTTCAAATTCTCTTTCCTAATTGAATTGCTTTTTGATGGCTCAGCTTTGGAGGCAGCTACCAGAGCTCAGCTGGGGGTTAACATCAACCTCATAATTTTTCATTCCTCAATTTTACAGATGTTGGATTCTATTAAAAGGACCTCCTCTTGGCTACTCCCACTACAACAAAAGGAAACCTGACAAGTCAATCTTTACTTGAACCAAGTTTGAGGGAACTGTTGTATTATTTCCTAATATCTAGACTCCCTCCCCAACCCTCCACCCCTTCACCTCCAACTTAGAAACATATTCAGATATGGGTGTAACAGCTGAATAAAAAAGTGACAGTATTAGATGTTCTAAGTGTTTTCAACCCCTCTTCCTCTGTATTAAACTGGTCCTCCTTCCTATTGATACAGTGGCTTTAAAACTTTTTGTTAGAAAAGCTCTGAAGCAATGATTGCACTCTTGAAATGTTCATTTTAACATATTGACTTCCTTACTGAACAAACTTTTGCACTGGGATAAAGTGCTTGAATACTTAAAAAACAGATCATACTTGTCTTGAAGTTCAGTTAAAGATTGACAATGTTAAATATTAACGGAGTTTGATATTTCTATTTCATTAAGAAAAAGTGTTTCAAGTTTTACTTTCTTTCTGTAAGATGACTTAATTGGAAGTAAAGTATAGAAATATACAGTTCTACAATATGACCAGTAATGCTTGACAAATCTGATAATAAAAATGTCTAACCTCTATTAATAGTTGAAAAATCCCTTTAGTTTTAACAAGCCTTTAAAAAAGAGAGAAATTTGATAAAAATAACTTACTATTATAGAATATATAAGAAAAATAATACGTTGTGCTTAATGCTAGTAAAGTCTTCCTGTCTCACAAGCAAATTGATAAAACATATTCTGTCCCAGTAATAACATCAGAAACAATAGATATCTCTGATTTGCTGTCAACATTACAACAACATATAATAAATTGCTGAACAGCCAGTAATATAATATTTTAATCTTTATGTTTCATGTAAGCAAATTCTGCAACATTATGTTCTTGGCATGAAATTGTTTGCAGTAATAATAAGTACATGGCAGTACCTCAAATTCTAATAATGTTAGTGTCAGAAAATAGTTTTGCGGAACATTACAGTAAAGAAGGAACTGGAGACATACTGTAAAATATTTGTCAAAAGGTACCCAGTGTCTAGCTTGACTGCAACTCACAGGGTACCACTGTGCTGAGCCCTTTCGGTGGTGCCCCAGCCTGACGAAGGACACCATGGAAGAGTAAGCTGTGCACACTCAATGTCATTTTTCACATCACTAGAAAATGGCAGCTGGCTTTGCACTGGGCTTGAGGGCCACTCATCCTCAGTAAGTTCTCTAAGGAGACCAAGTTGTGTGGTGCAGTTGACATGCTGGAGGGAAGGGGTGCCATCCAGAGGGACCTGGACAGGCTTAAGAGGTGGGCCCATGGGGTCACCTAATTGCAGCCCTCCAGCAGATGAAGGGAGCCTACAACAAAGCTGGAGAGGGACTTTTTGCAAGGACTTGTAGTGATAGGAAAAGGTGACATAGCTTTAAATTGAAAGAGGGTAGGTTTAGACTAGATATTAGGAAGAAACTTTACTGTGAAGTTGATGAGACACTGGAACAGGTTGCTTAGAGATTTTCTGGATGCCCCGTTCCTGGAAGAGTCCAATGTCAAGTTGGATGGGACTTAGGACAACCTGCTCTAGTGGAAGGTGTCCCTTCCCATGGCAAAGAGGTTGGAACTAGATGATCTTTAAGGTCTCCTCCAAACTAAAACATTCTGTGAGTCTGTGATATGCTCTATCCCAACTTGCAGTGAATGCCTGTTATTCTCACTCTAGACTTAAGTGTAACATAACTGCTCAATAAATACACATGTAAATTTTCTCTAACGTGATGCAGTCATCATGTTATATATTTCTCAGTAAATAAATGGTTGCATGATAGTAAGTTTAATCATCTGCTCTAATGTCTTTCATTAAAATAGTCTATCAGTAATCCAGTGTGAAAAAAAACGCTTCAAATTATTTTGTCCATCCTAGTGTAACTGATTCGTATACTAGTAGAAAACACAGAACTATGTCTGAATTTATTTACCTTAAGAAGTGGAGCACATATTCAAAGAACAGTGACTCATACAATTTTCCCCAAGTCTATTCCCTTCCTCCAATGCAGTTTCTTTACTGACTTTAATGAAATGCACCTGCACTCCTTCTTTCAATAACCTTTCAATCATCCTTTCTTTCAATTGCCCTTTCAATAACTTCATTACTTTCTTTTTTTCAGATTTTAGAACATTTTCAGATTTTATCATCTCCCTCTAAGCTTTTTACAAACAGTAATGGATTTTTATACCTGGGATTTTTTTTCTCCAAATCAACTAATTTTTTTAATTGTATATTTAAAAAATAAGGAATTTGAGCTCTAAGAGGATACCACAGAACAAACAAACAAATAAAACCAAAAGAAAAGTGATTAACAACTCCAGGATTTATACTACCTAAATT
This sequence comes from Callaeas wilsoni, assembly GCA_013398955.1. Lineage (NCBI taxonomy): Eukaryota > Metazoa > Chordata > Aves > Passeriformes > Callaeidae > Callaeas > Callaeas wilsoni. The sequence continues at coordinate 112,288 of VWPU01003945.1, forward strand.
TTATCCTTTAATTGAAAGACAATCTAGTAATTATATTACAGTTCTGTAGTTCCCACTCTCTTAACATTTTCTTTTTTACCTACCTTTACAAGGTCTACCATACAATTTTCCAACTCCCACTAAAATTTAATTACTAGTACACAATTCCTGCTGGATTTATCATGTTAATCTTGAAGAGTTTAATTTTATTTGTTAAATGCACAAATAAAACTTCATTTTTATAAGAGTGGTAAAAAACCCCCTACAAGGAGTAGGAAGAGAATATTAATACGAATCTTGAAGCATACTTTACCATATCTAATGACCTCAGGTATCTCAGTCTGTGATGTGAATGAAAAATTATGAAAACCTGTCTACTCATTACATTTCACAACATCACGGTAGCCACCAGTTTACATGCATTGATTACTCAAAGTGAATCACAGTTTTTAAAGTAGTATTTTTGCCACAATTTTAAGGGTTTTACTTTGCCAATCTACACTGAATTCAGTACGTTGTTTGGGATGTTGGCATGTGTACGAGAATTATCCACAGCTTGTGGGCATCCGTGTTCTTTAATCAGCAGATTAGATCTCTAGTGACCAAAGACTCTTTTAGCAGCTAAAAGGAAGAAATTCTCTGGTGTGCTATGGCTGTTTTTAAATAAGTGAAACACTGCTAGCCTTTGGCATGTTCTAAACAGGTCACAAAAGTACAAATGTTTCCTTGCCAGCTTTCCAATTAGACTACAACCTGAACACACAGCAGTATGAACCAGATTTGTTGAATAAAACCAACACATCACCATTTAGGTGGCTTGTGACAGACAATATGCACCTGCTCATACTAATCAGGGCTCTGTTACCTTCCCACAAATGTGCTATAAATCTGTGCCTACTCACCATTCATGGTGTGTCCATGAATGGAAAAAAAAAAATAAACCTTTAGCTGATTACTTCTTAATTTCAGCAAATATAAAATATATTTTTTAGCTTAAAAAATTTAAAAAAAGCTTTTGAAAAAGATAAGACATTGTCTTAAAATTTAACTCGAAAATTCTTTTTCTGAATTCCAATTTCAAATTAATTTTCTTGGACCAGCAGAACAACTACGTTATATCACTATTAACATGGTATATTGTTATTTTGGTACATTCAGTTTTCACACTTGCATATCCCTTGCTAAATAAGATGTAAGCAATATAATATCTTCTGGATGCTCAATTTACACTAAATATTTAGTTCAAGTATCAGAACCTTGCAAGCCAAAGACTGAAGACATAATGTATTTTTAATGGAAACTGTGGACACATCTAACTGTTGAAGTTTCTCACCTTTCTGAAAGAAGACCAAAGTAAATCCAACTAATTTTCAGATTTCTGGATGATTTGATTGAAGATCTTTCTCTCCCTTCTTCTCCACAGGTAGTGCATTCTGCTAGCTTATCTGAATCTATGTTTTTTCCCTATTCCCACACATCTTCATACTTCATACTTCATACTTTATATTTTATATGTAGCCTGCAATTTTACAGTATGACAGTCTATCCTGACTTTCCATTTTTTTGGTATGTTTCTAGACTACATCTAAGCCCAGTATTTCGTAATTTTCTCATCTGGGCTTGTATCACAGAATCAGTAAAGTTGGAAGGGACCACTGGAGGTCATCTAATCCAACCTCCCTGCTCAAGCAGGGTCCCCTAGATCATTTTACTCAAAATTGTGTCCAGATTGTTTTAAAATATCTCCAGAGAAGGAGACTCCACAACCTCTTTATGCGGTCTGTTTCAGTAGTTTGTCCTCTATATATCATGATGAATTTCTAATCCTGAATGTCTTAGTACATTCAGTGATTTTTTATATATGGCAGCTGGAAAACGTTGGAAACTGGTCATAATTAGAATAAATACACATATATTTCACTTTAAGACATTTTTCAGTTTTATTCTTGTTCTTTTCATTTGTTCAAGTAATTACTTCTGCTGAGGTATATTACAGACAGTTTATAGCATGTTCTGTGACCTTTGATTTAGGAAAAGTCTTCTGAGGTTTGGTGTTATCTCTGATGGTCCTCAGTTGTGCCTAAATTAATATCAAACAGTCATAGCTTTGTTTATTAGAGAAACATTAACAGTCAGACTGAGTCCCAGCAGTTTATTTCAAAGCATGCTGTGATTTATTGAAGACATTGTCTAACTTAAGGAGAGAGACATGCCCTTATAACCTGTTTATATCATTTTCTTTTTGAAGTCAGTGCTGATTGATCAGCAGGACATGACAGCAAAGGCAGTTATTTGTCTCAGCCGCCTACAGTTTTGTTCTTTCTTTAGCACAGTGATGGCATGTTTTACCATAGGTCTTTTTCTTTTATTCTCTGATTCTGCAAAACCATGTTCAATTCATATCAAGGCTTTAAACTGGGTAATATTCCCCTTAAATCAATTGTCAATAAACATAATTTTCTGAAGAGTATTAGCAATATTTTCAATGCTACATATGAGTGGTATTATGCAGTTTTGCATAGATTAGTTTTCATTTAGATTTTTCAATTACAACTTGAACAACTATGAATTGAGGTGCAAGTTAAACTGACATAGTTCACAGCAAAATTATATGTTTGGCTGGGTAGAGTTCCTCTATTTGCAAATAATTAAGGCACAAACTGAAAGTTTGGTAGGACTGGATTCACTATATTGTCACTCTGTTAAATTCCTAATATCCAAATGAATTGTCTCAGACGTCATATTGTACAGTATTTGGAAGGCATTTCATTATTATCTTCTCTTGAGACTGTTTTAATTTAAATATTTATTTAAAATATTCATTGATCCAGTGAAAGAGAATGTAAGTTATGCTAATATCACACTATTTTTTTATAAGACTTGATTTTTTAGTTTTTTCCCTACCTCTAAAGCTTGAATGGGAGGTTTTAGATGGCTGTTCTACATCTATTCTCTGACAGATACTTGTCAGAGGCAACTGTCTTATGTGTGCACAGAATTTTTAATTGGGATACCAGACCTCCAGATAAGGCCACGGGGAGGTGAGCTGTATCAGCACACACCGTCCAGACTACCCACTGCATATGGGAACACCGGGCTTATTATGAACGCATGACACTGTCATTCTGCCATTAGTACCTCCGATGCTTCTCAGAAGTGCCAGATGTCCAACGCGTTCCCAAAGGACTGCACACATGCACAACCCAGTTGCAAAAAGTATGCTTTCCTAGTTCTGTATTTCCTTAAGTATTTCCTTCAATGTACTTGCCTTAAAATCTGTTTCATCTTTTAAAAAGAGAAAGTATTTGGCAGTATCTGCTGCAATGCAAGTTTAAATACTTCATACAACATGAAACAGTGTCAGCAGGAAAATCTCTGAAAACCACCCGTCCAGAAATCAAGGGGACTCATGACAAGTTTGATATTCACGCAAGCATAGTAAAGAACTGTATCTGGGGCTCCCACAGCCCAGGATATTTCTCTACATACTTAACTTAGGTAAAAGGCTTGTTAACTGTGGCATTCTGTTAACCGTGAAAAGATATTACAAAGTAAATTATGTGGTGCATTGACACAGAATCTGTAAATAACTTATGATTTACTAAACACTCTTTTTTTCCTAGTATATATTCCAAAAATAATTTATAGATCTATATAACAGTGAGTTTGTGGCAGGAAATTATACTTATTGGGAGTTTGAGAGATATATACCAAATTTATTATATCTAATAAAAATCTAATATTATATTATATCTAATAAAAAAAAAATTCCACAATCTCAGGGAAATCCTGTAATTGTTCTGTAAGAGAATGCTGAACCCTGGAGTTGCTCTCTCTATATACTGTTGTATCATAGGTAGCCTGTAGATGGAAAGAAAAGATTTTCCTCAAAAAAACCAATACTTTATTGCACTTACACATGCAATATTTCATGTATCCTATAAAGTGTGTTCCATGCATATCTGAGACTGTCCTTGGGCTCTAATGCGGGTGGCAAGCCAGGCCAGTCTTCTGTGTAATTCAGAGTTTGTCATCCTCTATAGACATTGGGAACCTGGGCATAGTGCTATTCTGCAAGATCATGATTAATGTACATTTTAACTCACAAGTGTTTGCAGGACTAATATTTCTAAGATTTCAAAATACTACTGAACCTCAGTACTTAAAGCCCTACTTATATTTCTACATCTTAAAAAATTTCTGCCTCTTTACAGAATCTTATGTTTCTATGTAATTTTTTTCCTCATGTAATAAAGTTGTGAAATTACATAGCACTTTCCCTCATCACAGATCAGAACACATACACAGTAGAGCAGAACTATACTAATATTTCAAGAAAACACAAAGGTAAAGATACATACAGTAAATTAAACTAAATAATAAACTATAAAAATTGGTTTCTTGTTTCCTGAAAAAAAACCTCCAATATTTCAAATTACAGTAATTTTCTATGCAGCTGTTCTCACTACAGTTTATATAACTGATAGCTAATTGTATTGATGGACCTTGGCCGAATATAATTACCTCAGCTAAGTAACATTCTGATTAACTAATCATAATAACATTTCTATTTTGCAACACTCTAGCATCAGAAAAAGAGAAAACATCACATTTTTAATTAATGTTTTATTGCTTCTGTTTACAAATGCTGAATTATGTCACAATTGAATTTTAGCTTTTCAGTTAGTTTTATACAGAATGTTGATTGTGCAGCAAGTGCAGATAACTCAGCACCTATTTTTAAAGTACAATTATATACCAATTTCTTTGTGAAGTTTGCACATCCTTCTCTAAGACAAAAATACTCCCACTCTCATGATACATAAACCAGAGAAATGAGAAATGAAACACTGGATTTTCCATAGCTTTAGGACAAAAGATCCTGAGGTACTTGAAAGCTGAAAGCAGAAACTCTCACAGCCATGTTGTGGCACATCATTTTGACAGTTCAAACATAACAGACACGTTCAGGCCCTTGAACTAAAATGAAGTGGAATATAGTGGTGTGTAGGCATCCATTTGCTAATCATGCACATGAAGGACCAAAAGTAAAGATGGACCACAAAACTGAGATTGAACTTCTGTTCTTAATCTGAGGTTTGGGCTACGGATGGAGTGTGTTGTCCCTTGAGAATCCCAGGACTCCTTCTGTTCCTTAACCATAGGCTTCACCTGTGGTGCCTGAGGGTGTCTCCCCCTGCCTCCAGCTGCAGTGGGAGGCAGCTCTGTGCCTCCCAGCTGCCAGCACTGGGCAGTTGACTTGACTGCTCTTGAGCATCAAAAATAGTGTGGGGGGTTTGTTTGTCGGCAACCGAGTCAAGTTTTATCAGTTAGCAGAAGATTTTCAATACATGTATAGTAAATTTTCCAGGAACTGATTCATGGGGGTTCTGGTCTTTTTTCTTTGACTTAATTATGTTCTGAACTATAAACTCATCTCAGTAATCTGGACCTCTACTGAAGGATTAAAGAGCACATAGAAGTTTTTGTCCCAGTTAGTAGTTCTTTATGCCATCAGAGCTGCCTGGAAGAGGGAGGAAGTCAGCTGGGCATCTGTGATGCTGTTTTCAGGTCAGTCAAACACCCAAATTTTATGTATTATCAAAATCAGTAGATCTCTGTTGCTAACACAGAAGTTCTGAAAATATAATTTTTTTTTTATTTCAGAGAATGAAAAGTCTGAATTGCATAGCTTTAAATGAAAACTGTGCATCCTCTGTATTGCTTAGAAAGGAGGTAACAAAGAAGGAAGAGATTGGTCTTGCTGTCAGAAAACCTGCAATTCATACACAGAACAATCCTGAGCACAGCTGAAGTCCAGAACATTTGTCTTCTGTTTTTTTTTTCCTTGCTCTCCAGCTCCAGGGAAATCCTGTCAAGTTCACAAGACTTAAATGGCCACCAAACCATAATGTGGCTTATCAATCTCAGTGACAGCACTGCAAGGAATCAAGAATGTTTCATGCTTAGTGCCACAACATCTTCAAAATCAACGTGCATGTCTGAAGAGACAGACTTAGAGTCAAGTCAGGAGAGAACTGAAATTCCTTTATGGATGTGCATGAAGCATATACACATTATAGGGTTTTATTCCATTGCATTTCATTAGAATCATGTAACTCCAAGTAAATATTTTATAATAAAAGATTTTAAATTATTTTCTTACACACTCACAGATACTTTAAGGTACATTCACATTCTTTTTGCTTGTCTTTTGAATTAATTGCTATGCAACTTTCAAACCAAGGTTATGCTATAAATAAAGAGAGGAAATTAACCACAAATTTCTTTAGGCACATAGCTGTTAAAAGCCAACATACAATTTAAAGATTTTATCTAAGATTTAATTTTTTTCTTTCATTAATTTTTAAATTTTTTTTGTCTATTTTCGTAAATATATTGTATGTATGTCTACATATATATATCTACATATATATGTCTGCAAGTATTCTACTTTCACAGAATGACAGAATGCATCAGGTTGGAAAGGACCACAGTGACTTGTCTGTTCCAAACTTCCTTCTCAAGCAGGGTCATCCCAGAGCACACGGCACAGGATTGCATCCGGAGGGTTCTTGAATATTTCCAGTGAGGGAGACTCTGCAGCCTCTCTGGGCGTTTTGTTGCAGTGCATGGTCACTGCACAGAAAGAAATTCTTCCTCATGTTGAGGTGGAACTTGCTGTGCATCCATTTCTGCCCATTGCCTCTTGTCCTGTTGCTTGGCAACACCAAGAAGAACCTGGTCCATCCTCCTGAAACCCTCTCTTCCAATACTTATAGACAATGATGAGGTCCCCTCTCCACTGCCTTAAGACAAAACAGGCCCAGCTCCCTCAGCCTGTCCTCAGAGATTCTCCAGATCCTTGGCCAGCTCAGTAGCTCTCTGCTGGACCTGGTCCAGCATCTCCATGTCGCTCTCGTACTGAGGAGCCCAGAACTGGACACAGCACTCCAGATGTGCCACACCATGGCTGAGTAGAGGGGCATGATCACCTGCCTCAACCTGCTTTGACCTTCTAGGCCACACAGGCACACTGCTGGGCTGATGGACAGTTTGTTTTCCACCAGGACCCCCTGGTCCTTCTCCACAGAGCTGCTTCCCAGCAGGTCAGCCCCCAGCCTGTACTGGTCCGTGGGGTTGTTCCTCCCCAGGTGCAGGACCCTGCACTTGCCTTGTTGATTTTCAGGCAGTTCTTCTCTGCAATCTCCCCAGCCTAGCAAGGTACTGAAGGGCTGCACAGCCCTCTGGGGTATTGGCCACTCCTCCCAACTTTGTATCATCCCTGAACTTGCTGAGTAGGCATCTGCCCCTTCATCCAAGACATTGACAGGTCATTTCCGTTGTAAATTATTCCTAATTCAAGTTAGCATTTTCCTATTAGCATATTCCCATTCAAGTTAGCATTTGCTAACTTGAAGTGAAATGCAGGTTAGCTTCAGCTGATGGAAATCTCCAGGGTAAGCACCCTTTCTTGTAATTCAGGAAAGATTAGAAATATTTGCAACAGCTAATGAATGAGTATAGTGTAAAGATACAAATTTAAAATTAAAGATTTATGCTAGGGCACTATAACTGATTTCTTTATATATGAAGACTTTGTATATAGGCTATACTTTTTAAGTCTATGATAGTTTGAAAAACAGGTTTGATTGTTTTTATAACAATATAGTACATCTCAATGTGTAAAACTGAAAAAAAAAGTTTGTTCTTGCACAAGCAGTGTTTTATTCTTCAGCTGAATGTTACAAAAAATATTATTTTTGTTTTCACCCATTTCAAGACAAACCAATTCATAAGAAAACAATTAGTTCCATAGATTACGTGATATGGAATGATAAATCTTAGCATGATAGAATCACAGAATATCCTGAGTTGGAAGGGACCCATAAGGTTAATCAAATCCAAACCTCTGCTTCTCACAAGACTATCTAAAACTAAACCACATGACTAAGAGCATCATTCAGATGCTCCTCAAACACTGAATTTCTTGTTTGGAATCTAATCCTCAAAACATTGAAAGTTTGGTCAAATATTCTAGATTATCTGCTGCTTCCTTCTTTTGTTCTGCTTAAAACTTCCCCAAGATTTAAATATAAGGCTTTAGTATTTATTTTCTATATGAATTGTACATAAAGTATCAAGTCATTAGGCGATTAAATCTAAATTAAACTGCTATATATTATGTTTGTATGAAATTCTCTTTGTACAAGTAGGTAGCTGTAGCAATCTAGGTCTCCAAGAGAGAGATGTGCTGCTGTAAGCATGCAAATTCACTCATGCATCTCACCGATGTTGGCAGAGGAGTGCTGTTTGGCTAAAGGTATCCAAGGATATAGTTCTGCTTTTGGACCTAATCTGCTGTATTTAAATGTAGGAAGAGGGATTTCTACTCTGCCTTTCTTTTGTCACATCTTTTTGCAAACTCTTGAGACTGCTCTTTTCCGAAGTGCTTTTACAACGAGTTGAATGCAGAGAAGCAAAGGAGAAAGGCCAGGAAGTGGGGAAATGAGCCAGCCAGCATCTCTCAGAGACCTACATTTAGTTTACATAAGGCATAATGAGAAACCGCACAAATGAATGAAACAGAAAGAAATTCCAACACAGCCATCACAGGAAAAACAAAGAAAAACAACTGGTACAGTGAGAATATATCTTGAGACCGTGAATATCAGAAAAAGTGTGGAGAAATGACTCTTGGAAGTGACAGCTTATTGAAAGCACTTTTAATATATGTAGACAAATTGTTTCATGGATGATTTCTCCAGACCATAGATAAACAGGATTTTGCATTTTCCTTTACAGCTAGTCAGCTGTATCAAAGAAAAATATAACCAATTATCACTTTCTTAACTTAGCTGAAACAAATATATACCCAGAACTTCTGAGGATCTAAAAACTTAACCACTTTCTTTAACATACGTTAAAGTTGTTAATAGTGAGATGAATGAATTTAGAATACATACACTAGTTATTTCACATATTTTAACTCAACATGTCAAGTTAAATTTTTTAAAGACCAGTCTTATCTATTCTTTTCTTTTTTCTTTTTTGTTGTTTTTTGATTGTTCATGTTTTGTTTTGTGGTTTTTTGGGTTTTTTTGCTCCTTGGTCAAGCTTAGATAGAATCATAAAATCATAGAATCATAGAAGGTTAAGGGGTTAAAATGTGCTTTAAATATCATCTAGTCCCAAACCTCCCTGCCATGGGCAGGAATACCTCCCAGTAGACCAGGTTGCTCAAGGTCTTATTCAGCGTGGCTCTAAACATTTCCAGGGTTCAGGCATTTACACCCTTCCTCAGCAACCTGCTAGAGTGTCTTACCCTCCTCCTATTATCCAACCTAAATTTCCTCTCTTTCAACTTTTAGCCATTACTCCTTGTCCTATCACTACAGTTCCTAATAAAGAGTCCCTCTCAAGCTGCCCTGTAGGCCTTCAGATTCTGGAAAGTTGCTATAAGGTGTCCACACAACCTTTTCTTCTCCAGGCTGAGTTCCACAACTTTCTCAGTCTGTCTTCCTAGGGTAGGTGCTCCAGTTCTCTGATCATCTTCATAACTCTCCTCTGGACTTGCTCCAACAGTTCTATGTCATTTTTATGTTGGGAAAACCAGAACTGTGTGCAGTATTCACAAAATGTCAACAGAATGTGCTGAGTTGGAAGCCACCCACAAGGATCATTGAGTCCAACTCCCAGCCCTGCATAGGACCAGACCCAAGAGTCACACCATGTGCCCAAGAGCATTGTCCAAATGCTTCTTGAATTCTGTCAGACTTGGTGCTGGGACCCTTTCCCTGGAAAGCCTATTCCAGTGCCCAACCACACTCTGGCTGAAGCACCTTTCCCTAATATCCAATATAAACCTCCCCTGAAACCACTTCAGGCCATTCCCTTGTGTCCTGTCACTGGTCACCACAGAGAAGAGGTCGGTGTCTACCCCTCCTTGTCCCCTCATGAGGAAGTTGTAGACTGCAAAGAGATCTTTCCTCAGTCTCCTCTTCGCCAGGCTGAACAGATCAAATGACCTCAGTCACTCCTCATATGACTTCCCCTCAAGGCCCTTCACCACCTTTGTTTCCCGCCTTTAGATTCTCTCTAAAAGATTCATTTTTTTCTTTTATTGTGGCATCCAAAACTGCCCCCAGGACTTGACGTGAGGCCACTCCAGCGCAGAGCAGAGAAGGACAATCCCCTCCCTTGCCCAGCTGTCAAAGCTGGGCCTGATGCCCCCAGGACATGCTTGGCCCTCCTGGCTGCCAGGGCACTGCTGACTCATTTTCAATTTGCCATCAACCAGGACCTCCAGAACCCTTCTCATGGCACTGCTTTGCAGCATCTCATTCCCCAGTGTGTCCATACATCCAGGGTTGCCCCATCCCATGTGTAGAATCCAATACTTTCCGTTGTTGAATTTCATGTGACTGGTGATTACCCAGTCCTCTAACTTGTTTCTCTGCACGGCCTCTCTGCCTTTGAGGGAGTCAACATCTTCTCCCAGCATTCTATCATCTGCAAACTTGCTCAAACTTACCCTTCCAGTCCCAAGTCATTTATGAAGATGTTGAAGAGCACAGGGCCCAAGATGAAAGCCTACAAAACCCCACTAGTGACAGGTCTCCGGTCTGATGACACCCCCATTCACTGTAACCCTTTTTGCCCCACATTTAAGGCAGCTGCTCATTCATCACATGACATGTTTATCGGTTTGTGTGCTGGACTTTTTGTCCAGAAGGAGACAGTGAGAGACAGTATTGAAAGCTTTACTGAAATCCAAAAAAGATGACATCAACCACCTTCCTTTGATCAAGTAGGTGGGTTATTTAATCATAAAAGGAAATCAGGTTTGATAAGCAGGATTTTCTGTTCATGAAGCCATACTGGATGTGACTGTCGATTATGTTGTCTCAGGTGTTTTTCAATACCTCCCAAAATAATCTCCATAACTTTACCAGACACTGAAGTGAGGCTGACAGGCTTGTAGTTTCTGGGGTCCTCTTTCTTGCCCTTCTTGAAAATTTGGACAATGTTTGCCAGCTTTCAGTCAGCTGAGAAATCTCCAGATTCCCAAGACTGCTCCTTCCAGGTGGGGTCTCACAAGAGTAGAGGAATCACTTCCTTCGACCTGCTGGCCACACTCTCTTTGATGCAGCCCAGGATTTTGTCAGCTTTCTGGGCTGCAAGCGCATACTGCTGATTCATGTTGAGTTTTTCATTAACACTCACCCCAAGTCTTTCTCCACAAGGAGTAAGACTATTATGCCTTTGTTAAGCCATGGAAATTATTTTTGTTCAAGAGATATTTCAATCTTTTATATTTTCGGTATAAAATTCTAAACATTTTCTGCTAATATGTCTGTATCAGATACTTAATCTATAAGACATTTCAGTTTGAATTTGAGTTTATTCATAATGTTATTTATCATTTAATAGCCAAAGTAGTCAGTTTGATCCTAACAAATATTTGTTCCAGATCGCAGCTGAACTTAAAGTTCACAATGTTCTTTTTAAAATGAGGAACAGATCTCCAAGTTGTTCAAATGTAAACAATGAAGTGTAAGTTGTCGTGAAATTATTGCATGTTTGTATATGTCTTTGCTGTCAAGGTTAAAGTTTCAGCTTAGGTTGTCTTTGTGATTGCATTATTCTATTCTATTGACTGAAGACTGTGATAACTGAAAAACCCCCTAAAACCCAAATGTCATTAAATTCTCTATACAATCCATAGAAACCACAGAAATTTAACAGATACCTGTCCTAATCTTATCCTTTATGATATGTACCAAAGTCAAGGTTGATTTGTATTGAACACAATATAATGTGTATTTGTTTGGTCAAGCTTTCAACTCATGTCTAGTTACATTAAAGTCTACAGTGAAGATGTAGTCCAAATTCAGTGGAAACCTTTCCAATTTCTTAAATAAATATAAGTAGTTCTGATTTTTAAGATTTTGATACAGTTTCTCAAATGTAAGCCACTTTATTATATGAAGGGACTTACTATCGAAATATGGGAATGCTAAATATTGATCCCAATTCAGCCTCTCTAAAAGTCTACAAATGCCACTAATATAAACTATTTCCTTTAAAAAGGAATCAAGCATTACACCAATCAAAGTAAATATCCAATTCTAATTACATAATAGAAATATATCAAAACAAGGCTTCAGCTAGCAGACCAACATAAGTTAACATAATTTTGCTGCTTTTAAAAAAAGCATATATGTACTTACTTTTCAAAAATCAGAATATTATTTGAAAACATATTTGCTTTCAAAAGCACAGCAAAGACACTGGAGCAGATATATGCTACATTAAACAATATATAAAAATTGAAAGAATGACGGTAACTTTAAAAACCCTAAAACTTTATATTCACAGTAGAAAACGGAATACTAAGATAATTCTGTACGAGTTAACTTCTGTGAAGTAAAAGAGAAGACCACATTTTCATTGCAGGGTCTTTATTTTACATACTGAAGAAAATCCCCATAACTCATAAAAGCAGATCTCAGGCAGCTATCAACCAACCCAAAGCAAACCTAGGTCAGGTAAAATTTATGACAGGAAGTCTGATGATTATCACTACGTCGTAGCTAAGCTATTGGCAACATGGAGGCAATAATTGACTAATTTTCATAGAAAGATTAATATATATGACAATAAATTAGGAATGACACATCAACCTATAGGAATGTCAACTAACTATTAAGCATGAAAGGAGATGAAAAACTCAGGATTTTAAGAATTTTTTAAAAAAACGTCTGTTTTGCTTGTAAATTCTACCTGCATTTTTTTTTTGAGAATTAGAAAAGCTAAGTCTGAATTAAGGCAGAAACAGGAGAAGTACTCTTCTATACAATATTAAAAAGTACATTATTACTTGTATCTTGTTTCTCTGCTATTCAGTGAACCACAAGGGAAATGGAAATTTAGACAATTATTCTAAAACCCTGGAAATAAAGAATCTTTTGTTTCATGTAGTTTTGTTTCTTTGTTATATGCCCTTCAAAATCAGTAATATTGAAAAATTAAGCATTTTGTACTACACAAATTTTCTTTCTTTGTTCAGTAAGCTTTATTTCAGACATGAACAATGTTGATGCAAATGAAACATATTCACTCCAATCACCATGTCTTTCAGCATCATCCCACTAGTACCATTTAGAAGAAAAGACAAGAAAAAACAGGCTCATTTGTAAGCACCTGCTTTTTTTGATATTTAAGAACATAAATTATATTTTTCTCCTAAAAGAAAAAAGTAATCTTTTAAATGTTGGAATGAGACTGACAGAAATCTCTCTTCATATATAAGGTTTGAACTTAAGCCTTGTTCTTCAGGACATTATTTTCTCAAGCATTGCTCAGCCTGCAAATAAAATACTCCTTTTCAAAGCAGGTCAGTGATGAGGGACCATCATTGAAGAAAATGGAAAAAAGAAAATAGTTTGCAATATCATTAAGTGATTTATTGTTTTGTGTAGTTTCATGTATTATGTTTTAGTATTTTATGTTTCCATTCTATATGAAGACTGACAGCTTTCAAGATTTCACTTCTAAACCATATATGTGATTTTCTTTACTTCTTTTGTTGTATTCAGGCAAAAAAACCCCTAAAATTAGGTTTTCTTTTCATCAAGACAGTGCTTGAATTATTTTTTTCTAGCTATTTTCTAAGAAGTTTTCTCCAATAGTTTAAGATGTTCCAACACATTTCAATAGCTATCTGTAATTAGATAGGTAATAGGAAACTTCATTTGACTATTGAATTCATCACATTATGTAGAAAATTATTATCAGCATTAAAATTATCTGCCCACCCCCAAAACAGGATCATTTGTTTAGGGCCCTATTTTCTCAGTTAACAGTGTTATCTCTCCAGCCCACTGGCTAATGCTGTACTGTAACTCTCCATCTCTCTTTCCTTAATCCATACACTGTTGACAAGAAAAATTACCTTCTCTGCATGCTTGATTGATTTTTTTTTGTTATGTTTTATTTTAAAACTTTGCAAACTATGCTGATGTTGTACTAAACAGAAAGCATAGATGGGTTTTTCAACGGCTCACTGGACTGTAGTGATATTAGCCTCCTGCAGAAAGTAGACATCAGAAAAAGTTTACCTAGAACTCCTTAACTATGCCTCTTTCAGGAACTGGTGGACGATATTTTTGTTGAATAAGGAGAAAGTATCCTATACCAAATGCCATTTCCCTTCTTAGCTTCCAATTATTATCTTCCAGGTCTACTTCCAAAAATATATTTAATAAGTTTGTTTTAAAATAAAGAATCAGTCTTAGTTTAAAATCAGGAATCAGTCAAAATATTGATGACTCAAAAGTCATAATTTTCTTCCAAAAACTTAGACTATGAGTAAGTCTTCAGTCATGAAATTAGATTCATGCGTATGTGGTAGGCATTACCATTTCAAGCAAATGGATGAATATATCACATACATGTCTTTTACAATCACTCCTCTCTTTTATGCCATAGTTGAAAAGCAAGTGCAGAACATGGCTTGTCTTTTTACAGGCTTTTATGACAAACAGTAGTAAGTTCTGCAGCCTTGTGATATTTTTCACATTTGTTAATATTCTTTCCACTTTGTGCATATAAAGACCTTTCTTTTATTCTGCTATTTCATAGTTAAAGATTAAATATCATTTTTTATAATTTTTTTATTTTTGAAAGACCTTATTTTGATGTTGAAAGCCAGGTAAATGCAGAAATTATTCATTTCCACCGAAGGATAGAGTAACTTACATTTACAAATGCCCAGATGAGCTGAATAAACTTCAGTTTCCAGAATGCTTCCGATCTACCTGCTTTTCTTAGGTGCTAATAGCTTGATTTTTACCTGTTAATTTTCTAATATGTGCTTCTATATAAAGTGGCCTTTTAACATAAAATATATTTATGACTAAGGAAGGGCCCTTCACTGTTTTTCTTTGCAAAGACCTGGATTAATTTTCTTTGTGCATCTATATTTCTGCTATCCTAAGGGCCACGTCCTGAAAGATCTTTGAGGCATAACTCGATTTTTATGACATATTTCTTCACTGTCTGATGCTGGTCTAAAGCTCTCCACTGTATAAATAAAAACTAATGATAAAACCTACTCTCAGAAAAAGTAGCATATTCTCAGAGAAATTAAGATTAAAAGCCAAACACAACACATCCCTAGTGAGCCCAGCTCCATCCAAAGTCCTAATTTAACAAGGAATTATTCTAAATCTGTACTGCTGTCTCAGAGTTCGAGAAATTAAAGTAAGGAAAACACATGTAAAATTCAGCTCCTGGGTAAATTTTAAAAATATTTTGTCACGCAGGTTTCCAGCTGCTTTCTTGTTCAAACAGTCTGGTCCTGGTCTCTGCTCACAAAAGTTGAGACACCTCTCTAGGGTTCAGCTAATCTACACATAATCGGTCCTGTGACGCATAAACAAAAGCTGCTCTTTGCATAGATATGAATTGTCATTTGACAGGAAATTTATTCTGGGTGAAATGCTTTGCATTTTGCAACTGCAGATATGCCAAATCTTTTAAGTGTAAAGCTCCAAGGCAGAAAATGACCTTATGAGGCTTTCTATTCAGAGCTGTATGACATCTTGAATGAGTTCAGGAATATGCAGATGGCAGCTGCAAAAAGACAGCTGATTGTAAAGCTCTTCAAGATTACCATGAAGAACAAATATACAGTCCATTTATTTCAAAAAGTTTAAGAGTGTTTTCAATCTATTGGAATGCCTTTTTTATTGTGCCTCAAATAGCAGTGCTATTCCAAGTAAAATATCCTGTCAGGATGCGGAGTAAAATGCTGAAGTAATATGTACTGACATTCTAACTTCAATGTGTAAAGAAAATATGTGAGAATCATAGTAGTGAACATCATTATTTTACAGCTACCACTGCTTTGCTGTGATGAAAGTAATGGCTTTCCCTAGAAGTTGCTGATTGTGGTTAACTGCTGTCCCCTTGCATAAGCAAGCGAGAAAAGGTTGAAGTCATCCAGGAGAAGAGAGGAATATGTACTTTGTAAAGTCAAGCTATTTACTGGTGTAAGAATCTTGAGGGGTTTTTTTTAAAAAAATATTAATTTTTAATATTAATTTCTTCTTGGATTACAACTCAAACTACTTTTTCAATTCAATTCAGGATATTGTATAAAAAATGTATGCATTTTCTAGCATATATTTGAAATTGAAGGAGTGTTCATCTTCTGGTTATTGTAAAGTGAATATGAAAGAATTTTAATAGCAAATGGCTTTAAAAAATGTTACCATGTTTTTTTTACTGTGGAAACTTCATGTTAAAGGTCCTTTACTGCATGCATGAGCTGATCAACCTCAAGACCAAATTCTGAATGAAAACTCAATAACTGCTCTTATTAGTAAGCTTTAAAATTAAAGAAATGAAGAATTAGAGGGCTATAAGAATTTTTTTCTTTTTCATAATGGAGCCTACTAACAAGAACTTTATTCTCAGATTCTTTTTCTAAATGAGGTTTGGTTTGGTTTGGTTTGGTTTGGTTTGGTTTGGTTTGGTTTGGTTTGGTTTGGTTTGGTTTGGTTTGGTTTGGTTTGGTTTGGTTTGGTTTGGTTTGGTTTGGTTTGGTTTTGACAGTGCAATGCTATAAGGCCCTGCTTGGAGATAGCAGTTCATAAAAGAAACATTCTTTCTTTCTTGAAATTTTTTTGAAAAAACGGTATCAACATGGCTTAAACCAAGGTTACAAAAGGAAATTACCCTCTTCCTCTACACACCTATACATAGATTACATAGAGAGAAACAGTAAAAAAATCTGTGAGTTGGGGAGTTAAAAAGGAACTTCAGGGAAGTCAACAATGTACTGCCATTGTGTAAAAAATGCAGAAGTGAAGCAGAAACTAAGACAATTCGTTTAGAAGTTTCTGCATCACACAATCATGAATTTCACTAAGCTTACTCAAACTGTTAGAACAGCAGCTTTTTGAAGAGACAGTCTCAGGAAACAAAAATATATAAAGACTGTATGCTACCAATTTCCCATTTCTAACATGCGAATAATTGCCGATAGAAAAGTTTTAAGTAATGCATATACTGTATATGGGCATTTTAATGTCTATGTGTACTCATAAAATTCTCAAATGAAAAAATAAATTAATGAATATTTTTTAATGAATTGGTTACATTCTTTAGATAGAATGTGTGTATTGATAATTCTAATAGAAAATTATAATGTCTTCACATATAGAAAAAATAATAAACAATAAGAAATTCAGAAAACCAGGTCAAGAGTCCATATTAGTTGATGCAAAAATGCATATGTCATTATATCGTATTACCATATACCATATCAATTTCTGGATACAAATAGTTTTGAAGAAGTTCTGAGTTCTTGTATTCCTACTGTATTAGCATTTATTTTGACTTGTGAATTGACAAATCCAAAATAATAACACGTTTTGTTCATATAATAATTCAGTTAGAAAGGGAGAAATATTGGTGGGGTTTTTAGATTTCTTTTTGTATTGTGAAACCCTTCATTATAGGTTTGATTAGGAAATTTTTAACTGGACATTTTTACTTTCCTGACCACTTAATGAGATAATATTGCATGGTTTCATAATGATAAAGTACTTTCAGATTTTTCATCACATTTGAGTCTTTAAGAATAAGTTTTATTTAATTTTTTATTTCTTATGGCATTCAGGATAAGGAATGAGTGTCTCTGAAGGAGACTCTGAAGCATTCTCTTTTTTAAATTATTTATTTTTTCCATTGCTGTTTGCTGCATTTTCTCAATTTACTTGGCATTGATTCATGAATGAGCTTTTAAAAATCTTAGAACCATGGATTTAGATGCTTTTCAAACTGCAGTTTTAGCAAAGGAGGCAATGGGCCATATCTAAATAAAACACTTGGGGCCTTTACTCTGAAATCAATCATCTAGGATCCATTTCAGTTCATGCAGAGTCAGACCTGTCAGAAGGATATTGAAATCTAACAGCTCACTGATCAGCAACAGAAAAACAAGGAAAACAGATTTAGTTTTTCAGCCCTACTCCCAGAGGGACATCCATGCCTACAAAGATTACAATTCGTTGACACAGGTGGGGAATTTTCAGTGGAGAAGCAATATTTTTTAGGAAAACACATAAACACAAGAGCTGGAAGAGGACAGGTTTTGATATTACCTTGCGAAGATCTTGGAGGTGGACAGAGCTGTGCATCTAACCACCTATGCTGCACTATCATGCTTCTGGTTCTTCTTCGTTCCCTCTCCTGAGTTAATTCTGTCCTGAGTGTTGGATATTCAGCTCTAAAAGAGACTACAGTGGCAAAGCAACGCAGAAGTTGTGAAAAGGATGGTAAGATGTGATTTATACAGCTAAGATGAAATATAGTTAGACTGAGCCTGATTTGGACTTCATATATATTAGAAAAAACATTTGATAAGAATGAATGTGCAAAGACAAAGAATTAGCACTGGAGACATGACACCTACTATGTATGTTTTAAGGTGATTACTTTAGATCAGCTCTGGTTTGATCCTGTAGACTGGATGTTCACCAGTATTTCAAAGTGAAAGAGTTTATTAAGAGGTTGCTATTGCCCCTGAATTTATCTTCCACCACTACCAAAAGTTTATCACAGAAAAGCTGTAGCTCTCCAAGTACCATTCCAAAAGTTGCATGCTGGTCTTAGACCACGACTTAGCGTCTCTTATTCAAAAGAAATAAGCCCTCTTTGTAAGTCCCCTGCTTAAGGCCCCTTACCAGCACAGTATCAGTCCATTGGATCCACTCCAGTTTCCTAACACTCCTCTAGAAATGGACACAATTACCCCAGACATAACCTCATTAGCACAGGGTAGAGGTGGAAAATCACGTTGCAGTTTCTCCTAAAGAAAAGTCCAGCGTATGGTTTGAAATGTGAACTCCAGTAGAGCATCCAGCTTTGTTTTTGAAAGGCTTCTTAAGTTTTATGCTTGCTTAACCAAGTTTATCAAGGTCCCTCGGAACTGCAGATCATTCTTTCATTGTGCAAATTAGTAATTTTGCTTCACTGTTTCTGAAAATTTCCTATGAGCGCTCTATTATTGTCCACATCACCCATGAAAATAATGGACAAGATGGATTCCAGTGCCCCCTTAATACTATTGCAGTCACCAAAAGGAGACAAGCTCATTGATTCATACCCTTTGAGCTTAGCAATCCATCCATTTTTTATCACCCAAACCAGTACTCTGTTCAAAACTTCAGCTCCCAGCTAAGAATGCAAAGTGAGAGTTGGTGTCACAAGACCTACCAGCATCCAGGAGTGTCACAGTCACCACTATCCTGTCACCCATAAAGACAGCAATTTCTTTGCAGAAGACAAGAAGACTGGATAATCATCATCTTTGAAAAATTCATATTGACTGCTCCTGATTTCTGTCCTGGTTTTTTACATCTAAAGAAACAGATAGATTCCATTACTCCAAGATATGTCTGGGGACAGAGGCGAGGCTTACTGTTCAGAGTTTCCCTTCTTGCTCTTTTGAAAGAAATATGTATTGCATTAACTTTGTTCTGGTTGTCATGAACCCTTCCCAGAAATTCAAGGTTTTCCACACAAGAGAATGTTTTGCTGCAGTTTTCTGTGTTTTCATTAAAACTCAAACAGCTTTTTCTCTCCATAGCAACTTCCCGGAGATTCTGATTAGATGAAATTAGCTGATGTCTGCTCTTCTAGAACCTTTTCTAGCATTTCAAAACTCATATATAAAAATCTACAGAGTCCTCTTTTTTACTAGCTAACAACTAGAAGCTGGGAGGTTGCCAAGAAGAAAGGAAGTGGAAACTGCACTTTCTGTAATGCAGTCAACAGTCCTTAATCAGGCCCAGAATCCTGAGGGCTCTAAGGTAATTCATTCCACTCAGCTAAATGGAAAATTATTAAAATAACATCACATACTTTTATAATGTCTTCTCTCCAGGGTTCTCAAAGTGCTTTGTAATAATTAATTAATTAACTAAGCCTTGTAACATGACTTTGGCATAAAATACTACTGTACTCCAATCTACAAATGAATCTGCTCATAATGAATATGTATGTCAGCTGAAGAAAGGTGGTGTGCCTGTAAGCTTGCCTATTATTTCAGTTAAAGTAAATGTCTAAGAAAAATGAAATTAATTGCTTTTTGTGATGACAGCCTTTCTTCATCTCCCAGAGACTAGAGGCATACCTTAAGCAACTCCCTTATACCCAAAAAGGAATCCTGTACTAAATATCCATTAATTCAAAATATAACCTCATATTGTAGTAGAAGGACACTTCAATAAATTCAGTGGTGAAGGATGCAGAACAAAGGGGGATAACGTTGCATTGAGGTTTTTTTAAGTATTATCTATAGTTGTGATATAAACTCCCAATGGGAAATAAATTTCTAATTCTTTTTTTAAAATTTGAAAGCAGCAAGAGGAATAAGCACATGATTCTGGCACTCACAAAAGAATTGGAACATACAGATTCTAGGAACTATTCTTCCAGGCTGGAGCAAAATCCTGAGACACAGTCTTCTATATTGGCCATGAGAAAATATGTTGGCTTTTTTTCAATAACAATTTCAGTTCTGATTGCTGTAACAAAAATAGTATTTGATGTAAAATTTCCTGTGATATATCTACAAAACTCATAGATATGAAAAATCAGGAAAACCAAATGTTGGCTATAAAACTAGGCCCTTCACCATGATACAAGTCAAGAGTTCATAAAAGATAAAATTTACCCTTTTAGAAAAGAAAAGTATTATATATATCTGTAAAATCCACATTTAGTGTTAGGTTCCAAAATTTCAAAAATTGATTTCTCCAGCACATATCTCGTCTAGTGACATGGGATAGTGTAATGTCTGGACATACAGAAGAATCAGATAAAGGATAAATATAAATGATGCTTTTTAATGCAGAAAAATTAATTGCGTAATAGTTAGTTCTACTGAATGAATGTCAAACACATGAACAAAATCAGAGAATACTCCTTATTATCAAATTAATGTAGCATTATGTTTAGTATTACCATACAGATCAATTTCTTTTCATTGGTATGTTTTCAGCATGCCAGTCATGACCTTGAGATAAACATACTCAGAGGCTGACTTTTTACTCTGTTTCAAATTTTATGTTTTAGAGAAGAACCTTAGCTAGTTTTAATACTAATTTACCAATGTTTCTTTTAGTTTGTCTTTTGCAACAAACCACAGATAGTCAAGATGTTTCTAAAGTAATATTAAAGAATTGTTCAACACAAAACATTTATAGTTATGGTTCAAATGGAGTGAAAACCCAGGCTATTCTATGATTCTAGAAAAAGAGACACTCCATATTATTTCAAACTGAAAGTCAAAGACTCAAAATAAGACATGTCTAAAATACCAACTATAGTGACATCCAAAATTTCTGTACAAAATGCTGACTTACTTGTACTGAGCTCAGGAAGCTTTGGCTGATAAGGAACAATGTCTAGAACACAAAGCATCAGATTTGCGTAGTTTAATGTCCAAGGGTAGCCTATTGATGAAGACTTCTTGTTCCACCTGCAGGAGGCATCCACTCATAGGTTTTTGTCATGCTAGGGGACTTCAGCCACCCAGACATATGCTGGAAAATTAGCATGACAAGATGTAGGCAATCCAAGGGACTCCTGGAATGCATGGAGGATAACTTCTTGAGCTAAGTAATAGACAGCCCTACCAGAGGGGATGAATTACTGGATCTGATGGTCACTAACGTAAGCTAGCTAACTGTGAATGTCAAGACTGGAGGCAGGCTGGGATCATGTATTTGTGGACTTTGCAATCCTGAGGAAAATAGGTCAGGTATGGAGTAAAGTTAGACCCCTGAACTTTAGGAAGGCAGACTCCCAGCTCTTCAGGTAAATAGTGGGTTTCCCTGGGAGACTGTTCTCAGAGACAAGAGAGCAGAACAGAGCTGGCAAATCTTTTAAGAAATCTTTCATAGAATACAACAGCTAGTAATTCCCAGGAGCAAGAAACTGGGCAAGGAAGGCAAGAGGCACACATGGCTGAGTAGGGAACTGCAGGTGAAACTAAAGGAAAAGAAGCAAATGCACAGGCAGTGGAAACTAGGACAGGTAATCTGGGAAGAGTATATAAATGAAGTTCTGTTGTATAAGGACAGGGTAAGGAAGGTCAAGGCAAAGCTGGAACTGAATCTGGCAAGGGACAGAGAAAATAACAGAAAGGGCTTCTACAGGTATGTTAACCAGAAAAGTCAGGTCAAAGAAAATATATCCCTCCTAATAAACAGTGCTGGAAAACTGGTAACAATGGATGGGGAGAAGGCTGAGCTACTCAACACTGTTTTTGCCTCAGTTTTCAATGACAACCTCACTTCCCACACCTCAAGCAAGTGGACAGCAGGATGGAGATTGGGACGCAAAGTCCTTCACACTGTAAGTAAATATCAGGTTCATGACCACCTGAGGAACCTTAATGTACATTAGTCTATGGGACCTGATGCAATGCATCCCAGAGTCCTGAGAGAAATGGCTGATGTCATTGCCAAGACACTCTCCACGATATTTGAAAAGTCATGGCAGTAAGGTGAAGTCTCAGCTGACTGGAAAAAGGGGAAACATTGAACCCATGTTAAAAAAGGGTAGAAAGGAGGACCCTGGGAACTACTGATCTGTCAGCCTCACCTCCTGTGCCTGGGGAGATCATGGAAAAGATCCTCCTAGAAGCTGTTCTAATTCACATGGAGAACAGGGCAGTGATTAAAAGGAATGACTTCACCAAGGGCGAGTCTTGCCTCATGAAACCAGTGGCCTTCGATGATGGAGTGACTGCATCAGTGGACAAGAGAAGGGTTACAGGTGTCATTATCTGGACTTCAGTACAGCCTTTGGTAAGGTACTCCACAACATCCTTCTCTCTAAGTTGGAGAAAGAGGGATTAGATGAGTTACTGTTAGATGGATAAAATGCAGTTGGACAGTCACATCCAAAGGGTAGTTGTCAATGTCTGAGTCCCAATGAACGTCAGTGACAAGTGGGTCCCTCAGGGGTCAGTATTGGAACCAGTGTTATTTAATATCTTCCTTAATGACATAGAGGAAAGGATCGTGATTATTCCAGGTGTTAATATTTTTGTTATGTTCAGTCTGTCATCTGGGCATTCAGCTCATTCTACTTAACTCGCATGAAAATATTTTCAAAAATATAGAGCAGAACTCTTCATATAACTATACTGTTTTAAATGCTTTTATAACAATATCTGCATACAGTATTGGATTTACTCCAAAGTAACATAAATTATCCATAGAATAATACTTAATCTGACAACTAACTAGCTAACCTATATACAGAACAGCTATATTAAAAGATTATTAAAATAAATTTGCAAATATTGAAAGGCAAATGAAAGCAAAAGGGTATTTCTATTAGGTGTGAAAGAAAGTAAAAGCAGCTGCAAAATGGAAAAATCAGTGAATCAATTTCCTTGTATAAAAATTTAGTGTGAGTTTTAGTATTTTATTTTGTATTCTGCTTTCTAGCTTTTAATGCAACTTCTTACTCATTTTCTTGTTAAATTTTAGAGTGCTTTTATTGCAGAAGGACTTAATTGTCAAACTATTTTTTCTGTATTTCCCAGTATACATTGGATTTTAATCTCCTATTTGCATACTTTTTACATTTCAGATTTGTGAACTATTCCAGGTTGTTTTTCAAAGGCTGCTGGTTTTAGCAAGCAAAGGTTTTGATGTGGCCCTTATCTGAATTATTGCTGACAACATAATATCTGTATTTTCGTAGCTTTAATGAGCTCTCATTACTGATATTTTTCTACAGAGTTGCACGATTTTTTTCTTTGTAAGAGAGTTGCAAGATCATATATCACGTGTGTGGCTAGTGCTACTGTTGTCTATAAGCAAATGTCAGAAAAGTGTCATTTAACGGACAAGAGTAAAATAACATTTTTCAAAATTTATAATAATTTAATTTTTATATATGTTAAGTATCAATTTTTAACTAAAAATATCTACATACATAAATATTAAGGAAATTGTAGTCTGTGTTTGTTTCTTTTTTTTCCCTGAAGTAAAGAATTTGCAAATAGAAGCAAAAGTCTGGACAATATAGGAATTGAATTAGTGAAAAATTATAGTATATTAAGTACAAAACACATTGTCTAGTGACTATTCTACCACCCTGAAAACCACTAAGAACCAGCCCCAACCCTCAGTTAGGAGCTATGATGGGGGGTAGTAGAGAATACATGAATAAAGGTCATGCTTAATGTAGAAAAAGAAGCAATTAAAATCAGGCAGTTAGTTTTAAGTGACTAGCGGGAGGTAAATAAGAGGAGAGGAGAGCTGATCATGCAAGAGAGAGGACATAATTTAATAATAAGTAAAGGTATTGTGGACTGACTTTCACATCTCTGATTTTAGCTAGAATAAATTGCTTCATGCATCTCATCACCTGCCATAGGTGGGAACAATTCATATAATTGACCCCCATTGTGCCTGCAAAGGAATACATGTGGGAACTTGAGACAGGGGAAAGAAATATGGTCTGGGAACAGTTTTTGAAAAAGGCTATCAACATGTTACCAGAAAATGCAGATAACTGCATTCAAAGTTCAAAAAGTTTGTTACATTCCTCTGCTCATAACAATATGAGAAGTGAGACTGACTACAGTGAGACCAAAGATGTCTATAGAGCAGTATCATATCACGAAAATATCTGCAAGAGTGGATGAAGATACATATCTGAAGAAAAACCTAAACACAAGGCAATTATGGAGTGATACTTTTCCAAATACCCTCATACCTTGGATTTGTACTGCAGGGACTTAATGAATCACACATCATTTCTGTAGTAAGTCATAGGGAAATTTTTCTTTTCCTAGAAACTTACTGCACTGCCTTAACTCTGTAAGCCTTTACCATACATCACAGCCAGCGTGGGGAACTTCAATTTTTTAGGAAGGGAGTAAATGCATTGCATGATGTGTGCTCCACAGACATCAATGGCAGTACAGTTCCTCATGTGCAGCTTGGTAAACATCATACACTGGGCATCAAGGTGCTGGAAACCAAACTTGTCAAAACATTTCTAAGGTCACAATTTACAGATGCAGAAATATGTTTGGAGGAATTTCAGTGCTCAAAATGAGAGGACACACCAATAAAAGACATAGTCTCTGACAAAGCGCAACAGAATATACAACCTGCATCCTAGGATCGTACAAACAAGACCATAAAACTGCATTTGTAGATCTGTTACAGATGGATAACCTCATGTCAAGGAACAAAATTCTGTTCTCATATTAATATATCACAGCACAAAATAATAAAAAAAGCAATCAACAAGTCTATCTTCAGATCCACAAGAAAACTAAGATTCTAAGTTAAGCTGAGCTCCTTATCCAAAACCCAACCCACTTTTAAAATGAACTCATATCCATTTTATTTTTAACAAGGTGAATAAGTCATCAATGGATTTTTAATTGACCTAATTTGTGCATGAATACTGACATCTTCAGCAACAAAAATGAGGACTGGGATTAAAGTATATCCAAATATTTGGCAGGAAACTTCTAGCAAGAGTTAGAGCAGAAGCTAAAAGAAATATGTGTGGTAAGTCAGGAGCACTTAGATATACAGGAGAACTGTCGACTATATTGCTGACTCTGTGACAGTGAGGCTAGGATAGAACAATTTTTATGAGAGTGACGAGTGCTTTATCAGAGCAGAATAATTCCACAAAAATATTACAATTACAACAGTATTGTCTCTGCAAAGTTTTCTTTAGTCTAAGAGGGAGATCCCTGTAAAATTTCAGAAAGAAGTGAGAGGACAAGGAGGAAGAAGCCCTAAAATTTACCATTTTCAGTGAAAGCTTCTGACATACCACATTGCAAATTATTTGGGAAGATTTTATTTCATTTCAAGGCATTAAGGAAGTAAATTTTGAAACCTCACAAGTTAGTACAACATTCCATTGTTTTCTGGGTAAGACTAATGGCAAAGACACGTAAAAAACTGAAGAATATATGAACTACAGATGAAAATAGAAAATGCAACCATACCTAATAATTTCATATGAACCAGACTAGTTTTGTGTTGGAGTGGTAAGATGCTGAATGCATGTGGTTAACAGAAACTAATCAAGTGAAAACAAAATCTTACAAAAGGCTGTTCATACCTTGCCTTAGTTAATGTAGCATTTTCTTAATGAAAATATTAGAGTAGGAACAGCAGTAAGTGTTTCTAACTTTAAAAAAATGCTATACACCTAAGGACGATCCCAGGAGACCAGTGCTCCCAGATTAATTTATTTACTACAGCCTGTGATCTGTTTTACTATCCCTGACTCTTTTTGACCAGATTCTGATTTCAGAGATTAGATGTTGTTTTGTTATGTGCTGGTTTTTTGTTATGTATTGTTTTACTTTTAGTCTTGCCTAATTCTGAAGTCTGTTTTGGAAAACCTGTCAGACTTTACCTCATTTGTCATCTTCTACTGTCTCTCCTCAGACTTTGCTTCACCAATTTTTCTTTCTCTAGAAGGAGAAAGTTGTGAAATTGTATGTATTGTGTCACTACATATGTGATATTAGTTGGTTATTTTTTTCCCTGCACTCTGTCTCCTGCTGAAGGTCACTTTTTCAGCAGGTTTTACCTGTCACACAGTCAGAAAATAGTAAGTAGGTGTCATTTCATAGGAATTATGCCCCAGCATAAATCTTTTAAAACATAGCTTTTGAAAAAGTTCCTTAAAGGGAAAAGAGTCACAGAAAATGTAATAGCACTGAAGCAGGACACTTGTCTTTTTTCATACGTTTTTTAAAAGAACCGTTTAACGTCTTTGGAAGCAATTACGTTTAAAATTGGTATGATGTTCTTTTGACCTATTACAATTCAAGGCAAATAATATTCAAAGTACAAATGTCCTGAATTTATATCTGTACAGAACAGGTCTCCCAAAATCTTCTGGCAACCAACACATTTCTAACAGTAAATGTTGATAGAGTTCTTTTTTATTTTGATAAAAAGTTTAAACAACAATATGAAGTGTTTTTTCCTACCAAAGATGAAAATGAAAGACACCAAAGATGTGTTCAGATTTTCTCTTATGCTAATATTTTGTTTTAACTCCAGATAAACGCAGTTTCCATATAATGCAGCTGACATGTTTATTAGAGTCTTCTGCAAGAGCAATATCCTTTCTGATATCTCCTTTCACAGATTGTATTATTAAAGACGGAAGAGGAATAGAGAAGAGGGAATCAAGATCACATCTTTAACGGATAGAAAATGATAACATAGTAAAAAAATAAGAATATATACAATATTTTCACAGCTAATCTAAGCAGTAATAGCTATATGAAGATGTTATAATTTTTTTTTAGGCTCTCAATGGCAGACTTGAAAACATAAAGCTCTAGACAACGTCATCTGGATAAGACAAAGACAGAGAAATAATATTTGGTCCAAATTAAGCAAACACTTTATCTATGACACCAGATCCAAATCCACAGTAGGCTAAAGCTTCACTATTTAAGCTTTTATGCCTGTTTTCACCAAATATCCTTGTTCTGAGACAGACTCTCACAAAAAAGATCAAAACACAGATCTGGAGAAATGGCCTCGAATGCATGTTTTTGAAAGTCATATTATGGTATAAGACCAAGAATCAAATCCTCTAAATTAAAAAATAAACACAATAAAACTAATTGTTAGTGTTTCATGTAAAAATAGTTATCAACAACACTTCCTAAGAGAATTTTTAACACATAACAAAACAACAGTTACTTGTGTGGTCTCTGTACTAATCATATTTCAGTGCAAATAAAAACACCATTTCAGATAAAATTATCAGAGTTCACAGAATATGTGTATTGTGTTTTATATAATTTTCAAGGACAGTTGATACAGGTATGGTATTTACTTTTTCACCATTCACAACGAGCTATCTAAGTGCCATGCAATCCAGAATCAAATAATCCATTTTGATTCTTGCATGTGTAGGATACCCCAAATTACATTTATGGTTAAGTACATATATTAAGAATTATTGGAATTATCCAAATATCAAAGTTCCTGAAGGACTCTCTACTTTCCCTCTCTGCCTGAATGGTGCAAGGAACATTTCCAGGTGCATTTACAAAATGCAAAGTGGAAGCAAGTAGTGTGTCATCTCATGGTACTTGTTGGTAAAATTAGTACTGTATGTTACAGCACACTGTTGGAAAGAATGGACTCAAAGGAATTAAAGATTATTTGACATCTGCAACAAAATATTTTTCAGAGAATTTTTTTCTTAATTAGACCTAACAAAGCCTGCTTCCTACGGGCTTCTTCTACATTACTGCTGTTATGAGTCCATTAAGGCACTTCCATGCAATTCTCAATTTGGTTGCCTCTCTCAGTCTTTAATTGGCATCTTTTCTGTTTCTCATTCCTTGAGTAAAGCCAATGACTTCTCGTTCTCCCTAATTACTGAGTGAGAGAGTGACAATTTTATGCCTGTTTCCAGACTATGCGTGTACTAACTGGCCTGATATGAGGTGGAAAGGGTAGGGGGAAGAAGCTTCAATATTGCCTTGTAAAAAACAGTAATTTTCAGAAAACTCAAAAGATCTTCATATTTTAAGATGCATTTGCTTCTGCTAATGATCACTCCACAGATGAATGGATAGAGACTCAGCAACGCCATGAGCTTGTTTCCTGAGGAACCAAGGCCTAGACAGACTCCTTGGCACCAGCCAAGGTCTCGTCTCCTAACTCTAACTTTTATTCTGGCTTCTAGTCTTAATTTATAGTATAATTTTAATAAAGGTTGTACTTTTTCTTTAAAAAGCTCATAATTTTATGACACAGTTTAATTATGTTCAAAACAAGTCAGGTCCACAATATTCCATAACAATCCATAGATTCTGCTGTGTTTCATAGGTCACCAGAGAAGTTTACCTTAAGCTAAACTTAAAAATAAAGTCTATAGTTTCCACATATATTTTTCTACATTATCTGTAGATATGTTGCAGATTTCCAGTCTTGATTCTGCAACAAAACAAGAAATTATGGTTTAATCTCTCCTATACACATCAGTTTTCCCTGCTAGCAATTATTTCACTGTAATCAGTACTTAGACCTAATTCATCATAACATACATTTGCAGAATTGGATATCCAGACTGGGTCATAGATATTAGTGCTTACATACTGAAATATGAATGCTAGATTCTAAGGTTTTTTCCTCTCTTTTGGATAAGCAATCTGTTCTCCCTCCCCTCTAATGGGCACACAGCGTTCAGCTGTCCCTCTGCAGCCAGCAGCATGGAATGGTGCTCTTCTGCTGCACAGCTCCAAGACCAGGTGGCAAGTGGTTAGCATGAATCGGATAAGGCTGTGAGCAAGACATTGGCTTGTATGCTTGTGCACTCTGATTCCTGTCTCTGTATGATACTCGGTTTCATTTTTCCCCAACCCTAGTTCTAACAGAAAACATCTTGTGTCCTCAAGCCCTCTTGTCTCAAGAAAAGGGTCTCATTTTTACCAGAGGCTTATGGTACTGAAATCTGTTATCTCATTTTCTCTTTGAATGCTTCCAAGATAAGAGGTCACATTACCAGAACACTCAGTCTGAGTCAGAGCAAGCAGCATATTGTCTTAGTCTCTTATTATCTTAAGAGGAGTTTCCTAAGTTCCAGGCTATGATAGAGTCAGCTGATAAGAGAGAAGCTTGTAGCTCTAACATATTCCATAGAGCTAGAAGCATTTCTGATTTGAAATTAGGGAGGGAAAAATGACTACGAGAGAGACACTTTTTAAACAGAAAAAAAAAGAAAAAGAAAAAGTTATCAGCATGATATTACAGTCTGTGAGGGAACTACACTGCCCTGGATGAGTGGGAACCCAAAAGGAGTATTTTTTTCCCTGTATTTTCGTTGATGCCTAATATTTTGTTATCCTTCTCAAAAGTTTTCCTTTTTCACCTTTTGATTAACAACAGAGTCTTTTATGTTTGGTTTGGTTTTGTTGGATTTTTGGGGTTTTTTTAGTTGGTGATTTTTTGGGGTTTTTTTTTGGTTGGTTGGTTGGTTGGTTTGGTTTGGTTTGGTTTTTTTTCTGTTTTTGTTTTTGGGGTTTTTTTGTTTTGTTTTTGCCAAAGAAAACATAATTTTTAGTTTCTAATCAGAGACTTTCATGTTCCTTTAAGAAAGATACCTTTCAAAGAGAAAATGATTAAAATTATGGCTTAAAATAATGGTGAAAGTGATATTATTTGTAACAAAACTACACTAAGCCTATTATTTAATAAGTTCTGCATTAAAAAAAAACAGTGAATTAAAGAATTACAAAAAAAAATTAAAGCCATTCTAAATATCAGTGGGCATCTAGAAGGAAATAGAAAGGTTTTCATTGATTCAACATTCAGAAATTTTTATAGGTTCAACCGATGACTTAGAAAAACTGAAATCAGATTTTGATCAAGAGTGAGCAAACAAAATGACAGAAAAAAGAAAAAAGGTTTCATAAGGTGAATATTTAAATAAGATAAAGTTATCCACTGCTTTATCCAAAATAAATCCATGGATCTCTTTAGACATAAATTTTAAATATTCCTTTAAAAAATTACAGCAATCATAGTTGATTAAATCAAGAAATCCAATGCTATAAAAGAAAAGGTCTCATGCATTGAAAGGTGGTATTATCATTTTTCAGCAGGTTATTAAGACTTTTTCCTTTAATTAATTATATCTAAAAGAATCAGATTTCAGCAGTTATGTTACTTTACATACAGAGAGAATAGCAGCAAGTATGTTCGTTTTTTTACCTTTCAAGTTTTCTTTTGCAGATAATGATTTCTTTTAGATTAGTCTAGATCTAGGGTTTTTTTAATTACTCATATAGATAGTTTTTATAGTGGAAGATCTTTGAAAGAATGCAAGTATGAATATGACTTAAAGCCTTTTCATACTTTTTATATTTTACAAATAAATACAGTTTAGCAAAAGCCTGGATTAATGGTGAAAGCTTTCTCAAGATTTCCTTAAGAGCAAGAGCAATGCAGCTAATACAGTTTATTACATCTCCTTTTCAAACAAAGAATTTCCTCAAATTTATTCAAATTTTCCTTTTCCTTCTGTTAATTATATATATTAACTAGCTAATGCAGTGTCGTACCTATAAAGACAATGTTTTCAAACTGCAGACTATTAATCTTCTCTGAGACCAAATCCATGACGGAGAATCTGAATTTTATATTACCATAAGCTTTATTTCCCCTTTTCTACAACAAATATTTGCAGAAAGGAATTAAGTTCCTGAAAGTGAAATGTTTCATAAAATCCGTTTGAGAGTATCAATGCAGTGTGTGAGTTTTCCTACTTGCCTTAGTATGAAAGCTTATGTTTTAAGTAGACAGCTTAACTTTCTTTTCTTTTTTTCCAGGAGGAAGGTGATGGGAAGAAAGAAACCATTTCTGTAGAGATTGCATCCCACAACTAAAATTTGTCATAATCAATATATTCTCTTAAAATTACCTGTCATACTATACTCTAGGGACTGAATGAAAACTCTTAACTGGTAGCACTAAGAAAAGGTATCTTTTTGCTTCTTTGGTGGGTGGAAAGGTTGATGTCCTGTGCAGAACATGAAAAATCAAAGTGCAAAAGTACAAGCCGTGTGTGCTTTCCTTGGAAATCCCCGCACATTGCAAGGAAATAGCGTTCTGCAAAACAGCATTCAACTTCCTTCCTCTCCATAAACATACTTGATATTGCTGATATAGTTATAATTGGTCAGCTCTTTTTAAGCCATAATGATCGGCAGCATTTTAGAAGTGCAGATTACAGCCCCCCCATCTACTCAGTAATGAATGTGTTTATATGTGTTACAGGCTGACACCTGCTCAGATGCACCACTGAGAGAAAGTGAATCCTTGGCTGCATCCACCCAAAAGACCACTAATTGCCTTTAGATATAGACAGAATAAAAGAGGTTGATCTGGGACGACATGACCAATGAAGCCACTGGCAACTGGTGCCACCCATGAGAGTTAGAAAGTGACAAATAATGAAAATGTTAACACCTTAGTGGGAACACATCCATGTGTCCACCACTGTGAGTAAGGTTGAGTTCCAGGACTGCTAGGCCACTAGCCAGGGCTAGGACACACACGCTGGGTCAAAAGGAGTGTTCTGGACCCCAGTGCTGGTCACAGCCAGGCCAGGGCAGCAGGGGCCTGAGTTGCTGGTCAAGTGTTTTTTCAGGGCAAATTCTGTTTAACATCATTCTGGTTTAATATTTCAAGATTCTCAATATTAAAATGTTGGCTACTATATACCTTGGAGTGAACAGCAATATTTGTGAGAAAAGACTGCTCTCAAATGCATAACAAGAATGAGAAAAAGAGAGTCTAGCTTGACTGCTTTCAGAATAACTTCTTGGTACATCAGGGACCTATGTTTTTTGTGCTTAGTAAAGTGTTAAGACTGCTGGATGGGAGTCATTAAAATAACTCTGATGCATCTATGAGGAATCTGCTAGTCATGGAAATTTCTTGAATTTTATGTGCCTGATATTTTCAGGACAATCAGGGTATCAGGCCCAGCCAGTTTAGGAAAAGCAGGTCCTGCTTAACCACCAACAGATATTCTTTTAAGACCAACTCGATTTCCTTTTATGACCAGGTGATTCTTCTAGTGGATGAGAGAAATGTTATGGATTTAGTCCACCTGGACTTCAGTAAAGTCTTTTATACTGTCTCCTACAGCACCCTCCTGGAAAAAAACTGGCAGCCCGTGGCCTGAACAGATGCACTCTTTGCTGTGAGGGCTGGGCCCAAAGAGTGGTGGTAAGTGGTGACATCCAGTTGGTAGCCAGTCACTAGTGGGGTCAGTCACAAGGTTCAATAACTTTATCAAAGACTTGGATGAGGGGATGGAGTACATCCTCACTAAGTTCGCAGAGGACACTAAGTTAGACAGGAACATTGATCTGCTGGAGAGTAGAAAGGCTCTGCAGAGGGATCTGGACAGGCTGGATCAATGAGCTGAAGACAACAATATGAGATTCAATAAGGCCAAGTGCCAGGCCTTGCACTTGGGTCACAAGAAGCCCCTGAAGTGCTACAAGCTGGGGACAGAGTGGCTGGAAAGCTGTCCAGTGGAAAAGGACCAGGAGTGCTGTTTGACAGCAGCTGAACATGAGTCAGTGTGTGCCCAGGTGGCCAAGAAGGTCAGTGGCATCCTGGCTTGTGTCAGAAATAGTGTGGCCAGCAGGACCAGGGAAGTGATTGTTCTTCTGTAGTCAGCACTGGTGAGGCTGCACCTCAAGTGCTGTGTCCGGGACAAGAAGACATGGTCTCAAGCTGTGCCAAGGGAGATTCAGGTTGGACGTCAGGAAGAATTTCTTCATGGAAAGGGTTGTTAAGCACTGAAACAGACTTCTCTGTGAGGTGGTAGAGTCACCATCCCTGGAAGTGTTCAAAAAATGACTGGACTAGCATTTAGTATTATGGTCTAATTATTATGGTGGCATTTGGTCAAAGGCTGGACTCTATTCATGCAGATCTTTTCAATCTGAATGATTTAATGATTCTGTGTTTCTGTGTTCTTGTAAGTACTATTCCTGTGCTTAAAGGAATAAGCAGAATTGTAGCAGGGCGCATGTATACCCACGAGTATGTGCTGAACTGCTGTTAGGATTTAGTGTTTTAGTACATATTGATCTGATGATTCTGAAAACAGTACCTTTCCAATGCAATTTTTCAATTAATCTTATATACAAAGACAATATATACTAGTATTTTAAATGGCATTAATAATTTGCAAAATGTAATAATAATGACTAACTTCTGGGGTTTTTTGACAGCACTGAATAGATTTTTTTAATGCATTATTTGCGAATAACACAGTAGTTTCTGGAAAGAAGGGAGGAAGAAAGTTGATTCTAAATAAAGGTAATAGTCCATATAGGTTTAATTATACTGTGTGAAATGAGGGGATATGCATGAAAACCTGTGTTGGGAATACTTTTTATTTTTATCTATAAAAATATAATTTAAAATCAAAGTTACAGCTTAGATTCTCAGAAATTTGGCTTAGAAGGCTTCTTTTCTGCACAAATGCACATAGAAATGGACACACACACAGACAGTGATCACCTCAGCTGTGAACAAGCATCTACATCTGCATCTACATCTACAAAGTGCTTGTGGAGCTGTAAAGAGGTGTGACCTAGGACAAAACTGCTTGTAGTGGAAATATTTCCTTGTCCTTACAGTGCAAGATTGTTTGGAGACAACCTTGAACTTTCCACTAAACATCCCTTATAAATGAATTGAGGACAACTACATTGGCTATTCTCTGCTGAGCAGGAGTTATTAAGTTTGAACAGCTTTTGAATGCATCCATGTGTGTTTTAATGATATATTCTTGATACCTCATTGCTCTGGGAATACAGCTATGTTTTTGTGATAGTACTATTCTGCACAATCTTCAGTACCTGTCTGTGCTATTAAAACATTATCCAAATACAACTTGCAATTAAAGACCATCTAAGTGCATCCTGTATCACATGGTTATGTTATCTATTATAGGCTATAAAAAATAAGGCAATAAAAATACCTTTTGATCAAAATGAAACAAAATTGCTTGGATAGAAAGTTGAGTAAATGTAATTGCTTCTTTTGGGAAAGATACAAAGAAGAGGACAGAAATCTTTTTAAGGAATAATACTGCTTTTTAAATACTAGAGGTAGTTTCTTCTGAGTAGATCAAAAATATGTAGAATGGTCTTCTAAGCTACAGATTTAGACTAAATAAATTGCTTCTAAAAAGGAATTCACAAGTAAATAATTCACTGCTGAAAAACTTCTCTACTGGAAGTAAAAATTTTCCTTATAATACTGGGACAATATTTTCTTAAAAAGAGAGATTGCAGTCAACTTTTACAAATGATTTTGAGGCAGTTCCCCTTCTGCCTTGGCAAGAAGCTCTCTTTAAAGGAAAAATCACCTGTAGAAAATCTTTGATGTCACTTTCTTCTGTAAAAAGTTTCTAAGCACTTAATAAATTATTTGGCTTTGTCTAGGTTTATCATTGTCTTTTTTGTATTTATCAAAGGTGGAGGTGTTAAAGGAATTTTCTGTTAAGTATTTGTCATGCATTTGGTACTTAAAACACATGGCTGTAACTTTATTCACATGCCTCTCTTTTGAGATTTCTTTTGTCACTTTGTAGAATGGCTTGTTAAGTGTCTATTTTTGGTAGATGTATCATAGGCTACCTAACATTTAGTTCCACATACTGCACCATTTTCTATGAAGCTTTTGTATTTATAGGTACTATACTGTACCCTGATAAAGAAAGATGGCAATGAAGCCAACTAGAAATTTGTCTTTATTCACTGGCCTTTTATTCAATGATTCAGAACATCACATGTGCAAAAAAAAAAATATAATTCTACTTGATCACAATTTTTCTAAGTGCAAAAAGAGTATGCATATCTGCGTGATAAATAAATTACATATACAAATTATTTATAACAGTTGCAAATAGGATAGACACCATTGAAAGGGGAAAATATAGCTTTGGAATAAGAATTCAAGAATTCTCATTCTCATATTGTAAATTATGAAATATATATTAAAAAAATTCTGACATACATATTTTTATTGTCCAGGCTCCATATAATCTGCCCTAAAGACTTAAAGGAAAACATTTTGCCTGAAAGTCATCCTTAGGTATAAGAGAATTTTACATTAACTGATTGAAGCTGAAATGTTTGCTGAATCCAGTTCCAGCTTTGTAGTGAGGAACTGAAGAATTATTGTCACAAAGGGGATAGCATATGATATTTTCATCTTCCTCACCTCCACTTCCCAGATTTCAAGATGCCTAAGGAATTTTATTTAAGATTTTATGCTAACCAAAGTTCATCTGAATGTACATTTCAATTAAATTCTATGTATTTTTATTTAAAAGGCTAATGACATTTTTTAAAAAAAACCTATAGTATCTACAAGGTGATGAAGAAGCTACTCCTTTTCATTGGGATTATTCTGTCATTGATTACAAGAGAGAGCTAACATCAATCTTACTTTGCTTCAGTGAAGAAGACCAACTATGAAGGTCACTTGCATATGACACTCCAGAAACTGTTTCATCCCACTGCAAAAAAAAAAAAATTCTCACACAGTGCTGTGCAATCTTCTGGCCTTTGACAAAATGTTTGCACTAGGAGGTGCTGAAATTCTTTAATTTTGAGTCTTTTAGCCGTGGCAGGAATTTTTGTTTCTTTTGGCTTTTTTTTTAAAAGGAAAACCATTCAAGGAGTATTGAGAACAGCTGGATTTGGAGTGGGCTGTAGTAATTTGTTCACAGCCTTGGTTTCTTTGTCACTTCTGGACAACAGAATTTTGCCATGAGCAGATGATCATATGAAGCTACAAGGAATTTTTTCTTCAGACACTACACGGAGTGGACAGAAACTTCACACTTTGGTGAATTAAGAACTAGATGAAAGACCTAGCAGCTTTTTCAAAGCTCTGTTTTGATCATGCTCTACTTCTAAAAGCAGATGTATAACAGACTTGGATGTTGTATTGGATTGAAGTAGCTACTACTGAGAACTTTGGGAAAAGGACTGTTGCAAAGAGGTACTAGTAAATAAAGGCAGTAGTGGAGGACAGAATAGCCTCCTATAAAGGACATCATGTTTTACTAGAAATGATGTTTTTCAGAGCTAATAAATGGGAAGAGTTAAATCCACTAAAATGCACTAAGAGTTATGCTGGGTATGTCTCAAATACAGACAGAAGCATCAAAAAAATGAGAAAAGTCTGTGAGGACAAAATATCAAAAGAGAAGGTGTGATTAATCAAGCCATGAATCAGTGTGTGAACATGAAATTGAATCAAAAGACCTACCCAGAAAGGAATCATTATACCTACAGTCTACTAAGATACCTAAATATAATAAAAGAGACAAAAACTAGGAAGTTCAAATAAATGCAAAAGTAAATATATATGATAACTATTTTTGAGATTTCTAACACTAAGGTTTTGTATTTATTCAGTAATAAAACTAAAGCTTTTACCTTTTAAACTGGGGGAATAGACTAACTTCTACTTCCACCTCTTAGGACAAATTTACCATCATCAAAAATCTGATTTATATTGTATAAAATGAGCAAAGAGGAGAAACTAAACTGAATGCCTTTTTCTAAAGAAAGGTTTTCATTAAAGATAATATTTTTCTTGATAATAATTTTTATGTAGCATCTTTTCTACTTTATTTCTGAGCGGTTTTAATAAAAGCAAATGAATATATTAATAATGTGATTATATCATAGAGCACATTTTTAAAAAGAGACACAATAACTTTGCAGCTTAGTGACCAGAGCACTGAAAATATATCTGCTATAATACTGTTTTATACCAAATAGAGAAAATTAAACAGCAGAAAGAGGGTACTCCAGAGTGCAGTAGTTCAGAGGCTGCAGCTAAGATCTTGACTTTTACAATTGTTATGATATCTTTGTTCATGTGGAAAAAGATACACATATGACTCTCCCATACCTGTGACATAATACCTCTCACAGACTATAGAACTAGTTAGGAAGGAGGTTCTCCCTCAGTGACTTCACAAGGAGTTACAAAATCCTCTTGTGAAACCACAAAAAAAAAATCCACAAGTTTACCTATTTATCATTTTTCCCCTGCTTCATGGCTACAAAGTACCGCACCTGAAATGTTTCTAACAGTGCACGCTGCACGAGAAAAAGACAAGAGGAGCTTAAAGTTTCGGCCCCGTCCCAGAGATTTGATGTCATCGGCAAAAGTGAAACCTGGTGGGATGAGTTCTGTGTCTGGAGCATCTGAATGGGTGGTTACAGTTGATCACTGTGTCTCCTTTTTTCCCATCATCCTGAGCTTTTAGTTTGTCTGCCCCACTTAAAACTTCCACATTTGATTTTTGAGGAGACTGTCTTCATCAGTTTGTTCAGTCTGTTGGGAAAGATGCCCCACTTGACTGGATCAAGATGGATCCAGTCTCTTGCAAGAAGGTTTTTATCCTTTAAGAGAGCCCCAAGGTTGTAGAACCTCAAGCCCTACTCAAACAGCAGCTATCCAAACTATTGTTGCACCATAAATTCTGCTGAGTCCTCCTTTCTCCTCACTGCCAGGAGTCAACACACGTGCATACTGTTGAACACTGTCCGCAGAGCCCTTTACACACATTTTGGCAATTCCCAGGTCACTCCTGTCTACATTATTGGTGCCTATGTGGAAGAACTGTAGAACCACTAAGCTGGATGAGTCATCTCTCAGGGAAGTCATGAATGCAAGCCTTCATCAAGAAGCAAACGTCTCCAGGGGACAAGTCTGGTCAGCAGGTGAGGTCCTCTGCTCCCTGCACTGTGACTCTGCTACCACCACCACGCACCACTTTCTTTTTGTGGTCCTGAGTGGCTCAGATTCAGCCACCAGAGATGCTGTTTGACAGCATTCCCAGTTCCTCATCAGCTAGAAGGGTGATGAGCCGATTCTGCAACTGCAAGTCATCAGGATGCAAAATTGATGGAACAATCCTGCCAAAATTCAGCTGTTAATCAAACTAACATGCAATTGTTCTGTGGATAATAATAGGGGTCCTTTTGTAAATGAGAGGAGGGAAACAGAATGAGAGAGATGTTAGCAGTTGATCTGGCTTGGGTTTTGAGAATTTTTTCTAGGACAGATTGAAACTAAAGTATACAGAAAAATCTGTCAGTGCATCAAATGGAGGAAAAAGGCAAAAAGCATTATAGACATTTAGACAGATAAAGACACATAGAGATTTATTTCATGTTAATAACCTATTTGCAGATTATGCCACTGCTTGACACATAGTAAATTGAGAAAAAATTACTGCAAGGCATGTTACCTTGTTGGTTACAGTCAGAACAAAGCAGGGAGGCTTTGTTCTCTGTGATACTGTGTTCTATGTACTCCATGTACTATATTCCCATGGTGCTTATACAACACAATCATGTCTATCTTATATCTCTTACAGACAGAGGTCATTGAAAATTCTAAAATCCACATGAAACAGCAGAAGCTTCAGCTATCGAAATATTTGAGATACACTTCAGAAAATGAAAAGGAGGCAAAAAAACTGTGAAAAGAGGAGGATTTCATTGCCTTCATCACAATAAAAAGAACCACTTGATTCATCATATTTTTTCAGGGTTTTTTTAATCTATGCTGGTGGCAACCTTAAAAGCAACTTTAAGGACTGCCAAATAAGGTGACAAAAATCATACAATCACCAGTTTCTTCTGGTTTACCATTTGTTTAGATAATGGCAATTCTGACATTAGTGAATAAATACAGACGTATGGGGAATTTTAAATTTTATTAAGTAGGGTATTGCAATGTGTTTCTTTTGCCCTCTACATTTTCCATCTGGTGTCAAATATAAAGTGAAAAAATCTCATACTTCTTTCTGCTACAGGGGGTTATCTACTGAATTTGGTGAGACTCAATTCTGAAAGGGGTAAGAAAGAGCAAAATCACACATTGCTATGTGTTTACCATTGCTCTTAGATGGGATGGTTTGATATAAATATTGTAGCCTTTCATAAGTGAAGGTTTCAAATTCACTACAGTCGTGACCTCAACACTGAAGGCTTTTATGTCGGTTACCAGTGATTTAATATAGACCTGCAACTTAGAGGTACTATTGACTGTATTAAACTGCATATTTGATACATGATTTCATGTTTCAATATGATGTTAATATGCAATGGCTAGACATTTGAGGGATTATTTTATATACTTGAGAGCTTTGCACATTTTTATCCAGAAGTAAAACAACATTTCTACTTCTCTATTTAACTCTTGTGTTTTAAGCCCAACTTCTTATTTGATCTATTTCTGTATTTGTTTTTTGCTTGTAATTACACAGCCTCAAGTACATTGCTAATACCATTCCATGCCATTGAAACATGATTTTTAGCAATATTGTATGTTCATAGCTGTTTGGCCTAGTGGTTAGGATCTCAATTTACCAGTGGGAAGAGGGAAGGATGAATTATAGTCTTTATTGAATTTTGGACCTTAGAAAGTATTTGAAAGATTTTATGTGACATCTTTTCCTCAAGGGGAGAAAAATAGAATTATCTAGTTAGAGCTGTGCATTCTGGTTTTCTGTATTTATTTTCTAATATGGAACAATATTTTCTTATTTACTAATGCCTTAAGACATATTTATTCACTTATACTTCTAGTTCTATATGGTTTAAATTTATGTCTAGAAATAAAGGGAAACAAAAATCTTCCAATATTTCAAGATATTTTAAAGAATGTACATAAGGTTTCCTAAGTTTCCTATAAAGGTTAATGTCAACCACATGCATATCTCCTCAGTAAAACTCTTGCCTCTCTAAGGGTTTTGATGTTACATTTGTTTTCTTGGGAGATGCTGGCCGGTGGAGCTCAACCATCTGAAGTACCAAAAGACCCCATTAAAATGCCCTGTTAATTATTTTTTAAAAATTAAAATAAATTATTTATCCTCTTCCTCTAGGAAATAATCCTATTTTGTTACCAAGACTAACCCCAAGGTAGCTATGTCTTGAACGTTATTATGGTTCTTCTTTGTATTGCACCTCCAAGTGGACCACTCAGTCACCTGACTGTTACAGCAGAGACTGGTAGTGGTTCCACATTTGACCCAGAGGCAGAATTATTTGGTTTGTAAGTGGTCTCAACTAAGGCTAAGAAACAAGAAGAAAAGGCAGGATATCTGGGACATAGCCGCAGCTCATATTGAGTAACTGAGCAGTTGTACAAGAGGTGCTGCAGCTGCAGTCTTTGGTATTATTTCTCTTTTCTCTCTGATATATCCTACAATTCACGGGAGGTATGTCAAGCAATGCAGACACCTATGAAACCATATAAGTGGTTTACAGTATCAGATTTTCTGAAATACCAAGGAGAATTGTGGTTTTAAACTTCTAGGAACTACAAATCAATATAGAACAAACCAAAGTAAAGAAATTCTAACAAACTCAGACCAAACCAAACCATGATTTATGTCAATTAGTTCATGCTCACTTCAAAACTGCATTCTGCAAGACACCATGAAGCTAGTAAGATACATTCATGTTATTTACTTCGTTCTGAAGAAGTTTTACCTGATCCAGTCCCCAGTGGCATCACAGCAACAATATCAGCCACTTTCACTAATGGCTTTCATTCACTTCTGCATCTCTCATGCATGATTTATTTCTGTGTCTCAGTCCTTTGTTGTCTACCTGCTCTGTCAGCTAATTTAGTGAAATCAGGAATATTTCTTCATTTCTTAAAATTGTGTTGTTTAGAAGCCTCCATTTGTTATTTCTACTTTGTTTTCTTTAACATGATCAAACAAAACTGGATTTTATCTTTCAATACAAAGGGGTTGGTTAAAACTGATGTAATACAATTAAGACAAATATTAAGCTGTACTTGCTGAAAATATATGTAGAGAATTTTGTCCTACAGGTTAAAAAAAAAAATCCACAATACATATGTCTAATACCTCATGAGTATCAAAAGATCTAATTCTGCTAACAAGTACTTTTATATTAAAACAGATAAAGGGAACATTACTATGGAAGATGTGATGGCACAACTATTTTTGTACTAATTATTTACATACAATCACTCCTACAGGACTACAATCTTAAATACAACTTTCAAATTAGTAAATCTTTGGAGAACAGCTGATGTTTCTAATGAAACATTTGAGATTATACAAGAAATATTTTGCCTAAGAAGTTAAGGTGGTCTTTGCTCTCAGCAACATCACTTCCTGTGGAATGAGCATTCTGTTGCACTGGATGTGGGTTTAAGGCCACGTTATGACTCAATATGTGGAACCATATCAGATTAGAGAACTCAGATAATTCAGTTAAATGAAATGTAGCAATTTTATGAGATTCAATAGGTCATAAATAAACCATTTTAGTAATAGTTATCATTTTCTCTTTTGCTATATACTTACACTCAAAAAGAAATTGAAGTATTAAATAGAAAATAATTGTAGAATTCTTTGCACTTAAAACTCTTTTCACCAAGAGGTCAGTATTTTAAAAATTTTATATCAGCAGTAACACCTGTATTAAGGATATCTTACTTTTTAAAGAATGACAATAAAAGTATTGTTGGAGAACAACAAGTTTGTTGAAAATTTAGGGAAATTATGACAATCAGACTTTTTTTTACTGTTAAATTTTTTTTTTTTAATTCTTATTAACAGAATGGCAATGGTGATTCGTCATGTGTAGAAAATGGTGTTGAATGGGAAAAAAAAAAAAAAAAAAGACAACTAAATAAAATGTAGGTTTATCTGATGGATGTCCCGTGGGTGCCCAGTGTTTGGCAATTACAGACTTTCTGAGCCAAATATTATATTTAGACTATTGTGTTTAGCAGTTAATTAATTGTTCTTCAAACCTATTCATATTTTTAGTTTCTAGACCATCCTCTGGCAAGGAGCTCCTCCATTTCATTTCTACTTTATTTCATCCTGGTGCCTATATTAAACCCATCAAAATGAAACATGAGTTCTCATTTTATGTAAGGTTATTAAAAAATATTAAAAACTTTTTCATACAGCTCAGGAAGAGCAGACTCAGAGAAAAATTTTTTGAGATGAATACCTTTTAATCCACTGGAAAAAAAAAGTTCTA
This sequence comes from Callaeas wilsoni, assembly GCA_013398955.1. Lineage (NCBI taxonomy): Eukaryota > Metazoa > Chordata > Aves > Passeriformes > Callaeidae > Callaeas > Callaeas wilsoni. The sequence goes on from VWPU01003945.1 coordinate 154,988, forward strand.
AATAATAAAGTAAAACAATTGAGTTATATTTCTCTCATTTTTCTCTTCCCTACAAAAAATTTAAAATTATTGTAGATGAAAGTGTTATTAAAGAAATAACATGCTAGATATTATTCTGATGAGTTTTCAACTGAAAAAAACTACAGAAAAGAGGAAAGAGGTGTAGATTTAGGCCTTTTGAGCTCAAAAAAATACCTAGAATTAAAAGAAATACCCTCATTAAAACACCCTGGTACATGATAAGGAAAATTTGGAACTGATTATTAAATGTTGTATAGACTTTTCTTGTCCATTCTTATCTCTTAAAAAAACATAACCAAGAATTTTAAATTTTAGGATTATTCACATTGATATTATTCTAATCCTTTATAGGTTATTTATATATGTCACCATAATAAAGGTTTCCCTATGGAAGTGTGTATTAACAGTCACACTATTCAAAGGACGTTAATTTTTCTCATTATTTAAGGAGACTAAGTTAAATATTTCTTTGAAATTCACAGCATAAACATGGTTATAAATACAATTCAGGGGATTCTTCTATTAGAAGTTTGGGGGTTTTTTCCTATATGAAACCTTGATGACAATAAATATATATATGTACAAAATTGAAACATAATTGGTATAGGATATCATAGTTCATCTGAACTGGAATTTCACTTTAGGTGGGAATTGCTACTGGATAATACAGATACAATGTAAGGATGGGTCCATTCTGTGCACCTTTAGAGAAGAATTGGTAGTTAGCACAATTTGATTCTTGGAAATTTTGTTTTGTTTAAGTGTCTCAAGGAGGTGGTGCTGAGCATTTTAATTATTGCTGCAGGTGCACCTTTAGATCTCGTAATTCTCCTAGTTTGGATAATCCCAAAAGTGTCTTGCACAGTGGTATGGTGGCACACAAAGTAAACTGATTTTTGGAAATGCAGTGGAGATCAATAGGGACAGGTGGACAAAAGTTGAGGTATGGAGGCAGAAAAATAATAATAAATGAAGATATGTACCTTCTAAAATTAGGATATTGCAGTCAATCTGGATCTTCTCTTATAAGTTGTGATTTAGCTTTCCTCAATTTTCTCTAAGGTAGTGTTAGTGCAAATACTGTAAGTAGCATTGTGGTCCTGTTTATAAGAAGCTTATTTGAGAAAAACTTATTTTTCCTTTAGATAAAGTTTTGATTCAAATCACATTATAATCATTAGAGGTGTTTGCATACATACTTTCTAGATTCTGTTATAGAGAAGAAAATAATATATAGGAAGTTTTGTTGCTTGCAGAGATCAAATACCATCTATATTTCAATATTGCTGCATATCTTCAATGAAGACAGAAGCAAGCATAAGCCTACAGAGTACTTTATAGTGCTTGTCTTCTAGAATTTTGTTATGCTGCACTGCCTTATTTTTCTCATTTGAATTTATAAGTGTTCACTATGAGGCCAGCACAATAACATAATTATTTATTAAATAATGCAGAACCCTACCAGAGAAGATACTTGGTACAGGATCACTATTAAATTGACCCATTTTAAGTGACCTTTTACTTGGCAGGCAATGCCTTCCAAGCAAATAAAGAAAAAGAAACCAGAAACAGCACAGTTTCTAGAGCCAATAATGTGGCCTGGGAACAATAATAGTAAAACTAGATGTAAAAACTTCTTAATGAAGTACATCTGACCTTACTCCATTGCACAGGATATTTGTGCTGATATCTGTACTAACGTTACTTGGAGCGAGAAAAAATTTACAGTGTTATTGCTTAATCCTTTCTGATCCACCAAAAAAAATAGCAATTTTGTCCTAAGACTACATCTCACATATACTTTGCTATTCCTCTAGCAACATGCAGGGGTAAATCCTCAGCCATTTTCAGTCATTGCAGCTCCACTTAAGATAATGAATGAAACTGATGTGGCAGGATTGTTATACTGATGGTAAGAGCATTTAAATTGTCACAGAAATGGATGCATATATTGCTAGTCATATCCTCTTTGGAGACCCTTGAAGTAATGCAATCTGATGTCATCATTATTGCACCAGAAAGGTGTGGTGCTATACCCTTTCTTGATTACTGGAACTTCACCAGTTACATTAATGAATAGTAAACTCTTTCCTGTGGCCATTGCATTAAAGAGTTACAAGTTTGCCAGCTTATGACTGTTACAGTGCCAAGAACATTCATTCAATACAAAAATATGCACAATATCATGATTGTGCATTGTTTCTCCTTGGCATATTCTTTAATATCTCATCCTGCACAATGTCCTAGTAATAACATACTTTTATCAGCTCTAACCAAATTAGCTTTTGCTCAGGAATAAAAGTGCAAAATTGGTTATTCAAAGGAAAGGGCTTTGTCTCATTATTCTGGGAGATAGGCAACTGCTGGTGACTTGCGATTTTGCTGATATCCTTGATATGATTTAAAGACTTCCACCTACAGTATGCTCTGACTTTGAAGATACTGTGAGGATGCAAACAGGATAAATTTCTGACTTAATAGTAATTCTTTATTAATGTGCAGTTTGATACATTTCTGAAAAACACATTAATATCGGAGGCAACAAATATTGATAATACTGATATAATTACCTGTGATATCATTTTTAATTAGGTAACAACTTGATTTAGAGTCAAATCTGTTATTAAAAATGCTTTATGAGTTTTATCTAATCTCATTTTCCTACATTTAAGTTATCTCATGGCCAATACAGGAATCTCATCACTACAGAACATTTCACTTAAAAAAAAAAATTTAAAAATAAGATTCCTTTTATGTAATTATTATTATTGATGTTTTTATTTTTTTGGAAGGAAACAGTCAATCTGAGAAAACTGCTTCTAGAAATTGTTCTGTTTCAAATATTTTTTGATCACATATTTGCAATTATGTGTAACTAATACCTTTGATTAAGTATCTGAATATCTTTGCAGAAGTATTTGGTGTTGAGAATGAAATAAAGCTCTACTCAGTCTTCCAAAATTAGAAATCTGTATTTCTACAGAACAGTTTATTTTAGATATTTGAGGAAGGTTTCCTAGTATATTTCCTAAAATGATCTTGAATATTTCTATTAAAAAGAGATTCATTAGAGTTATGTTCAGCAAAAACACATTTTTGAATAAACCCCACAACCTGTACTCCATACTGGTATTGTCAAAACTAGTTGACTTTTCTTCTAGAATTTGAAAGTCCTTCGCTAACATGTGAAAGATTTAAAAGCCATAGTAGCACAGCTTAATTGTATTGTAGGTGACAAAATTTATGCCATCTCCACTGTTAATTATCAGCCCACCTTGAGTTCACCTACTTTGCTCAGGTGCTATAAAGGAAACCACTTGCCTGACTCACTGAATGCCTGAGGCTCATTGAGAGAGCTACATTCCCTGCTCTGACGTGAGCACGGGTGATAGGCCTGATCTCTTGGACACTGGAACCATTAAGCTGCCAGCTGCTGACAAATCACTCAGAATCCACCTGACAACAAAAGTGATACTGAGTTATCCATCATCTCTTAAATAAAGCAATTACAACTGCTCTGTACAAATTATTCACTTCTGCCCAACTTCAAATATTTAATATTTCCATCCTAATGTCACTGTCTCCTGGCAGATATTTCCTCAGCAGAAGGCACACATTACCTGTGTTGTGTTGATGTTCATGTTGCTCAGTATATATTGGTTGCAGGCTGTTACGTACCTGGTGTTATTTGTCACAGGGTGTCACAAAGGGTACAGATAGCTTATGAGACAAAAAATCCTAGATCTAGTAGTACTGAATCCTTGACAGAACATTAGTATTTCAGCAACTAGGAATGCAAATACAGTTAAGAAATCAGCATTTAATATTTCAAGAGTGGTTTGTGCTAATTGTGGATTATACACAAACAAACTACAGCCTTGAACAATTTCATTCAATGGAATTGTTCAAATTATATTTTGGGTACTGGAAGCAGTATTTCTGTGCAATAGTCTTAACTGGGCCAATAATAGGCAGATGGCAGAGGAGTGGAGTGAATCAGGCAAGATAACCTACCCTGTGCTCCAAGCTCCTCAAAGGTCTCTGGTTCCTGGTCCAGACAGAGTCAGCTCAGGGGTGGCCAGCCTCCAGACAAATTGCAACACACTACAGGTATGGTTTCCTTAGCTACTATTCACAGGTCTGCCTCAGTGTAATCACTAGCTCCCCAGGGCTCCAGGATGTGTAATGATAAACCAGGAGCCATGGAGAGACTATGACAAAAAGCCCCAATTTTATAATACTGTCAAGGCTCCCCCCTCCTTGTATCTTGGCTCTGAAGTTTCTTCCTGAGGCTACCAGCATTTATATAAAATTAAGAATAATAGAGAATGAGGACTGGAAAACATTTTTGCTGCATCTGTTTATTTAGCACATGTTGATTTGTCTCCCTGGTATCTGTGTGCATGAAAAGCTAGAGATTACAGAGAATTTGAGGAGAAAAAGGTTGTGTGTAACTTAGTGTTGATATGCTAAACTATCTAACTAAACTATCCATGTTGTCTGCTTTGAATATAATACAACAACAGATTTAGTAATTCTGAACAAAACCAGCTATTTCATTCACAGTATGAACATGTGAGTCGCTCCCTCACGGTCACAAGAGTCATTGCAAATGAATTGGCATTAACAAACACAATATTCGTACAAATGTAATAACTCAAATTCTGATTATATTTATGAAAGTTTTATTGCATCAATTAGTAAAGTTATATTAAGCAAACTCAATCCCCTATCTAAGTACTATGGTAGGTAGACCTTGGTTGGATGCCATGTAATCACCAAGCCACTCTATCCCTCCTCTCCTCAGCAGGATGGAGCAGGTCGAAAATAAGATCAAAGAAAATTCATGGGTGAAGATAAAATCAGTTCAATAAAACAGTAGCAAAAGCAAAAGTCACATGTGGAACCAAAGAAAAACAAAATAATTATTCTCTACTTCCCATAAGCAGGCTACGTCCAGGCACGTTTTGGGAAGTAGGGCTTTGACATGCGTAATGGTGCCTCTGGAAGACCAACATAATAATAATGCCCATCCCCCTTTCTTCTCCTTTTTCATAGCTTTTGTTGCTGATCAGATGGCATATAGTATGGAATAACCTTTTGGTCAGTTTGGGTCATGTATCCTGGTTATGTCCCCTTCCAAGATGTTGCCCGCCTCCAGCCTACTGGCAAGTGGGAATGTTGGAAAACCAACATTTGTGCTATGTGAGCACTGCTCAGTAGTACCTAAAACACTGGTGTGTTATCAGCACCTTTCTAGCTACCAAAGCACAGTTCCACGGGCACTGCTGTGAGGAAAATTAACTTCATCTCAGCCAGACTCAATTCACAATTTATTATGGAAAAATTATAATAGTACATTTCACTCGTCACATGGTAAAAATAAAAGAAAAAGCCTGTTTTTAAATAGATCAGAAGATATTTAGTTAAAGTAGAAATGCTTTCACTTCCCTCCTTTGCCCTCATTATCTATGAATATAGAAAAACAATAATCTATAGTTTCCCTTTAAAGTATGCACATCAACTTTTATTCAATTTCACTTGGGGATATTATGAAAATAGAATGTTGATGCAGTGCAGATTTAGCTAGATGCTTGATTTTCAAGATAAGATGACTAGTGCTGAGTCTATACCCAGACCTATGAAATGAAAAAGGATTTCTTGAAAGATACAAATGAAAGCTCCTAGGCGGGTTAAAGACAAGCAATCAGAAATAAGGTGAAAATACTATCCTTATCAGGTCTCATTATGTCTGGTCATTGCATTTCTTATGGCAGGTGGGAAGATCCACCTCTCTGAGAGCCCCTGTGGAACTCTGGAGCAAATCAAGATACAATGCTTTAAATTGAAATTATATTTAAGAACTGTATTCCTTCATAAGTTTATATTTGAACAATAAATTCAGATTTACTTTTTTTTAGATAAGAGTCATATTCTCTGGCCGTGGGATCAGATAGGATAGATACCAAAGTACTGAGACACAATAGATGTCATTGTGACACTTCTTTCTATGACGCTTAAGACATTGAGGAGAGAAGGAGAGGTCCAAAATAAGAGAAGAAAATATTTTGCCTGTCTTCAAAATGGGGCAAGAAGTATTAGTGAGGAATGAGGGTACAACAAGATTGATTAGCTGAACTTCAGTCCATAGAAAATTCCAGTTCAGGCTATCCTAGTCACATGATGGAGAGATAAGTTACTTGGACCAACCATCATGGGTTTATAAAGAATAACATCATAAAGCTATCAGAGTAAGACGAAATGAGCTATGATAAAATTATTGAATCCATGCATGAATGGAAAGCCGTTTAAATTCTTTACCTTGACTTTAGTAAGGCCTTTGGCACTGTCTCTCTCAATATTCTTGTATTAAGCAAAGATGTCTGAATGTCTGGACAACCAGAAGGGTAAAAATTTGTCTGGATTATCAAGCTCTAGGCAGAAGTTATTGTTTTGTATTATAGCTGGAAAGCCAGCAGTGTGACCTGACAAGGGTAACAACAACGTGCTCCATCAGTGAGGGGCACAGCAAGGAGCTCAAGGAGAGTGTCCAGCCCCTCTTGACCCAGCACAGTATAAACCACGTTTCAAACTCATCATGCAGGCTTGTGCCTTGCAGTGCTACAGAGTTGCAGATAAATGGGATTAAGTTCATTGAGGAGCCACCAGAACAGTCAGAGTTGGAGCACTTCTCCTATGAGGAGACACTGAGGGAACCATACTGGTTCATCCTAAAGAAGGGATGGCTTTAGGACAATATGTGTCCTCTGTAAGTGCCTATGAGGAGCCAAGAAGGCAGAGACGGGCTCTTTACTGAGGTAAATTATGGGTAAGAGGCAGTAGTTACAAAGAAAAAATAACATATTATAAGGATGACTTGGGAAAAATCTTTTTTTAAAATGAGAACAGACATTGGTCCAGCTGCACAGAGATGTTGCACTGTCTCCATGCTTGGGGGTTTCAGGACCCAACAGGCTACAGCTTTGTGCATCCTGGTCTGATTTGCATGTTGTACCTACTTTCACCAGCAGGTTCGGCTCAAGGCCTCCTTAGACCACTTCCAAGAAGAATGATTTGATGATTCAAGCCCACAGCTTTCATCATATTGAAGTTTATACAGTGATGTTTTCATATAGTCTATACAGGCCACAGTCAGTACCTTTAAAACTGGTAATTCATAATTGATAAAGTGTAAGATTCAGCACACCTAAACAGACGTGGGTAAAAAGTTAGGTTCTCTGTTTATTTTCTAGTTTTGCTTTCTAGTCAACAGAAGAAAGATAGTATCTCCAAGACATAATGCATCTCACTTTTAAATAAATATTTAAATTAAGTGGGAATGGATCATTCTCTGAATGTCCCTGTATGTCTTCATTTCCTGTAAAGAGAACAGGCTTAGCTAGAGTCCTCCGTATGCTTCACTTAAAAATTTCTATTATCAAATTCAGGAATTACTGCCCTAAATTCATTGTGTTTTGTATGCTGCATCTGGATCAAAATATATGTAAGCTCTTCCTTAATACCTTTGAATTACACAACTTACCAATGAAACACAATAAAACCAGCAAGAGTTATTTTACTTACTTATTTACAGAAGAAAACATAATAGAATTTAAATACTTTTATTTTCAACATGAGTTTACTGGAGCTGCAATTAAATACATCAGTGTTCATAATAAATGATGATGCTGAGGCTTATATTTTCCAAATTACGAAGTGATTCGGGAGGAATCTGCTGCCTATCCTCCTGTTTCCACATCAGACATTCTGATGTTGCAGATACAAATCTGAAGTAGAAGATGAGTACCTTTATGTTAGAAACAAAGTGGGTCCTCTGTCTCAGGTATGTCTATTCCTCTCCATGTTCCTCAGAATTTATAGCCTAACATCTAGGTTTGTCTGACTTGTGGTCTCTGGTGCAATGACACAAATGAGCTTGTGTGACGGAGCTCAAACTGAAGAACTGCACTGTCTTATCCGATCCTCAGAATAACACAACAGATTCTCTGTCCTGGAGTAAATAGGTAACCATAGATCATATTATATCTTGAGTTGGAAGTGACCCACATGTATTATTGAGTCCAGCTCCTGGTCCTGCACAGGACAGCCCAAGAGTCACACCATGTATGTGAGGGTGTGGGCCAAACACTGCTTGAACCCTTGTCAGGCTTGGTGCTGTGACCACTTCCCTGGGGAGTCTGTTCTAGTGCCCAGCTGTGCTCTGGGTGAAGGACCTTTTCCTGATATCCAGCCTAAACCTCCCCTGACACAACATCAGGCCATTCCCTTGAGTCCTGTCACTGGTCACCACAGAGACGAGATCAGTACCTCCCCATCCTCTTCCCCTCATGATCAGGCTGTAGACCACAATGAGGTCTTCCCTCAGTCTTCTCTTTTCTAGGCTGGACAGACCAAGTTACCTCAGCCACTTCTCTTACGGCTTCCCCTGAAGACATTTCACTATCTTCACAGACTTCCTTGGGATGGTGCCTAATAGCTTTATATCCTATATTGCAGTGACCAAAACTGCACACAATATTCAAGGTGAGGCCATCTCAGTGCAGAGCAGAGCAGGACAATCCCCTCCCTTGCCTGGCTCGCAATGCTGGGCCTGATGCCCCCCAGGTCAAGCTTGCCCTCCTGGCTGCCTGGGCACTGCTGACTCATGTTCAATTTGCCATCAACCAGGACCCCCAGGTCCCTTTCTGTGGCACTGCTCTCCAGCCTCTCATTCCTCAGTCCATACATCCAGGGTTGCCCCATCCCAGGTGCAGAACTGGACACTTGTTCTTGTTGAACTTCATCTGTTTGGTGTAAATGGCATTGATTGTACATTTCAAACACAGCAATCAAGGCTAGTGCCAAGGCCAAAGTTTGAACTCCCATTCCAATGAATATCAGCATCGTTTTGCAAATAAATAACACTTATTTAAAACTGGAAAAGTGACTTAAAAATAGGCATTCTAGTTTGTCTGGGAGTTAGTTCAGTCATATATCTCTGATAGCACAGTGTGTGCCAGACCTTACCCTGCTGGATTTAGGGCCAGAACCTGCAGCAATAAGCCCATATTTCCTAGCTCTAAACCAGGATATCTTGGTGGAGGAGGGGGAGGCAGAGAATATGCTATAGCATAAAATGAGTGTTGGCAGCTCTGGGTTCCCAGAGTACTTGAAAAGGTAGCTTTTGTGCTTAAACTTCCTGGAGTCATGAGCAGGAATAGCCACACTGTTACAGACTCCATGGTTGCTAAACACAGACTCTTCTTTTCCTGAAACAATAAGCCTTATAATTTTGTAACAGTTTTTTGCAACCTTCAATGTCCTCATGAAATACAGAAATAAAATATTATCATATATATTAATGTCTCTCTACATTCTGTAAACATTTACTTTAAAAAGGAACAATTCAACTGTGTGAATGGAACTATTCCTGAATAAAGCCTGTAGCATCAGGATTACACTAAGTATTACGCATCTGTGTAAAAGATACCAGCACAAAAGGAGCAAAAGAATATTCAACTGGAATTACTTAGTTTTAAAATGTGAAGTATAAACTAAATTAAATTAAGTACACTCAGAAAAATCTTGAAATCAAGGTTTCTCAAACTGACTTATTAACATCCAATCTTACAGATAGAAGTAGTACATTTAATGGGTTACTTAATTAGGAACCTCTACAGATTGTGTTTCAATTTAAGCTCTTAAAGCTGAAAAAGTAGGAGGGAGTTTATTTTAATGTTCATTCAGTGTTAGTTTCCTCTTCTATCTCAGTAGATGCAACATCAAAAAAGAAAGTATGCAGGTGAATTTCTTAACGGTTCTATTAACTCACACTTTCTTTCATGCATTTAATCATTTGAAGCTGTGGTTTGAAAAGTTTCTGTATTTAAACATTGACATAATTTCTCTAGGTTTTGCCATTTTGGTCTTCCAGAAAGTTATCTTCTCTTATGAATGTCCTTTTCTTCACCACTTTTCAGTCTGAGTTTCCAGAAAGGTGTATATATCTCTTCTCCCTCTAGCTTCTAATGACCAAACCTGAAATGAAATGCAGTGTTGTCTTTTAAAATGTGGCATTAGACCTTTTTTCCCCTGACCATGGTGGAAGAATTTATAAAAGCAAAACCAATAAAAGCAAATGGTCATATTTCTACTATATACTCAACCACTGAAATGGAAACATTATTACACAGTGCATTTTTTTAATTCACCTGTTAATGAAGTGAAGAACAAGTGTAAAAAATGGGACAGTGCTCTCCTGCTCTCAGACCTGATGCTATACTACTTAGAGGCCATATGTTCCATTTATTACTCATTAGCATTACCTTGAGCAGCTTTCCCACAAAAGGCAGGCTGTACAGGTATACTTCGGGGAACTGGTTCCGCTGGGATGAGAGCAAGGCCCAAGTTAGCTTTTAAACAAAGAGAGGAAGCAGAAAAAAAAGACAGAAAACCACTGCGCATAAACACAGTAATAAAACTGAATTTCTCATTAATGTGATTGTGGAACCTGATAGAAGTCTAAGGAAATACATATCAATCAGCATGGTTATTACCAATCTCTAACACTTTATATTGACTTATGACTGTTCATGAAGACATACATTTAAGGCAAAAATAATTGCTAGCAATAGATTAACAGACTACATTGAGCCTGAAAAATCCGTGAAAATCATTTTTTCTCCTATAAATTAGGTGACTTGTGAAGTTTTTCCCTAATAATGTGCTAGGTACATATGGTGTGCAGTATGAAGTGTTTATTTGGGTTCTAAATGGGTCTAAAACAAAGCGTAAAATAGCCAAAGGGAACATATTTTATGTGTAGAGCTAAGAACTTATTGTTAGCCAAATTAAAATCTTAATCTGATCAAAATCTAGCAAACATCTATCTTTAGTCCTGTTAGAATGATATACGTAGTCCAAATATAGAAAAACTTCATTGTTAATAATATGCTTGTAAACGGTTACTCACGAGAGCATACGCCGAGCTGCCCTGTTACTCTGGTGGTGTTCTTGCACTCCCAATATCCCTCTGCTCAACGGCACCATACTTCTTCCTGCAGACAGACAATGAGGTATTAAAGCGAGTTAGCATCCCAAGCTCTGTGCTGGGTGAGGAGTGGTGTTCAAGGTGGGAATGAGGACATTTCTTTCTCTTTATGTTCAGAGCTGTTTTTCCAATGTTCTCACACCTGATTGCCTCTGACTGGCCTCCAGCCCCTTCTGGATGATGCACCACAACATCCCCCAGCCCTGGGAGACACCACAGGCAGCTGCCTGTCCCACAGTGAGTGTCTGGTTTGACCAGCTTCATCCACCTCCAGCTGTCACAGAAGTTTGACTCAGGTCAAGCAATGCTCTTGTGGCCACCAGATCATGTTGGAGTAATCTGGCACCAGCTCGGGCTCAGGCCAACCCTCCCAAGCACTAAGCACTGCCCAGCTGGGCACCTGTTGACATTTGGTTATAATGTGGCAGAAATCCTCTTCGTTGGGCTACATTTGGCTACAGTTAATGAAATGAAATCGATTACATTAGTAAAATCTAAGTAGATCATTAAAACTTATACTTTTCACAGTTCATGCCTGGCAAATACCTCCCACAACAAGAATAAGAGTCCTACTGTTCAATGGGATTTCCGCTTGCAGGAGGTTTGTACTAATGTAATCTATTCATATCATCTGCATAGTCAATATTCTCCTTCTTCAATTTTTTTTAGTTGAACATTACTGCAAGTCCCATAACATACAAGCAAAGAAGCATCACAGGCACAATTATCAGTTTGGCAGATGTAGCTGGAACTCTAATTATGCAAGGGGGGCCGCATTTACTGATGAATATTGAGAGTAGAAATTAAGATTTCTGCCATTAAAAAAAGATGTCATAAATTTTGAACTTTATATCCTTTCTTAAACATTTATATGACAAAATTCTTTGGAAGGAAAGACACCAGATGATAGTGAATCTATTATTTGTAAATGATTTGCAGTATTTTGAATTAATTCTATCATCTTTATGTCCTCGTCTTTTACAAATTTTAACCCCTGGGGTTTATTTATATCTCTGTGGTGTTGTGGGCTGGCTATATTTACAGAAAAAAAAAAGTATAAAAATTTTCCTTCTTGCTTTTAACACCAAAAATGATTTCACTTCCATTTTTCTGTATGGTTTACCATTTTTTATTTTTAAAGCATTAATAATTATAAAATGGCAACAATCACCAAAAAAATAAGGGCTTCTATATCTTTCTAAAAAAGAAAATAATAATAAAAACCTTTTGCAAAATTTATTTGTGGATCCCAAAATTTAAGAATGGACAAAACATGAGTTTACTGTCTTTTATAAATTAAATTCTAAGACATATTTATTATAAATATCAGTAGATATTAAAATTCAGCATAGTATTAGGCACTATTAGATGTTATTTATACCAACGTATTGTCTCTTTATCGTGTTCACTTTAAAATGTGTGAAGCCCAAAACAAGGGAGGGAACAGAGAAATTTACCATTAATGTGACTTTCCAAAAAAAGAAAAAAAGAAAAATTTTTAACAGTGAATTACTTAACTGATTTTACTGTATAAATCCCTGTGAATACTCACCTTTTACATGAAAGAATAAAAGCCACATAATGCAATGATTTCCAGTGCTGCCTACAGCTAGAGCAAAGCCAACAGATTTTCAAAGGGGGAACAGGGAAGTGAGAATCACTCCCCTGAGTAATGGACAGCTAAAGGGAAGAACTATAAACACTTTCTGGCTGCCACTGTGTTCAGATCTTGAAAGAAATAATCGAGCCTCAAACTATCTTTCAGATGTCTGCAAAGTCTGCCTTGCAGTCAATTCCATTTTTCCCAAGAGCAAAAATCTTTCTTTAGAAGTGGAATGTCTACACTGCCACAAGCAGACTGAGCAAGCAGTAAATTATATTAGAAGTGAAGAACAGCAGCTGAATAACATAGGCATTTATGTATTATGCCTCTTAAGAATCTTATCTCTCATCACAGGACTGCTGCAGACCTATGTGGTGTTGTAGACCTGCTGTTTGACAGGCACAAAACATCAGAAACTGTTCCTTGGCACTTCATGGCCACAGCTGTACAAATGATCTGCGTGACAGCATACGCAGATGTGATATTTATTGATAGCATAATGCCTAATACACATTTGAAAGAGATTTGTTTTACCACAGTTCCATCAGACTGTTAGGTCTACAGTGCAGCACCTAGAATTTTTGGTGAAAGTAATCCCTAGAATAGCAAGGTTATACTAAGGGCTAAAGGTGACATGAAGAATAACAACATTCATTGGAGCAGATCAGTGTGGTTCTTATTTCCTACTCCCCAGTTTCTGAAGACCAGAGAATCAGTCCACTCAGAACTGCAGTGGAGGCATATAGACCAAATAAAATCTTCTGCAAACTCTTAATGATTTTGGTGAACTCTAGATCACCATCATGGACCTTCTGTGGCTATAAATTATTTTCTTGCAATGTTCCTATAATTTATTTAAAGACAAGTGTTAATGACGGGGAAAAGATGCATATTTGCTTAAGACCATGAGGACATTTCAGTCACAATCATTGACTTAAAAGAAATTCATGGATCTACTTAGAGGTAAAACTTCTTATGACAAACCATGTTATTTCATGAGCTGGAAACATTTTTAAGATATTATATTCATGCTCTCAAAGGCTAGTGATCAATTACAATTTAAGAGTTTTTAAATCTACTGATGTTTTAGGTCTTACATGATTAACCATATGTTTGCAATAGAAATTTTTATGAAAGCTTCCTGGGGAGAAGTTATCAACTACTCTACCTATATATAAGTATTAAATGCTTCTTTTATGTTTATGTAATATTCACACTTGAGCAAAATATTTTTTAAATTTAATACATAATTAAAAAGCCAGATTGAGGATTCTGTAGACTGAAGAGTTTTGTATATGAATTATTGGGAAGAAAATGAAGATTGTTGCATAAAATCTTTGGGGTTTTTTCTGTTTAGAGAAAAGACCTCGTCTGGTAGAGTAGATCAACTTTTTCCAATAACATGGTTTGAAACCTTGGTAGCAAAAGGAAACATAATTTAAAAGGATTATTTTAATTTTTTGAGAATATCACTTCCATTTTGGATTTCTTTTTGTTGAAAGAGGATGAATGGAAACCAGAATAATAGACCCTTTAAAAGTCTTTGATGTTGTGTTTTCATTGGTAGAACTATTGTTTACACACTTCTTCTCTTTGATACTTTCTGGAACATACATACTAAAATCAGCAAACTGATGTAAAGGAATCATTCCATCAGACTGAATTACTTAGTGTCATGATTAGTCCCAGACACTGATATATATTGCTACATGAGAAACTACCTTCTGTGATATACCTCATAGAAAACAGGACAAATGCTGCTGCACAAACATATTTACCATATTTAATTTACAGCCTCATTTGCAAGGGTAAGAAAGGGTAGATTGTGGCAATGACAAGTACACAACGATCAGATGGGGAAAGAGCTCCAAGAGATCCAAATACACTTTTTGTCTTGCTTTCTTGATCTAATATATTTTTTCCAAATATTCCTAAGTGTGTTTGATTTATAATTTACCACAACTTCTACAGAGACACAAACAGGTATCAAATTTCAGTATTGTATATTGTGCTGTTATAATGCTTATACCAATATCAGAGATTCATTTTGTACTTTCTAACCAAAGCTTCTTGCTTGTGTCACTCAACAAAAACATGGTGAAGTTTTTAGGAAGTAACATCAGGTAGTATAAAATGTCCTGAAACACTGTTGTACTTCTCTTAAAGTAATCTTTCCAGAACTCTTTTTTTTCCTGTTTTTTTTCTAGTGAAACTAAAAATCTGTTTGTGAATAATAGTACTAGGCACATGTTCTAGCTTTGTGCACTGCTAGAATTTGTGGATTATTCTATTTTTCTGTCTGTATATGATAACCAAGAAGTATTTATAAATCAGCGTATTCTGTGATTCTGTGAACCCAGCAGTCTGTAATGGCTACTGTATAGCTCTATCTAAATACTACATATTATTTTCTCAGTGTCTATGAACCAAAATCACTTTAGCCCACAACAGTTTTTTATACAGAGCTGAATTTCTATGGCCAACTTACAAAACAATACTCTGCAGTACTTCTTCTCTGCTAGTGTAAAGAACACACTCCCTTTTTGACATTACACCTAGAAGCTAGTATAATGAAAATGTTTGGCAGAAAAAAAACTTCACTTAGCCTGAAGAAATGCAGAAAACAATGCTTCATTTAAGAGGTCTGCAAATGTCTTTCTCCAACTCAAAACTGTTGAGCTCTTCAAAACATTTCTAATGAAATCACACTCATCATAATAGAATACACTTGAAAACTGATTTCAGTAAGCCAGAAAATTAATATGACGATTTAAATCTACCGTTATTTTACCCTTAAATCTTTCAATAATATATTTTTAGAATCTGCCATACAAATACATAATGGAAAGACAAGTAAGGAAATCACAGCTACAGTTCATGGGACCTGAAAGGCTCTCAAAATCAGCCGTTTCAGTTGATAACCTAATGTTTTCTGGATCATTAGAAGCAGTCTATTTATTTTCAAATGTCCAATCATATACTAAATAATAATAATAATAATAATGGGAGAATAATGTGGGATGTTTGAAGTAAGCAGTACATAATACATACTGTAATTATAACAAGGAATTATTTGCTTAAGGGAATTACACTGATATATAAATTAACATTGCCAGGACGTGGTCACCTTTTATAGAGAAAAAGCCAAAATTATGAAAAAACTCTGACATACCAATGAAAGTCTTCAGCCTCATAGTAAAAAATAAAAACCTGAATATTTGTACACAGACTCAATTTTTATGATGCTGAGTTTTATAAAGGATATGTTGTATTTTAAATAGACCTGACATCTGTAAGAAGAAATAAGTTATCATAATGTAAAACTTCAAATACTTCTGCAGACAAGAGAATATAAACTAAAGAAAATATTAAGCTTGGTGTTACTCTTAGAACAAAGGGAAAAATGCTGAACTGAAACATACAGTGTGAGTAAATATGAAAAGTGCCATAATTCTTCAAGAAAATGCATGGGAAATTTGCCCTTTAACTCAACAAAAAATGTCATGATATTTGCAGGTTGGAGAAAATAACCCCTTTGACAAGAGCTGTTTGACACATTCCTAAAACATATAGTTTTAATGTTTCTTGCAGTGCCATTTCGGTCTCAAGCCACTATTCAACTACAGACTGTGCAATCTAAAGGACTAACTTTCTGGGAACAAGGATTCCATGATGACAATGATGGCACAAACAGCAATATCTCACTTACCTGCAGTCCAGCCATCACCTGGTACTAGCCTTTAAAAGATTTGTCCATCTTCAAAATCTTCAGTGCAGGTCTTTTATCTTTATGTGACATAAAATAAATCCTTAGGAAAAGTTTTGTTTGGCCTGAAATAAGAAACTTTCATGAGAAAACTCTTAATGTTTGGAGAAGACTACCATGATAAAAACAGATAGTCTATAACTTCTCTGACAGTTAAAACCACAGATGGAATATAGCTACAAAAAGCTCTTCTATACCTGTCAAATCTTTCTCCTCTCTTCTATTTCAATCCAAATTTACATCCAGGCAGATATAATTCTCTCACACTTACACTGCTCTTATACGATGCAAGGATCACCAGATTTTATTTGTCTGAAAAGGATTTGTTTTCAAGACTTGCAAAATACATGGGCTATTCATACAGAAAAATAAAGAAATATTAGAATTTATGAAACATTAAGAAGAAAAAAAAATAATGTCTCCCTCTCAGGACAGAATTTCATTTGTATCATTCCTGACAGATATTTAGTCAATTTGTTTTCAAAAGACGCCACATCTGGAGGCTCCAAAACCCCTTTGGGTTTGTTCCCTCCTCTCACTGTCAAAAGTTCTCCTATCTCTACAATATTTTTCCATTACATCCTATTGTGGTCACCAAGAATATGCAGAGTATTTCCTGCTATAAGAAACTTTTTATGGACTTTAAGACCATATTATCTCCTTTTCTCTGTCTCTCACACACATACACATATATATATATATAGATACGATTCATTCTACCTTTCCTCATGAACCTCATTTTTGCTACCTTTAGACATTCTTGGTAATGTCCATCAGGCTTTTCCTAACTGGTTTATATAATTCTTTAACTGGAACGTTCAGAATTACACAGATTGCTCTTGCTGGAATCTTATAGCTCCCAAGCATCACTCAAGCATTATTCACATACTTTTTTGGCATATACTGCTGCTAACACAATGAGTGCAAGAGTGGAGACACACATGGATTCCTGCTTCATGTCATGATCCATTTCAAGACTTTTCTGTAGACTTACTTATATGGTAAATTAATTCTCTGTGTTGATGTAACTAAATATTCTAAATAGGCTACATGTGCAGTTATGGTTATTGACTAACATATTTTTCATCCTTGGGATGTTTAAAATCTTTGACTTTTTTAGTTTCCTTCCTGTAACTGTAGACCTTCCCAATTTTTTCTTTGAAGTAAATTTTAATTAGCATACTTATGTGGTGTCCTGCTGTGTAACTGAATACTGAACAGGACTAGACCCAAGACAGTCACTTACAGCTGTACAACATATCCTCTTCTGAAGCTGTGAAAATATAATCCTTCTGTTCCATGAATGTAAACAGAAGCACAGAGATCTTAAATAGAGGACATATACTTATCATCTGAGTAATCTGCCTCACAGCATCTAGAATCTGACATATTGAAAGAGTGAGGGTAATCTGAATGCTTTGTTCCCAAAGAGACATTGCTAATTGCAGGATTTAGCAAGGCTACATCCTATCTACCTACAGGCTTCAATGAAATGCCAGATATGGTTAATACAGTGTGTCATAAACATACTGAATTCTATTCTCCTTCAAACAAATAAATCATAAATCATTCCTCTGTCACTGCACATTCTTACTGCCTATAAGCTGGAGAAGAAAAACTCTGTACATGTCAAATCTGTTTTTTGGTCGGCAGTCAGCGGACAAGAACTGCAGTGCATGAGTCTGGATGAAGTCAGATTAGATCATGGTGTCATACCCACAGGAGCAGTAGAGACATGGTCTGACCACTTGAAAAGGAAAGAGTGTGACTCAGATTTACTGGCCTGGAATAAGGTGTCAGAGAAACATCCATTTCAGACAAAGAATTGCTTGAGTGTGCAGCAGGTGTAAAATGATTTTAAATCAAAATGACAGTGTTCTGCTTTTACTGATTCCCATGTATGGCAGTTCTGCTCTGGTAATATGCTAAGAATAATATAATAATATAAAGACAAGTAGGAACTACTGTGGAGTAGAAAAGACAAAAACCCACATTCATTTAGCAGTCGGCAATGGAAAAGATGGACATGAAAGGAGAAGAGGTGGGTGGCTCTAAACAGAAGTATGACAGGTGCAAGAAGTACAGCCAAGGGTCAAATATTTCTATGCAGGATAGCAAAGTGAAAGCAACAAGGGTAAGTACAGTAAATACCTTAGTCCTATCACAGTATTCATTCTGAATGTTGCACAGAATCAGTCATATTATTGCAATTTTTCTGTCATAACCAGCAATATACTGACATCAGTAAAAGCCAAAACGTTTTAATTTTGAGATTAGATTTAGTCTACACTGCAGCTATTTATCATAAACAAGAAACCAAAATTGAGGAGCACCCTGACAGTTCCAGGTACAGAGCAAGACAATGAACATAGCAGCAACTCCTGAATATAACAGAAGAAATCACATGATGTTTTCCCATCTGAATATTACTTCTTATTAACACGTCTTAACTGGATCAAAGCAATATATGCAGCAATTTTCATGGGAGTGGAGAAGCAATTGCAAACCATCAATTTCACCATCTAGAGTTTTTCAGTAGATGAAAATGTCTACATATATTGCAACTGCCTAGAAATTCTAGGATTCAGTTTAAAAACAACTGCTAACTGAGAATTTAGCAGTAACTTACAATATGATAATGAAAAACCAGCATGCTGCCTTTGATGGTCACAAGGGTTCAATAACTCAGACTTCATTTGAAGTCCCAGCAGGAGCCTGAGACAGGTCTGATATAGCCTCATGGAAAATCGTGCTAAAGTTCTGCTTAAGCAATACCAACATTTTACAAACCCTTGTTTTGCTCCCCTGGAGGTGATACTGTACCTTCATATATTCTGTCAAGAATATTCAAACTTATGAGCTTAGTGGATTTAATATCTACTATGCTAATTTAAAAATTACAAGGTCGAAAGACACTTTTTGATGTCTTCAGCTGTTCCCTCCACCAACTGCTCAAAAAGCATGTCATGGTTTAGGAAGGGTACTCCCCAGTTTAGTGCTCCTGCTGAGACCCTTCAGGCCATGATGCCACTCACTTTCTCCCCCTCTCCCTTTCCCCTCTGACAGGCTGCATAGGAGAGCTGGAGACACAAAAGGTAAAGATCAAAGGCTGAGAAAAGAACAATTTACTGGAAACAGCAATTAAATAAGAAAACTGTCAGCAACAATATTAATAACAAAAGTATACAAGAAAGAGGCAAGTGATACACATGCAAAATACTCAGCACTGGTGTTACCCTACCACTCCCTCTGTCACACACACTCAAATGGAAGGCACTCCCTCCACCCAGAAGCAGCTCCCTTCCCTCTGCCCGTAGCAATGACAGCAGGTGGTACAGAATAACCTCCAGGGCCTGCCCAAACCCCCTCCTGGCTGGAATCAGGACAAGACAAACTCAAAACTGGCATAGATCATGACATCATATTCCATGCCTGCTGTACCAAATTGGTTAAAAATGAGTAGCAGACTATCCTCCCCAAAAAGCTCCAGCATTTCTAAGACTAAGCTCTATACTTGAATAATTTTATTATCAATTTTTCCTACCTGAGACACAGAGTAATTTTAACTACATTTACTTAGCTTCTCAAAGATTTGGTGTTTCTTTTTATTAGGATTGTGTTGATTAATGCAATAAGGGTTTTGGAAAAACCATTTAAGAGATACTACATTTAAACAGGAAACAGATGGCCCTTAACTGGGCATGCAGGTGAGGAATCTTCTGTCATTACTTCTCTCAAGGCTAATTTTTGGTCTGCACTACCCTGTTTTGGTGAAAAAAAAGTGGGAGGAAGGGAGGGAGGAAGGGAGGAAGGAAGGCAGGGAGGAAGGGAGGAAGGAAGGCAGGGAGGAAGGCAGGGAAGAAGGCAGGAAGGCAGGAAGGAAGGAAGGAAGGCAGGAAGGAAGGAAGGAATGCCTAAGCAATACAGAGAACATTTAAAAGGAAAAAACCAATCAACCAACCGAACAAACAAACCAAGAACCAAGTACGAAAAGAGTGAATGTAGGGATTTCATTGCAAAGAGGAATTTAGCTGTCTAGAACTGGTAAAAGGGTCAGATCCCAATACACCACGGTATGCAACTTCCTTAAAGAAATGTTCCTCTTTCATTATCTTTTTCTTAATTTACCATCTTAAAAGAAAAAAGTTGTTGTTTTATGATGTGTCCAAACTGGCACATAGAGGAAGAATAGAGAGAAAATATCAGAGTAGTGAACAAAATTCTCAGATTTTCATATCAAAACTGTGTTTTTCATTAGTTTCCTTAAACCCAAGGAAATTCATTTTAAAGACCTAATAATGAATTCAACATGCTTCTGTGTTAACACAAGGTGCTGAAAACTCTACAAAAGTAAGTAGGGATAAAGGAAACATCACACAAACTTATTCAAAAGAAGGTTAATATATTCCAAATCTTCCAAAACCCTAAAATAAGTCTCATTTTCCCTTGTCAGCTAAATGGCAGAAGTGCTCAACCATTTGTAATTGAACTGTCAGTGTCATTGAACTGATAATCTTTTAAAAAGATGTGCAGTACGCTAAGAAAAGTTTTTTCAAGGTTTGAGATTCAAAAATGATATTTTTTTAGAATGTCTCATCTACACCAAAATAAGGACTAGAAGCTCCATCCATGTGAAACATTCTTCAATATGTAGAATTAGTGATCCAAGAAGTCAATGGATTTGAATTCCTATCTATATTTCATTGCAACTTTGATGACAGAAAAATTAAATTAGTCCATTAGAGTAGCTTTCCACATGTACATTAATATTTCAGGAGATCATACTGATACCTATCTGTGTGACAGACCTTAACTAACTTACCTACCTGAAAATGTAGCAGGGCAACACGGGACAATCCCAACCCTCAGTCACATGGAGTAGCAGTCACATACCATGTAGTGAACTTCTTTCAGTCAAAAGTTCACATCTGTTACTCCTTTGAAATTTTTGTTCATTCTGCCACTCTCTCCCTAGGGATTTAGAAAGATACTAGGGCAATAGCCAGGAGGCACTTTTGCTTTCTTTTGTATTTCTCTTTCAAAAGAAAAATAAACTCTGGTATGCAAAATAAATACCAGTTCTGTCCTCCAAATTGTCCATATCTGAAAGCTCCTTTGCTCCTCTTGGGCAGCCATACTCTAACCCTCTCATCTCTCTCATGCCTGCAGGTTCCTTCAAAGGAGAGAGCAGTGGTGCCAGGTTACCAGTCAGCTACTGTCCTACTGAACCCGCACCAGCTTGCTGAACATAAAGAAAAACACAATCAGTCTATTCCAACAAGAAAAGTATCTCTTTAGATTTTTGTCTGGAAGTGTGCATTACCTATAGGAATTGTGTGGGAAATGGTCAATCCCTGCAACTTCTTTTTGACAACATAGCAAGCTTTTTATACTTTGGATTTAAATGTTTTTCTACACCATACTGCATTTCTACTGTGTGATGTACTCAAGCTGCTTTTAAACCAGCTCATCAGAAGGGTGTGTGCACATAAACTGCTGAGAGCAGACAGTAGTCCAAGAGCAGCAGCACATAGTACTGACATTTTGTGAAACACCTCCTTCCATAAACAACTGCTTTTCTAAAACACATGTGTGGATTGCTTTGAAATCTGCAGAGAGCAGGGGAAACTGTTTACTCTGTCATCCAAATTTAGAGCAATTTTAGACACAATTACACTTAGTAGAAAGATAAAGCCCTACAAAGAACAGGAAACCCCAATATTTCACTAGTCTCTAGTCATCTTATGTAAAATCTGCAATTTATATGGCTATCCAAATAATCAGTACATTTCCTTTTGGTAGCTAATGTCGGCTATGTTGGCTACTGCCACTTTTGAGAAATCACTGCTTAAGACATTGTTAAATGAAGACTTTAAATCGATAGAGTATGAAGTGCCAGTCACATACCAAAGAGAATCAAGAAAACCTTAATTAAATATAGGAGCCCAACAGGCACTGTGAGCCTGCACTGCAAGCCTACACTGTAGATACAGTATTTTATAAAAGTGACTCTTCTGTTCTGGTCTTTGAATCCATTCCAAATATTTCAGATTTAGTCTACCTGCTCAGACCAGCTTTATACCATGCCTTCCTGTCCATGCAAAAATAATGTATTTCTGTCCAAAAATCAAACATTCGACCTGAGTAAAGCATTTTGTGCCTGAAAGTTAATGCATTCTACTGAACATTTTATCTCAAGCAAATAGCAACTTAAGAACTTCAAAAGCTTTGGTTCTAACTCTCTTAGGAAAAATTCTTGATAATAGAAGATAAAATTATTAGTTTTTAATGTAATTTCTAATCTACCTACACATGAATCCTGTAGACATGGCAACAACATTTTCATAAAGGTTCACTAGATTGTTTCATCCCAATTAGCATTTTGACTTGTTTCCTATGCAATTGTCATGCTAAACAGCACAAGGCAGGAAGTAAAGGCTCACCACCTGCTTGAATGAAAAATTTCGTCAAATGTCAGATAAACTCAAGTGGATAAACACAGAAGAAATACACACATCTAAGCTGAAACAAGTGACTTTAACAGCTGAACAAAAAACTTCCATGTTAGACCTAAAATCTCACTATGCCCAGAAAGAGAACATACCTTACTTTGAGCCAAGAGTTTAGTATTTGAGCAATTAAGTTCTTCACAGAAGAGTTCAAATGCAAAGATCAGTTATAATTTATGCAGTGTTAATGGTGGTAGAACAGCTCAAATAATGTAATTATTTTTAAAAAGAATAAAACCCCCACCCTGAATCAATAATTTAGTTAATGAATAGACTGCTTAATATTGTTAGACATCTATCATATATGGTTAAACAATATGTTGCAGAACCTATAGCAGTGTCATTGAAAAATTAGAGCTGAGTTCTTTTTGAACTCCAAGTATTTTTACAGTTATAGCTGTTTCACTTTTAACTTGTTTTCAGTTATAACATTTATCTGAAAGATTTTTTGAATCCAGCAATTTTGGATTAAGGAAAAGATAGAGGAGGAATAATGGAGCATCTATGCTTAGTAAATGACTGTGATAGTCCTTTAGAGAAGAAAGTTTTTGATCCCTACTCCACATCCTGAATAAC
This sequence comes from Callaeas wilsoni, assembly GCA_013398955.1. Taxonomy (NCBI): domain Eukaryota; kingdom Metazoa; phylum Chordata; class Aves; order Passeriformes; family Callaeidae; genus Callaeas; species Callaeas wilsoni. The sequence goes on from VWPU01003945.1 coordinate 178,513, forward strand.
AGCAGTCTGAACTTGAGTCTATATTTCCTTAACCCATGTCACAAGACCTGACCAACTGGAGAACATAATCTCTCCGTTCCTTTCCATAATATATTGGGAAAATATCTTCTTTTTTTATTTCAAATTTTATTAATGACAGAATTAATTACAGCTCATGAAATCTACAACAATGGAAAAAAATAAGTCATTGTGAATTACACATTAAAATCTTTCCTTATTTAGTTGCAAAAGTCAATGTATCAAACCAAGAGATGAGAATCCCAAAAAAGGACAGAGATCTTCTAAAGCAGGTGGGTTTTTCCAGTGATACTGCAAATGCACAATACCTAAGTGACTATAACATTCTAGGAGTAATGGAGCTTAGGAAATTTATTGCAGCACAAATAATCAAGTTCCACATTATATTCCCATACTGCTTGCTTCCTGGACCTGGGCTTCTGTTGCCATAATGAAATTTCTCTATTTGAGTTTTACAATTAAATTACTAACATTGATCACCCTGATATAAAAGCAGAAGTGAAACCACAGTGTTAGTTTTTAATATCACTGTCTTTCTGTTTTTAAATAAGTTTTTAAATAACTTTAACATATAGCTCATCTTTAGAGCGAGTTCAGAATTTTATTTCTTTATGATATTTTCTTTATGTCATTCTCTTCTCTTGAGGAATTAGGTATTTCAAAATCTGTAAGACCAGTGTTCCAACTTTAGATATAAAGAAAAAATTAGTTTAGCAGTAAATTCTGGTATGATATTAAAAAAAAATCAGTTTCTATTACAGGTAATTGCATAAAGTTAAAATTATTGTATTTGAACAATGGTCTAGAACTACTTTGAAAACAGTGTTGCTTATTGTAATGATGAATTACCATTTTGTAGTTTTATTAAAGTATAAGACTATAATCCTATGATAAAATTAAACAATATTTTATTACTTATTCACACATAAGATGGAACAAGTTTTCTGCACCTCAAAATACTCAAGTACCTTAAAAAAAATCCTGATTTAATCTTGTTTACAGAGACATGTGAATTTAAAATCAGCTTACCTTGATAGAGATGCGAGTCTTGGAAAGCTACGGAGATTACCTATTCCTCTATGCCTGTGTTATGTCTATTTCAATGTTCAGGTCTGTACATTAGGAATAGATTAATTTAAATAATTGTAAATCCCATACAGTCTCACACTAATTTCCGATGAGAACTGTGAAGAAAAAAGTGTTTATTATATAATACTTCTTTCTACAAGGAAAGGTAAATGCCACTTTACTATCTCTTCTCTTGCAAATGTGTATTTAAAACAGAAAAGTTTCTTAAATACTATAATCTTTTTTTTTTCTTCTGACTTCCTACGCACAAATGAACAGTACAGATTTAATATTTTATATTCACAGTACACTTTCCACTCTAGTAGGGCAGGAAACGTAACTCTGAATACATATTTTAATATTTAATTTTAGCTGAAAGTAAACATAAGAATATAATGAAGTTACCTGCAAAAAGGTCATGCCCCAGCACCCTCTTTATTGTCTTAGAGACATGTGGCATTGCCATGAGTAGGCTTCTGTGTCTTGATTCAGGATAGCCCAACAAAGACTCAGTGAAACTAATCCAGAACATAAAGAAGGTGTAAACCCCCAAAGAGTGCAACGTGCAGACAAGATGGATAAAGCCTTCAGTAACTAAGTTAGCCGCTTCTCAGACACTGACTGCTGAGCGCTTTCTGCTAAACTCAGGGTATACTTTTACAACTACCATGCTTCGTCCTTCTGCTGGTGGGAGACAACACATTTTCTGACTTCAGAGTAGTTTAGAAGGTGCACTCCAACAGCTGATACACATCCTTCATCAGTCCATAAAATGAACTATTGTTATAAATTACTCTGAATCTTTCCTTACCCAGAAGCTTGGATCAGAAGTTTGCTGAAATATACTGAATGTAATGTAGAAAAGGTCTCAGCAGCCAGATCTGTCTTTGTTTTCATAATGCCATGACACATCAGTAGAGTGGAAGAAAGGACAGAATGCCACATAACAAACCTTAACATCGTGAAACAAGAGAATATTTCAGGAAGCAAAGGGATATGAGTAGGAGGAATGAAACACGAGTTAACAGTAAGCATGACTCAGATTCACAACGATCTGTATTTGACCCTAAAGAGAAAGCAGAATTTCAGGTTCTAGTATTCCTTAAATAAGATTAAAAATCTGCCTTTTTACTCTTTCTCTTGTATATGGTGCCCTGGGTTGCAGTGTATTCTATTACCATCTTCAGGAGCTGATAAAAGTAGGTGGGGCTGTGTCCCTTGCCTCCTGTGTCTGGACTATCTTCTGTTAATAGGCCAGCTGTCGAAGCCAGGTGGGGCAGGGTTCCTATCTCTCCCATGACCCATCCTCCCTCTAGGGGGGATATCTCCTGTTAATGGGCCATCTAGTCTCACCACATGGCTGATAAAATTACATCCTCCCATTGTGAGATGCTCTGCCCAGAGGGAGGAACCAAGCATCCCATCCTGGATATAAGCTAAGATTACGAACACCACAGCCAGCCCTTACCTACTGGATTCCCAGAGGACAAGAGCTACCACTGGACCTTCAGGTGAAGACCAGACCTTTTCTACAGGATCACTGCTTCGACAGAACCATCTTCAACAGAACTCTGAAGGCCTGCAGCCACCATTTTATTGGACTGCTACCAACACCCTGACTGACAGGGTGTCAGGTTGTATCCTGACTCTGTCAGTGGTTGTTTTTTGTACTATTGCATTTATTTTAGTTTTCTCCTATTAAATTGTACTTCTGACTTGGAGTTTCTCACTGGTTTTGCTTTCAAACCAGCACATATTGTCATACACGATGCAGTTGGCTTACACTGTGTGCTCCATACAAAGCGCAACCATACTTCTGTATTCTGTGCTAAATAATGTTTCACTGCTAGAAGTTATATTTTTCAGAAGACTAGAAAAGATGCTAAGCTTTTCCCAAAAAGGATACTGGCCACTTATGTATTTGCCGCAAAATCTTTTAATTCTGTACACTATCGTTGCAAATATCCCTAGTGAATTACTTTCAAATAAGACACTACTAAAAGATTGACACAGAATCATTACAGGGAAAATTTACAGTCCAAAAAAACCAAAACAACAAACAAACAAAAAACAAACAACCCCCCCCCCAAAAAAAAAGAGAAAGAAAAAGAAGGAATAGGTTACATAAAATAACTAAATAATAAAATAAATAAATAAAAAATAGAAACATAATTCTTGCTAAGAACATTCTTTCTTCCATAAAGGGAAATTTAATAACATATAATCTTACCTAGCTCTTGAACAGGGAATATTTTCTTTCTCCAAAATAAAGATAGAGATAAGACCTTCTCTCCAGCCACGGTTCCATTTCAAGATGAAAAGAGGAAAATAAGTCCTTGGTAAGTCTTACGCAGCTAATTATAATTTAAGCACAAATTATTAGCTTTATATCAAACATCACCAGAAATATATCCTAAGAATATACTCATCACTTTGAAATGAGTTGCTTTCCGAATCTAAACTGCGAGTTAAAGAATACTGAATACAACTGCTCAGGACTTGCAGAGCTTTACAGACACCTCATTTCCCACTTTGTAGTGAGATTTACCAAGGTTGCACATGGCTCAAGGTACAAAGCATGGTAGACTAGTTGAGTGTCTTCCTAAAGAATTACTGGAACAGACATGGGGTTTTACTGAATCACTGGTTGTACCTAAAATTCCAGACAGCATTGAAACATGGGCATTTTTGAGTGCAGTAGTGGTTGAATACAAAGCTTTCATTTCTCTCAGATTTACAAGTTTTGCAGCCACAAACTACAAACCACAAACTATAAAGAAACTTTTAGAAATGCAATAATATTCTTTGGAGACATAACATTAGAATGCATGCCAGGTAATATCACTTTCCTCATAATGAAAATCAAAGGCTCCTGTACATTTTAACTTCCTTTGGAGAAAGAAATCAAGTGCATTTTAATTGCATCCATGCTAAATATTCTGGTTACAGGACCAGGAACATTTGTGAAATCTATAGGTAGCATCATGGTGCAAATAATTTTCTGGTTTTGATTAGCAACTCTCAGACCTTAAAAGCACCTTCATGGTCAGAATATTATCACAGTAAGAGCACATGAAACACATTAGGAAGGACACATAAGGAAATTCAGGAAATAAAAATAGAAAAGAATGTATTAATAATTATAGTACTTCTAAAATAGTGTTTGCTTTTAGAAATTAAAACAAAATATTGAACACTTTGGTTTCTTTTTCTTTTAGCTGTGAGTAGTATGGATTTTAACAGCATGATTATTCATCTGTGCTAGAGGTTTATCGAAGGGTTATGGGGCACTGTGAAAACCATCCATGAAGTCTCCAATCCCTCAGAATAACATGCCAAAAAAAGAAAATCTTAAGAATCCTTACAATTTTTCAAATTTTCATGCTTTAGAATAAGACCACAGAGACATTAGATTTTGACCATTTTAATGCATAGCATGTTTTCTAAGTGGCTGTTTCATATTCTGGGGTTAAGAATTTCCAGGGAGAGATCATATTGGCAAATAATTTCAATACTAAAATTAATGTTTTCCACAAGCTTTTTCTTGCAGACTGACAAGTCTTTTAGAGTTCTAGTAAACAAAAACTGCTACATGATGACACTAGGTTTCTTTCTAAGTCATGTTCTACTTTCCAGCTGGATGTATATAGTAATACTCCCAGAGTCATTCACTTTCCTCAGAGGAGGAGAGATGTGTATAAGAAGTCATTCTACCTGCAATATTTTATTTTATTTTATTTTATTTTATTTTATTTTATTTTATTTTATTTTATTTTATTTTATTTTATTTTTAGTTCTATTCTATTCTATTTTTATTTATCTTATGAAATAAAGAGCAAAGATTCAAAATTAGTACTGGAAGCTCAATCACAGGAAAATTATGAGGAATATTCTATCATAAATGCAGTTCTTACCTCTGCATGTGGAAGACTAACATACTGCAAAATATCTAAAGAAAATCACAGTTCTTTTACAAAAGAATAATTATTCATATACATTTTAAGGCTGGTAACATCCAAAATCTTTATACTGGAATGAACAGAGATCAGTACTTAATGGTATTTGTTATATATTAATTATTTTCCAGAATGAGAAACTACATAAGTGATATAGCAAATTTTACCCTCAATATGAAGGGTGATATATTTTTATCTAGATATTTTTGAATCTACGAGGAAGAGTAGGTTGAGGAATTACCTTTTTTGGGTTGGCACAACTACATAGTGCTAGGTTAGGAGTCCTTCTCAAAAGACAATTATATTAGCAATATGATGAGCCGTATCACTAAAAGAAGCTCTCTTTGGAAAACCACATCACATCCATGCATTTCTATGAACTCGGCCCTAGAGTGCATCCAAAATCATCATAATGGTGAAACTACAGCCCTAGAGGTACAAATACATCACTGTGAATGTGTCAGTTTTGCTTCAGAGGCAGTTCTACCAAGCATTCTTGCCCTTTACCTCATATACAGCTCACAGTTTCTCTTGTCTAGCTCCAATAATGCCAAAATTTAAATTCACTTGGGGTGTTTCTCCTTTATGCATATGGACATGTAGTTATAACACTGATTAATCACTGGTATTGTAAACAATATTTATCAGAAGCACACATTAAAAAATTATGTGAAATACACTCAACTTCACAGCTAAACATTAATTATTATAATAGATTTTGAGACCTTGGTAGGTCATTTGGAGAAAAGTTATTAAATCTTTCCTAGCTTATCTTGGAGTTATCAAAAGAACGACATTAATTATTAACAAGATTTATTAAATAAAATTATGAAGAAGTGCATGTAATGATTAATATTGGTGCTTAGAGGGCAATACTAATGTGCTCAGCTGAAATTTGACACAAAAAAAAAGCATTACAGTACCAAGTCAACATAGTTTCCTATAAATGCTGGACTACAAATGCTTGTAGGGTAATGAAATAGAGAGAGTATCAAAGGTCAACAGACAGAGACTCCTCTAGTTCCTGAGTCAAATGTCATCTGTCTAACAAACTAAAGAAACGATTCATCAACACCTCACATAACTGTAGGACTTATAAGCCCAAAGGTAAACTTCTGAAGGTGAATTACACCTCAAAGTACTTTCAAGACTGAACAAAGGATATTTGTTAGACATCTACTGAAGTTCTCCATCTGAAGAGAAAGTACAGTAAGGCCTTGTACTCACGAAGTCATAAAAGCCTAATGTGTAAGAAATATTGTAGAAGCCAGGAGAAGAGTGCCCTTCCTGTAATCAGACAAAACTCTGCATACACCACCCTAAAGCACAAGCCCCAAACACATCCATCTGGGGTGGTTTCTGGACAGTGGCAACTCCAAAGGCTGTGACACATTTTACAATGATAGTGGGATGGTGTGGAAATTCAGCAGGTGGCCATACAGGATAGAGCTGTACAGGCTTCCTCCTGCACCAGTGGCATTCACACAAAGAAGCCATCTGTGTTTCACTAATAAGTATTCTTGAAAATGCTTCTTTACAGTTGAAGTAATGCCTCAGCATATGCTTCACTTCTACCACCTATGTCTATTCCAAATAATAAGTGGACCATAAGAGGCCAATTAAAGATGTTGCTTGCATGTTAACACCGTTATGATGTACTTCAGTCCATGTCACTCCCTTTACTTGTCTAAGTTTGTTAAAGAATTAGATTGGGAGCACGAGGAGTTCTAGAAGAGGGAAGCCAAGGTCCTCTCTTCTCATCCACAGAGGAATTTATCAGGTTCAAGAGCACTTATCTTGCTTCACTAGAGATTTCAGTCTTAGTAAGAAACATTTAAACCCTGTCCTATCCATTTCTACTGAAAGCTTTCTCTTAAATAAATAAGTAGCACAGAGTACCTTACTTAGTTTCAACACAAGGACCTCAAAGACTTCATTAAAAAGAAAGAAAGAAAGAAAGAAAGAAAGAAAGAAAGAAAGAAAGAAAGAAAGAAAGAAAGAAAGAAAGAAAGAAAGAAAGAAAAAGAAAGAAAGAAAGAAAGAAAGAAAGAAAGAAAGAAAAAGAAAGAAAATTATTTTCCAAGTTTGGAAATTAAACTATGTCGCTAATTTTCAGTATTTTCCTTTTCAGAATTGGCAATTTTGTATCTAAACACAATCCAAGTCTGAAAACACTTAATAATTAACAACTGCATTGTTATAATAATTTGCATTGTATATCTAACCAAAAGACATAGACTAAGTCACAACTGAGTAGAGATATTTTCAGTCTTTTTATTGTCCTTATTCCAATTCTGTTAAAGTACTTTGGAATTTCATTATTATATTTTTTTTGAAAAGAGAGTGAGTGCAACAGTAAGCAGCCTGAAAGTATGAATTTTTAAAATAATGAAACACAACGGTGTACCTAAAACTAAAGAAAGTAAAAATATTTTTCTATTACTCAGCAACCAAACCTTCTTATGAGTATAAAGCATATAACTCACAAGGAAAAGAGACAGTTGTCAGTAATAACTACATTTTTTACACAGTTCTAGATATCCATGAAAAGCAGGTACATTCTTATCCAAAGGGGGGAAACCAGAAGTCGCTACTCAGTGGAAGAATATGAAGCTCTTTGAAAATAAGCTTGATGTAACTGTTTGTCAAGGGCAAAAGGAAAACCTTCTACCACTGCCCTTGTTTAGTGTAGGTTGAGCACAAGTCCAGATGGGCTGCTTCCAGTGGTGCTTAGAGAGCTGGCTAATGGGTTTGCAAGACCATCCTCTCGTTTTTAGAAAATTATGGATAGAAGAGTGAATTCCTAAGGATTCCAAAGGAGCACTTACCCTGTGTAGAGAGGATAAAGAGAGAGGGTTTGTTTAGCCTGAAAAAGAAACAACTTTAGAGCCAGCTAGTAGCATGTGCCAGCATCTATGAGGAGGTCACTTAGAAGGTGGAAGCACAATCTTCACAGTGGGAGGAAGAAAAAGAACTGATAAAAGTTGAAACAAGAAAGGTTTAGACTGAGAGTAATGAAAACGTTTTTTTCCATATGAGAACAGTCAAACACTGGAACAGGTTGTCTGAGAAGCTGTGCAGTCTCCACCTCTGGAAGTCTTCAAGACACAACTGGATAAAGCCTTGAGCAATCTGATCTGATCTCTCAGCTGACTTGCCTTGTGTAGGAATTTGGACACAGAACTCCCTGAGGTCCCTTCCAGCTTGAACTCTCCTATGACACTGTGATAGTAAATCTTCATTAAATACCCGGAAGCAGTAGAAAGGTGGTGAGAGAAGTTTTTTGTTGCATGTTTATAAATAAGCCTTATAAACATTCAGGATCCTAAGCAAAAATAAATAAGCCGACAAACAAGGAAAGGAGACAGACTGAACACTTAATTGCTACTCCTAAAGTCACAGTATACCTTGAGAAGTGTGCTAGGAAATCAATTGCTCTGCTTTATATTTATGAAAATAAATTTAGAATCTGCTAGAACAAATGGTTCCCCATTAGAAAGCAGAAAAGCCCACACTGTTAAAACAAATATGGCTCTCCAGCAGTCACTGTACATGCTCCTGCATAAAAAGGAGTGTTTGACGAGAAAGATTATGTGTTAAGTTTACTTAGCATGATGGACAGCAGATGAGTATTATATCACTTTCTCTAAACTTCAAATTCCAACGTACTTAGAAGATAATTCAGTATTCACATTTCTTAGCACAGACTAATCTCAAACAAACACTGCAGATTTCCAACTGACATTCGGAATGTGCACTTGACAAATGGAAAAGGAAAAAATTAAGCAAGAAGAGGAAAAGGGAAAAAAAATCAATACGTGACTATGTGAGTTGAAAAGAAAAAGATCCTCTCCATCTCCCTTTCCTCATCTTACCCACATTTTTAAGATGCCTAAGAATCCACAAAATTGTTTGTATGCATTTCTCTCTCCACGCTTATTTTTAGCTTCCAGATACTGAAAAATAACGATTTTCTGCTATATTATATATGGTCTTTTTCAATTAAAGAAAAAGGTTTGTAAATGCAGGCTTTAGAATTAGAAGTGACTGTAGTTCAGGAATATACTAAGTATTTTATGACCTAGAAATATTAATGAAAACAATATTATTAATATGGGAATCCCCTAGGGAGGGGATTCACAGGAAGTAAGAGGTAATTCAGGAACTGAGAGTTCTGGGAATTGATTGAAATTATTACATCAACTTTATGGTACTATTTTTTATTGTTAATCTTCATAATAATTTCACACTATCAGAAAGAACCCTTTCTGCTATCACAAAACAGCTTGCTTTACCGTGCAAATCTATTCTGCACATGCTTTTTGTGACATTAAGGCAATTGCAAGACAAAAACCATGAAGATTATGACTTCAATACAATAAAAAAGCAATTGTAAATACATATTTCTTCCCTGAAACTCAGTTTTTAGCAATATTTCATCTTTGCTTAGCCAAAAAGATAGGTTCCAAATTTCAGTTCAACAAACTCAACACAAACTGTCATATTTTATTCACATATGCACACATAAAAATCCTTTTAATTCTCACCATAATTCTACTTAATCCCCTCCCCTCTATAAATTTTATTTGTGATAAATTAGACAAAATTACACCTATGCAACATAAGCAGATTAATATAATTCCACTAATTCCTATGAGAACATAGTACACCCACATAGTAGATGTATCACCCACATAGAAGATGTATCATATCTTAAATCCTTTTAGATTTAAGATATACATTCTGAAAACATAAAAAAATAAATAATTTGTATAAAATCCAGTTGTAAAATGGAGCTGAATGTTTAAGCTGGAAAGATATCCAGTCTTTTTACAATATAAAATAACCTCTGCAAGAGAAAAATGAAGATGAAAAGAAGTAAAACTTAGGTCATCAAAAGAATATTATAAGTAAGACAATTTCTGGAAAAGAATTTTCAACGCTCAAAAATGCAAGTGTATTTGAGTTTTGAATTTGGTACATAATAAAATAATTCTTTAAAATACCATTTTACAGGTAACTCCCAAAAAAGCATGTCTTTGAGCCTAGAGGTTGAAATGTTCTAGACTTTACTAAAAAATTTCCTTTGATATAAGAGATAGTGGTGATTTTTCAGACTCATTAGGCAGCATAAGGTCGCAAAGAATTTTTCACAGTTCTGGTTTCCCACAGCAGACATAAAAAAGTGATGTCATGTAGGAGAAATAAGATGCAGCCAGGCCTTTTTATATCTCTACACACATGCACATGACCCATTCAGTGTAATCTCCCACTGTTGTTTTAGATTGGATTGACTGCTATGTTCATTGTTCGTGATGATTCATAAAATTTCTGACTTATCTTTCTCCTTCAGTTCTTCAAAGAAACCTAAAGCTCCTGTTTTGTTTTGGGGGAATTTTTTCTTTCTTCTTAGATAGCCTATGAAATTATGCATTTTAGATTATCAAGAAAAAGAAAATTTTTCTTAAAATTTGGTCCCTTCAAAAATTTAATTTAATAGTTTGACTCAGAAAAGCAGAAATAGATTTGTTTCCTTAATAGTTGTCTTTATAGATAGACAATCAAAGCAAATGTTAAATGCTTGTACGTTTTAGAGGAAAATCTGCTCTGTTGCATAGTGAATGTGTAATAGCTTCACTCATATCCATGTTCCCAGTTAGAGTGAAAAGACCTCCAATCTATTAAAGACAAACAAAAAACCAAACCCAACAAACAAACAAAAGAACTCCATAAACCAAACACAAGGCAAAACAATCTATTTGGGATCAAAGATTGGAATAAATAGTGACCTATCTTCTTAAGCTACCTAAAAAAACCTCACTTACAATTTCATTTTATTTCCCCGAGCACATTTCACCATAAAATTTCTATAATTAATTTCAGTCCAAAAAATTTCAGAGATGCAAAAGAAATGAGTTATAACCCCTTGAAATCTATCAATGAATGTTTAGCAGAAACTCTGACTTTTTTTTTTCTGTTTCAGGATAGATGTTAGACTAAAAGAAAAACAGTTGTCTTAACAGCAAGCCACTCTTGATATTGTCCATATATTTTCCGTGCTAATATGCAGCTCAAATCAAAGGCCATTCAGAGTTCAAGACTGTGTGGCATTCACATTACAAGAAAGACAAGGCCGTAAGAAATATGTGTATTAGGGAAATCTGCCAAACAGAGTTGTAAATGCTCTTCTAAAATTTGCAGTTAAGCCTCTCTGACTCTCCCAACAGAACTACAGCTCTACTTACATATTAAAACTGTTTCAAAAATTTTAGTCAAAAGAAATTTTTCCTATTGTTCTGATATTAAGATATACTACTGATATACCTACCTAATATTTTGAAAATTGCATTAATTTCTCAATTTCTGCAGTACAGGAAGCTAAATGAAGAGACACCAGAGACACAGACATTTGTTTCTTATCTTCAAAATCTAAAATTATGAAGATAACATCACAGAAGAATGCACTGGCATAGAAAGGCCCAAAGTCTCTCATGCATAACTTAGACTTATGAACAGCTGAAAAGATGCAGGAGAAAAAAGTTGGTGACTTCTAAAGCTTCTCAGTTTTAGGTTTAGCTCAGCATCTTTAGATGTGCAGTCTGAAGTACAACAGCTTCACAGATGGTGTTACTGTGTCCCTCCAATGCAGCTTCTTACTGCACAACTGATTTCATACTGATATTGACTGTCTGCACACCTGCACAGACATCTGGTTATATATATTTAAAACATATTTTAGAACTAGTATTTGACTTTAAAACTAGATGAACTTCTTTTCAGTGAGCCATTAGCCATTGGATAAACTAAATATGATTTAAATTGATGAGTAGTTTTCACTGAAATAAAAATGGTAACATTATGAAAAGAGTTCAAAGGTTTTTTTATTACTGTTAGTGATAATGAAGAGTTTTATAATTTATGAAATATACAAAGAAACATGAAAAAGAAATTATGCTTTTTCTTCCCTAAATGGAAATATCCTGCCCTGGAGGGATGATTATTTATCTAACCTGTGCAATGCAGAACATGGTCAATGTAAAAAATTACCTGGTACAAAAGCTCCCTCAAGGCACATGTATTCTAGGTTCTCACTCTTCCAGTAAACAAGAGGTTTCAAAAAGAGTTCCACTTACCTGGCAAGACTGACACAAACTCAGAAGTATTGAACTGAGTTTCCATCCAGCCTCTTTTGCAAGTTCAGAGATACTTCTCTGAATCCGTCCTTTTTTTTTAGCTATATTTCAATTAAAAAGAAAATACTACGAAAAATAACACAAAACAACAGAGTAATTTATCTCTGCAGTTCAGATTCCTGAATATTTTATGAGTCACAAAATAAAATTACCATTGTTAGCATTTATTTATAAATTTTCATCTTTACTAATGTCTGCTAATAATAGTGTCTTAAATGTTTGTTTTCCTTTACTGTGGAACTACAGGCTGCCACAGTGAGAGCTGAGCCTGAACCGGTTTTGGTTTTGTGAGATGTTAAATGGAATCTACATCATTTTCAATTGGAACTTTTTGATATCGCTGAACTGAAACATTTCATTTGTTGTGGTGGTAGTGACGTACTTAGCTTTGACATAACATGAAAAACTGTCAGGAATCTGTCACCCTGAGCCAGTAGTTCAGCAGGTCAGTATACAGGAGAGCTAAAATTTTAGCTCCTCTTAGGCCAGGAAACAGCACTGCTGATCATCATCCTTGAAAAAGAAGTCATGGGTTCACTGGGATTTAAACTGTCTATAAACTGTCCCTTAGGCAGGAATGATGAAATGAAGCACTTCAGCTGTAATTCTTACTCTTAATTCCTAAATTAATGAAAATTTATGATTAAAATTTTGGAGTTTGATTAACAGTTTTCCTATTTAATACATTCACTTTTGTAGTAACTGCAACAATAATAACTCCCTCTGAAGTTCAGAAATTTTCTCTTAGAGAAGTCTAGAATTAGAAAATGAAAATAGGAAAATGAAAATACTAAGTGGAAAACAACACAAAAAATGAAAGGGGGAGAGAATAAAAATTTCACAAAATTGGTCGTTTATTTTTAAAAACATTGTGGAAATCTGGGAGGAATTATTCTAAGATATTTGTCTTCTGTCACATAGGCCTTACTGTACGTATTTCAGAATAGTTCTCTTTCCAGTGGAAAAGCCTAGTCAGGACAAGTTATAACAAGGACCCTTCAACCCACAACCAGTGATTAGCAATTTCTTTGTACCAAAATACCACCTGGACATAAACAATACCCTTGAGACCTTAAACTCTTGTTACTCTAGAGAAAAAATTGTCTTGAGACATGCAAGATAACTGAGGGTTACTTGGCAAACTTTATATATAAAAGGAAATTTTAAAGACCTGTAATGTTTTGTATTGTAGGCTACAGTAATTTTGGGTTGTCGTCATCCAAGCAGTCTCCAATAATAAAGCCGTTTGAGTTACAAGAGTAACGACACTAAAATTTTAAGCTTAATACATTTATAGGGCTGGTATTGTCTAGCATGGATATATTCTGCAACTGTACAAAAAAAGCTTCAGTCACGAACTACTTATTCTACTGAAGTAATAAAACAAGCTTCACTAGGAGATGCCCTTTAGGCAAAGGGATGAAGAAATTCATCATCCTTTAAGCAAATTCTGTGCTCTCTCTCCTATTTCTTGATGAACTGAGATCAATAAACTACCTGAGGATTGACTATGGAAAGTAAGATTTCTTGTGCACTGTAGGAACTGCATGCTGATGATCCTTGCTGATTTCAGTAAATTAATAAACTATTTTACTCTACCGTGGTGATGTGTGAATTCATGTACTAAAAAATACATTGCAGTAAGGTATTCCAGTGAATGCTTTCAGGTTGATTACTGCTCTCAGGGCTTCAGTTGGTAAAAGAGCTCCCATTACATGTTCACTGATGATTGCAAACCTTGATATACAGTCCTGCAATGCCCTCATTTTCTAATGCCTAGCATTATTCCAGAATATTTTATTGATTCATACTGGTTCTTGCCACACAGTTCCATGTGTTCTTGATTAACCCAGTCTCCTGATTAATTTGATATAAGCTTTCTTCCCTCCTTTTTTAACATTTCTAGTTAATGGGCAAAGCAAAACACTGCACTCCCCCAATACTCTTTTCCAGCTAGGATATAAACTCCACAGCTGGCTTTATCTTGTTAATGCACCTTAGTCAATCATTCCTTCAATATCAGATAAAACATTTTAACTGTTCTAATTACAACTTATTTTTCGTTTCCAGTGTCTCATGCACTATTTTTCAGTTATTAACAGCAGCTTTTATGCATTTTCATATCTTACATTTGTTGTGGGCTGTAGCCTTCTCGACAAAATCTCAGAAATGTTAGCCAATCAGACATTTTAATAGACATACTGGGCAAAATTAATTACATGAATTAAGTTTCCAAGCATGGATTAGGTAGCACTGAGATCCTCAAATGGATTTCTTCAATATCAAAAGCTCCTGCTTAACTGTGTTGTATAATACAGGATGTGTCTAAGTAGATGGATGCCTCCCTGCTTGAAATCATTGCTCCCTGGTGTTTTAACTATGGACTGTCTCAGAATTACTCCAGCCTGAGCAGCCTGGTGATTATCGCCTCTCTAAATTTCACTGGTTCCAGAGCAACCCAGGCATTTCTCAGAACATGCTCAAAACTCACGTGCACTCACATACAAATGTAGAAAATTAAATCTCTCACAAAATACAGCTATGACTTCTGTTTGTTCTGAAATTACTAGAGGGAAAGAGCTGTCACTCATCTTTCTGAAGTGGTAACTTGGTGATTATTAGTCTTTCCCGTGAAATGCCACAGTAATTTCCAAATCCTTCTACACTTATATTTCCAAAACACACATTTTCCAAACTGGGAGTGAGAAAAAATTAAAGGAAAAGCACCCTGTAGGAGAGGGAGATGAGAAAGACAACCTGCTTCTCTGCACTATTTCTGCATGTCATCCTGATACTATTCAACACAAGCAGAGAATTAAGCCTATGAGCTGTGAACAATCATTGTCTAAAACACTAGACTAAAGAGCCAATCGATCTAGCAACCTATTCTTGCCCTGTAAACCTTGACTTGTTAGCTGAAAAACTCTGGTAAATAAGCAGACTGCAACCCCAGCATAATTTAAAGCCTTTGAGATCAGGGCTTGCATCTTGCTGGCAATGTATGTGGATTTAACTCCCTCATGCTGAATGAAACTCCTGTCTGCTGAGGATTTGTACCAGCGGCCATTATCTAAAAAGTAATAACTTTACTGCCTGTTTTAAAAGAAAATATTCCTGCTTTGAAATACACATCTCAGGAGAGGCTCCTGGGGTCTCATTATCAAAGATACATAGCCATGCAGCATGTGATCATGCCCAGGAGATAGGGAGCATTTCAACATAGTATGGCAGGCTGTAATTTTTGTTTGTGGGAACATGGTGGAAATGTAGTGCACCACGTCCCTCCCAGAAAGTGTTACCTTACTGAAAAAAAAAAAAAAAAAGAAACAAATGGTAGTTTCTGATTAACAATATGAAAGAAATCTACTAGAGGAAAGGAAAGCATGGCATTTTTTTGCATCCAGTACTTAAACTGCATCAGGAATCATTCTCTCTGCATTAAAACTAGGGGTATAGTAATATTTAATATACCTTATATAGAAGACCATGAGGTTGTACTGTTAGGCTATAAGCATATTATTTGACCACAGCCCAGGTACTGGCTGAGGGTGTGCTTATTCAGCGGGATATAGAAGACAACTGGACATGACAGATAACGCACACAGCACCGCGAAAGGCATCTGGATCTCCCTGTCAGCTGGGGTCTGCTGTCCTAGCTGGATCTCCCTGTCAGCTGGGGTCTGCTGTCCTAGCTGTGTCTCCTCACTTGTTGTGCAGCCCCAGCTTCCTCCCTGGTAGAGTGAAGCGAGAAGCAGAAAAGACCTTGACACTGTGCAAGCACTGCTCAGCAATAACAAAAACATCCCTGTGTTATCAATGCTGTTCCAAGCACAAATCCAAAGCATAGCCCCATATCAGCTACTATGAAGAAAATTAACTTTGTCCCAGAAAAAATCAACAGACTGTATCAGAAAAATCGTATTTGAGTACAGGTGTAGCAAAGCTGGATCAAAGGCAAAGGGGTAAATGAGAGCACATTTTACGCTTGTGGGAGAGAAAGGGACAGATTCAAGTGTGGGAGAAAAAGTGTTAAGGATCCAGAAAGGGAATAGCGACGCAGAGAGTAATGTAATAATTTGCTGGAGGTTGAGGATAACTGTTGTGGTGAAGGAACCAACCGGGGGGCCACAGAGCCCAGAAACAGAGGCTTGGTGGGCTGGTACCAAGGAGTGAAACCCCCATTCTGTGAAAAGGGCTTCTACCTTTGGATTCCTAGGATTCCTGAGGGGTGGTTCTGTCTGCAGTTGACAGACACCCCTTGTGTCCCCTAAGGGAAGGTGTCCTGACCTGTCCCGCCCTTCTCCTCTTCCTATGGGTCCCTGTGGTGTCACCCCGCCCCCTTCCCTGCATCCTTTATAAAGCCCTGATTACTGTGCCTTGCTCATCTTCGGCATCCGGACCATTTGAGGGTGCTTCTACAATAAACCCTTGGATCACCGGCCAAGAGCCACCTCTGCCAACTCATTTCTGGCCGCGCCTGGGCTATCCACAAGCCCCAGGCATGCTGGGCTCCGTGCCCTCCACCGCACGGGCTGGGAGGCTGGCAAGCGAGGCACCGAGGTGCCCCGGGGCGTCCTTCCTTTGTGTGGGACACGCCTGGACCAAGCTGCTGCCATCTCAGCCCAGCCAGCGTGCCGGCGGCACGTTTAATATTAATATAGATAACTGATCTGCTTAATCTCTCAGCCTAAGCAGGACAAAAACCAAAAACCCAGTCACACTACACAAGTTAAACCCCTCCTTCTTTCATGGGGGTGGTGCAGGGGAGATGCAGAAGTGACAGGCTAAACATCCAGGTACCATCAGACTTGTAGCTGCCCCACGTCTGTTGACATCATCATCTTAAAATTGCACAAAAGCAACTGGCAAAGCTGCATCCTGGTCCTATAATGAGCTCATCACCTTCAGGAGGATGCTCAAACACTCCCAGATCACGTGCTATCAGCCTGTCAGCAGCACTCTGCAGCTAGTTTGATCAGTATGAATTGAATTAACCTTGTGTAAGCATTGAATAAAAAGGACTTGAATTAAATCTATGATAGGATTTAATTTAGCCATCATGAGCAGATAGGTGGTTGTTGACTTAGTCTTTCACAACTATGACTAATATCAATTTCATAAACATCACTGGAAAAATATCAAAATTTTCATATAATAGAAAGGTAAAAACCTTTCTGATGTAAGTGAAGCCAAACACTGTGTACATTATGATCAAATAGAAATCTCAGTAATTGAATTGTGTCCTGTAAAATGCAACATTTTCACAGTCCTGAAACTTTTTCAAGGACAATGAATGAAAAATATTGAATTCCACAGATATTGTGTTCAAATTGCTTTCTCCTACTTTTGAAAAGTACGTTACAAGATATGCAGTCTTTCTCCAACAGAAGCTCTAATTCTATTGTTGCAGAAAGCTTTATAGTCCGTTGACATTGAAACACACTTATTGAGAGTTATCTGTAAAACCATTAGATGGTGTGATTACAGGTGGTCCCACAAGTGGAGTTTCACATTACAGAAAACAAACCAAGCAAAACCCCAATGCATACAGAAATTATTTGCTGGAATATCCCTGAAATAATTTTTTGTGAACATACTGTTATAATTTCAAAAGGATAAAAGATGCATTTTTCAAGTTTTTTTAGTTTCTTTGCTTGAATTTTAGAAATTTTAATCACTTACACTCTTCTGAAAAAGTTTTCCTAATGGCTTGATTAAGCCTCTTATACACTGCATAACTGTTTTAGCAATGGTGTTTAGCACCTTTTCATTATTCAGGTTGTTTTTTTCAATTCTATTCATATATCAATTAATTTTTGGAATTTCTATGCTGTAGTGTGTTGGCTCAAGAAGTAAACCCCATGTGGAAGTTAGTGAAATCAGAGACCAAAAATCCTTAGAGAGGACTGGGTTCTACTCATATTATATAGGTTGTTTTTTGCTAATAAAGCTTTACTGACAAAGTTATTCTGACCAGATTTTATGAATAATTAATACACATAGCATTTTCCTGCTTCAATGTGTTAGCTTAAAATTGTTTTCTGTATGTATCACCACATTCATTTTATTACCCATTAGAGAATATAAAAGGAGTAAATTAAGGCATACATACTTAAAGTGTGCATAATTTAAGCAAATTTAGCCCTCTAAATATTTTGCAGTATAGTTGTGTAAGTTTTTGCTCAGATGATTTTAAAATATGTAATTTTTGTTATAAGCATACATTGGATATCACATTTATCTTGCTAAATGTAACACAAAACACAAAAAATAGAGGCTAGCAGTTGTAATTCAACAATACATATGTTCAAATTTTCCTTAGCAGAGCCTTTTACTGGAAGGAGAAACAATTCACTGAATGTAGAAAAATATATACATTAGTAAAAGACCACTGCTGTTGTTGCCACAGTGACATAGCACAAAACGTGTAAAGCCTTAGAAGAGGTATTTGCAAGCACCTTTACGTGTTCACTCAAACTTCTGTTACATTTGTGATGCATTAAAAGCACATTCACATAACAGGAAAAGGATGACATCTATATATTCATCTATTTTTTTCAAAATAGGACCTAATCAGAAAAAGAACCTACCTGTGGATAAGTTTGTGGTATATTACAGTTTTAAATCATATTACAGGCACAGTATATAGAATATGCAGTGTACTTACAATAAAGAGAAAACCATCTCCAGAAATTATAATCTAAAAATCACTCTCAACATGTGAAATTTGTCTCATGAAAAATCCCACAATAGGACTGAACTTAGCCCTTGCCTTGCCCAAAAAGTCATAATGATAGCTCTTTAAGTCTTCCTTTACTGAGCTCAAATCTGCCAGATGGGTGATGGAGAAGTTGCTAGTGAAAATTTGCTTAAATTTGCTTTTACTTGATACATGTGAAAAGAGCCTTGGTGGATGTGGCGCATTATGAAATGCTGGGAAGAGAATTCTGGGATCGTGCCAGGCTTGTTATGTAATGCTTGAAGGAGAAACTAAATTGGGGAAAGGGAAGAGTTTGAGGAGGAGCAAGCATGGTAAAATAGAGGGAATAGAAGGCAATCTGTCTTGCCTTCTTATAAAAGTCCTTTCCTAACTGGCTGAGGGCTGTCTATTGTCTGCACATTTGTTTATTTGAGGCCTGAGTGCAGCTACTGGAGTCAGACCATGGGGCAGAGCCCACGTGTCCATGGTGCAGCACCTGGAGGGAGCAGAATGTGGATGTAGTGTGTGTGTGTGTGTGCCTCTGTGCGGGTGCTTCAGTAGTGAGCATCAGACCAGACTAGCCAGGGAGTGGAATAAGAAGTTTGGGATCCAGGTATCAGAGAGGTCATAGGTTTCTGAAGGACTGAAGAATGTGAGAGTTGGCTTCAGGAGGAGCAACTGGAAAAGCCAGGATTCTGCCAGTGAGCTCTGGGTGTGTGTGGAGCTCTGTAGCACCTATTGGAAAGGACCATTTGTGTGTTACTGCACGAGACAGCTGGGGAGACCTGGTGAATCCAGGGCCAGCTGCTGGAAAAAAGCCTAAGGCCAGCTACTGAAGGAAACCATATTATTTATACTTCTGTATTGTCCAGTACTGATTTTTATCTTGATCAGCTAGCGCAGGATCAAGATTTTTCTGCTTTTATTTTATCTGTGTTTGTGTGTGTGGCCATCCATGTCCACACTTGCATGTGCATTGTGTGTCTGTGTGCACATGTGCCTGCCGGGAGCACGTGCTCAGCCCCACTGCCAGCTGGACTTGGAGCAAGTGAGCTTCAGCAACCTGACCTCTGATGAACCACCTGGTTTGGCAGCCCCTAACAGTCCCCACTCACAAGACTACCACACTTTCCCCCATCATGCATTTAAAGATGAGACTTACAGGACTTACTAAACATTTATTTGGAGAGAAAAGAGAAACCTTTTGATGAGCTAGAAGTAGATACTACTGATTTTTTTAGGGGACAAACAACTGCTATTTCAGCAGCTAAGGACAAAGCCTAGGCACAAAGGACATTGCAGTGTAAAATGGAATAAAAATTAAGCGAGAACTAAGCAAAAGAAGCTGCATTGAAGTAGAGAAAGCAAGAGAGAGGTTTTACTAATCAGTAAAATTTAAATATTGGAGTAGGATAGCCTAATAACAAAGAGAAGATGATAAGCTAAGGATAAAATTAACAGAGAAGAGCTGGGAAATGGCTGTGATGTGGCAGTGAGCTAAAATGGAGCAAGGTATGACTGTAAAGTGAGATATTGTCAGAAATTTGATATTTTTATGGAATACCACTAATAATCTAAAGAACAAACTTATAAGAGCATTAGTCTGTACATCTGAACTTCTAAGTAATAAAACAAAAGCATCATCTAAAGCAGTGGAGTTTCACAAAAGTGGATTTCTTTCCTAACTCTTAAATCAACAAGCAAAGACAAACTATTCATGATCCCTCCAGGGAAAAAAATAGGAAAAACCAACCAACCAAACAAACAAAAACCCCTAAAGTAACAAAAATTCTTCCAAAAATATCTTTTGAAATAGTAACTTATTTCAATATCAAAAGAATTCATTCCTTCAAATACCCAGTAAATTAATGTATCAGAATGGCTAAAGAGTATTTTTACTCTACAATTTCCATCTGAATTCTACAAACTCACAGTTAAAATCTGCCAATTAGAACAAGTAAACAGTTGATCAGTAGACTGGACTACAAAACAATTAAAGAGGAAAACCTGGAAAATCACGAGCTGTTTCTGAGGAGATGTTAAAGACTTTTCTTTACTTCAATAAAATAATGAGGCCTAAGAAAATGTTATATTTAATGACCAAGGCATTTTCATATAATTTTTTTGGTTCCACACTCTGGAAATATGAAAAGATGCAGAGGCTTCTGGGACTTTCAAAGATGTATAATAAATTGTTGTGGAGAATGGAGAAAGTTTTTTTTTGAAGCTGTAACTGGCAGAGTTTTGCTAGCAGAGTGTTCTGCATAGTCTACAAATTCCTACAATATCATTGGTGTCTGTTAATCCCACATCAGGAAAGGGACAGCAATTGCCAGTGATGGATGATGACTGAAAATATCTCACCACATCCCAAAGGAAAGACGCAGCAGCAAGAAACAGCCTGCAGTATACTATTCTTATTCTGGAAAACCTGGGGCCAGTTATTGTTCCTTTGACAGGTACTGCACTCAGCCTTTTTGTACTGAGGACCTTGGCATGAGACAGGGCAGCCAAGAGCTTTGCTGATGTAATGCTAATAACTGCACACTAACAGGCTTCCTTGCAAATCGTGTATAACTCCGTGCTGGATTTCTCTTCAAGAAAAAAAGATTAGTATAGGTAGATGTATAACTTCTGGACAAATTTTACAATAAAACTTGGACAGTAATGCGGCTAAGACACCAAGCTCCATCTAAGTCCCTGTATTCCTAAGGTTAGGAAGTCTTTAGGCTGCACATAAAAATATGCACTGTAACTGATATTTTCAAATTGTATAGAAGTGATTTGCTAAAAGAAGAATTGTGTCTTACTTTTATATTTATAAATATTCATTCTTTCCTAAAATGCAAAGTGAAGCTGTTCACCAAGTAAATAAAAACAACAAAAAAGCTCCATAAAGTACTAGTCATATTCCTGCAGTCCCTCAAACTACTACATACAGAGAGAATCTCCTTTTTGTCTTTAAAATAGGGGGAGAACAAATGAAATTATATACATTCTAGGAAGACAAATTAATTTGGAGGTCATACAACTTTTAAATTTAAAAATGAGTTCTATTTTTATATTTGCAGCACTCAGCAGAATGCAAAAATACTTCTGTCTCATTATCCTTTCAGTATAGCATCTTCAGAGCGGTAGTAATAATTCACATACAGAAAATTTTTGTACACAAACTGAGAAATTGAAACAGTACTTGATGGAGGGCTAAATTTAATAATTTCTGTTCTTATACAAAAGATTACAGAATAAGTTATCCAATTTAAAGAAAATCACTGTACAAGCGAAAGTTCATATACAATGTGTGTCCTAATGCAATGGCAGACTAAAATGCCCACAAAAAAAGTGAATATAAGGGAACATTTTTCAGAAGAGCATTACATTTCACTGTAAATGTCAAGTAGTGCTATTCCAAAAAATGTCACAGCAATAATTACATGGAAATGGTTCCAGCTAGTGTATACTATGTGGTCACTTTCACAGTGTATCAGTCAAGGGAAGTTAATACTATCTAAGTTAATATATTACTTAGTTAATAGATTACTTATTACTACTATCCTAAGTTAATAAGTTGCTAGAAGAGCATCTAACTATCTTCTAGAGTAACAGCTCTTCTAAAGAAATTTATGCAGTTATAAAATAGCCAAATTTGATTTATAAAACCTGGACTAAAATGCGATTTCTTTTATATTAACTTCTAAATTAAAAAATATGTGTGTGCTTGGGAACTCAAGGCTAGAATATTTCTGGGTCAGTGACTTGAGCTCCTGTCACTAAAGGCAGATATAGTGTATAAGCCTTCTTGTACATTTCTTAATCTTCATCTCAGAAAGTTTTTGAATTTTTTTGTCCTTCACTGCTCTGAATAAAATGTTGTTCCAATACTTGACACTTCTCATGGTTTGAAACTACTAATTAGCAACATAAATTTATTCATGCTCACATTATATTTTTTCTTTTGACAACTTTATCCTTTAGCATTAATAGGTCTCCTCTTGCCTGATTTTTCAGAGTCTAAACAAAGAGTATTGATATTCTCTCTCCTCTTCCTTCTACTTAAGTAAGCCAAAATCTTTTTTTTTTTATTTCAATAGGACAAGTTCTGTATTTTTATTTTTATTTTCCTTTTAGCTGTCCTTCCCTATATCTGCTGGCAGATTTTCTCAGTGCAGTATCCCAACAAGATTTCTGCTCAGTCCTGTGCAATAGCATTCTCAGCTCTGCTGGAAATAATTCATGTGTTAAAATCTTGGATTTCATTTACTTTTCCCATTCAGCTATCATATGCTGGAGAGGTTTATAGGCATCCTGTGATAAGTATCCCAACCAAGTTTTAATGGGCTGCCTGCAGCTCATCAGAGGAAAACTTGTCAGTGCACAGGATAACTCTGCTTCTCCCAATTTGCAAGGTTAACCAAGATTCTCCGTGTCACTGTCCAATTCCTTTATATTGACTGTACTTTCCCATGATTTCTAATCCATCAGTCTTCAGGGTTAACATACAATTACCTTCAAGCTGATACAACTAATATTGAGGAGGAGACAATAAAAAGCAATAAAGCAAAAAATATTTTTAAAGTCAGGTGCAACTTCATAAAAAAATTCAGTACATGCCAAAGTTCTTTTATATTTCCCTGGTTTGTCATGCTGTGCCAAAAAAAGAATTATTTCCTCTCTCAACCAATAAGGAGATTCCTAAAAAGGGATTAGTACAAGTAAAAGCACTTTTTAAAATCTGTCTGACTTATCACAGGTTACTATAGTAGAAATATTTCTACTTTTAAAAAAAAATAAATAAAAAAGTGATAGGCCAGTGAAGCTGCAGAAAATTGAAATATTAAAGTAGACTGACAGAGACTGACATACCCATAGTCAAAACTAATGATATTGGAATATTATGTTGAAAATACATGCAGTCAATCCAAGAAGTAGAACTTGAGCTTTGGTGGAGTAATTCTGTATTTCACTGAGAAGAATATATGGGCAATTTTAAATTTTAAGAGATGTTATCTCAGGAACAACTGTATCAGTAGTGCTTGCAGCTGAATGAAATGCAACAATGAAGGCAGGATTTAAATCTGGGCCCAGGACTAAGCTGAGCACTGTAAGAGTTAGTCAAAACATCAGCTTAGCCATAATGCCATTTGGAAAACAATTTTATGCTCCAAAACCTCTCTGCAGCACAGGGAAGCAGTAGTACCTTGCAGTAAGATCTACAAGACAGCAAAGCAGTTACAGGCAGCTGACAAAACACACTGAGGATAGTGACTGGCCTTTGAGGAGAAGAGAACTTTCAAAGGTTAAACATAGTACTTCTGTCCAACTCTAAAACTGACTTGAAAGCAAGATTTTAAAACTCTATTTTCTAAGTATCTGATAAAAACTCATTCCTTGTCTTTGAAATAAAACATGATAGATAATAAAACTATGGATTTTGCTCTCAGTCTCTGTATAAATATTAGATATCCTTTTAAAAAAGTTTAAGGTAGGCTTAAGAAAGGAGTTTTTTGCAACAGGTGAGCATGATCAGTGGAGGAAGTTTGCCATCTACAGGATCTATAAAGACTGAGATAATTAATTCTAAAGTCTTAAGCCCAGGATAAAAAAAAAAAAAGGGATTGAAGAGATTGTATGGAATTTCTTTTGGGTTGTTCCAGTAACTCTTCACCAGAGGAAAGGACAGAACACATAGAGATGAATAAAGTAGAACTGTTTTCTGGTTCTGCTTGCAGATTCTTTTCTCCATTTAAATATCTGTTTCTATTTTAAAGTGAAACCTTAGAATCTGGAGATATTTTTGTTATCATTTCCTTTCAAGACGGGGGCTGATAATTCCACCAGTTGATTGGGTGATTGAGACCACCATGGTGTTAGATCCCACCTCTGAGGCAAGGCAATTGAGGTTCTAGACAAGAGGTCCCTTGGGGTAGATTAGAGTGAAATGACCCTGAATGACTGGTGTATATACATATGTATTATCTACAGAAATATATCCATATAAAAGTATAAAAGTATGATCTCAGAAATATATAAGGAAAAGAAATAAAGACAAAGAAAGCATAAGAGTAGACAGTGAAGATGAAAGATATCAATACCTGTGGGTTCAGCAATGAGAAAAGCAGAGGTTTGTTGGTCAAAATGATGGTCACATGCCTTGATCCATTTGGAGTGGGGGAAGCCCAAAAAACAAAGAGTTCAACAGGTTGATATGCATTTAGGTTCAGGTGGAACCACCCAGGTACCTCCCCTGGGGAGAGGGTTTTAATGCTGTGGATCATGAGAAGTCTTCTGATGGAAGGCCCCAGAAATTAAGCATCTGGGAATGATTCCATGGTCATTGCAGATGTTATTTTTTCCATCACTTGATAAGTGTGTGAGAGGTTGCTTCCTTCCCCACAGTTTGCCACAGTAGGAATTTTTGTCTGGATGCACTAACCAGGATGTGCTAACCAGATCTTGCCTCTGCCAGGCATGGAATCAGAACCTCCCTGTTGCGAATTCCTCTCTTCTGTGCTTATCTCAGGCCCACTATGGTGACCTATCCTATGACACGTTCATTCTGTGATCTTGACAGTGTTCAAGACAAGCATTTGTGCTCTTTAAGTCCTTACACGTGGGGTCACACAAAATCACAGGATCCCAGAATGGTTAAGGTTGGAAAGGACCACAGTGGGTCATCTGGTCCAACCTCCCTTCTCAAGCAGAATCATCCCATGGCACAGGATTGCATCTAGGCAGTTCTTGAATATTTTCAGTAAGGGGTACTCCACAACCTGTCTGGATAATCTGTTCTGGTTCATGCTCACCCCCACAGTAAAGTTCTTACTCATGTTCAGTTGGAACTCCCTGTGCATCAGTTTTGGCCTGTTACCTCTTGTTTCATTGGTTAACACCACCAAGAAGAGCCTGGCTTCATCCTCTTGACACCCTCCCTTCAAATATTTGTTTATATTCATAAGGCTAAACAGGCCCAGATCCCTCAGCCTTTCCTCATAAGGGAGTAGTTCCAGTCCCCTAATTGTATTCACTGGCCACTGCTGGACTCACTCCAGGAGCTCCATGCCTCTCTTGTACTGTGGAGCCCAGACCTGGACAACAGTCCTGCA
Source organism: Callaeas wilsoni (assembly GCA_013398955.1). Classification (NCBI taxonomy): domain Eukaryota; kingdom Metazoa; phylum Chordata; class Aves; order Passeriformes; family Callaeidae; genus Callaeas; species Callaeas wilsoni. The sequence continues at coordinate 204,551 of VWPU01003945.1, forward strand.
ACAGCACTATGAAAATGGCACACTGATCCATTAGTAGCTCAATCCTGATGCTCTGGGTGACTTAGTCTTTCATTTGACACTAAGTCCTTCTTTTTCCACCTCCAGCTGTAGGGTCTTTCACAACTCTTGAGAAGCTTAACTCCCTGTGCTGCAAGGATTTAAGGCCCAGCTCTTACATGGCCAAGCTTTGCAACATCAGTAAAGACTTCTGAGAAAACTGTGAGGAAGGTAAATGTACAGTCAGAGTTGGGAATTTTAAGATGGGGGTCATTAGTAGATAAATAAGTACAGGTCCCTAAAGGGAGAAAATAAAGAAGCTCATCAGGTTAGCTCTGTAATATATATATATAAGAATATTACACAGATAAAACTAACTCCACATTTTCAAAAGACATATTGTGAAAAACACAACTTTTTATTAAAATGTGGTCTGAGATGCACAAGGAGGAACTGTGAATTTAATTAGCTGAAGTGCTAATTTAAGTACCAGACCTATCAAAGCTAGGATGTCTCTAATGATGTGCTGAGGCACCATATAATATTTTAAGACTAAAATAAAGAAATTAAAGAATTGAGGGATCTGTAGGGTTGTATGGCCATGTAAAAGGGAATATTTTGGATTAGAATTTTCCAGGTCAAAGTCATGTTCAGAGATGTAATATTGATTCCATATCAAGATAGGCTGACAGAAATGCTTAACCAGTGTCTTGAATGCAGATGAAAGTACTCAAATTAGACTAAGTTAATGAACAAAATTGTTGTACCAAGTAATAAAGAGGAACTTGGCAATACTAGTCAATGTTGATTCTGTTTGCAGTATTGAGCTTTTAGGATGAGGTTTCCTGATAGTTTACACCAATCTTAACATGGGTTTATGCAATTTTACTTCATTAATTTGTGCTAGCACACGTGGGAATGTGCAGTTTTCCAGGTCAGGGAGATAATCTGGCTAAAACATTGTAGCTGTATCTATGGAGGGGAAGGAGAAGAGACAAGAAGGAGTTAATCAATCAATGGAAGGAGGAAGATGAGGCTGACCATAGAGCTATGCCCCTGTAATCCATTAAAATATAATCAGCGTAAGAAAATTCTATTCATAAGTTGTTGATAATTATTCTGTTCATTAATATGGTTTTAATAATTTAGTATGCTCATAAACTATGCAATGGCTTATCTGAGACTTTTTCCACACTAAAATATCATAAAGGATTTCTTTAAATAACTCTTACTACTTTTTTTTCTATTCTGTACTCTCAGGTATGTTTCCAGGGTCATAAACACAAAAGTCTGAAACACTGTTCTTGCCAGCTGGAATCATAAAAATAAATTATAGAGTATAAGAAGTAAACCAAAAACCAATCAAAACATATTCTACAATTTTGCTAAGCAAATATGCCTGTTCTGATTACTGCTGGTGCTAAACAATGATTACTATCAATGATATAAATCTGCAGATTTATGTTTCCTTCGTGTGATTACATAGTTTCTCTATTGTAATCGTTTTCTTCTTCTATGTTTTCCTATAAAGCTGGGGAGTCTGGGTACCCTATTTCTAGAATTCTGTCCTTGTCTAGAGTAAGAATTATTTATTTCTATATTTATATATTTGTCAAAGGTAGTAAGTTGTGTGACTGTCTGCATGTTATTTCCTTTGTTTACTTGATGTGTTGTTATTTACAGAAATGCTTTCTTATCTCCTGTTAATGTTTTCCTATCTGATAATTCATTTAGTTATTTCCATTATTATTTTGTTATCAGATAGATAGACATGTTTTCCTCAGTGCTTGAAGCACTAGCAACATCATTTATTAGTTGTTTTACTTATAATTTTTTCCTCATTTTTATATTGGTATTTTGATTTGCATATAATCATTCCTGTGTTTCTCTCTTTTGTCCTCTTAAACATAAATATTAATGTAGACCATGTATTGACAAAAACAGTGTCAGAAGAGGTTTTTACCAACATGAATGTGCATCAGAAAACAAGATTCTTCATCTGGGGTTTTATGTGGCATTCTTGGGGCTCCAGATGTTTTCAGTGTTGCTGTTACATATTGGCATGCACATAAAAGTAGAAACAGTTACAAATAACATGTTTCTTCTGTACAATGTATGTGACAATACTGCCGTAGGGAATGTGCAGGGATTCACTCTTTTCCCCATAAGCCAGTTGGTGCCAGCGGATTGCCATCATGCCTCATAGTCCCACCAAACATCACTTTCACACATGTGAGCTCCTTAGGACAACTGAACTTGCTTTGAGCAGAATATTGAGAAATAGGTGACTTGAAGGTGCCTTCCCATCTAAATTATTCTGTGACTGTGCAATTCAAATTCAAGCAGTGTTCTGACAGTCAATGAATAATTAACAGAGATAGTTTTCAAACAGGTATAAAGCTTATAAAAGTAAACAAATAGATTTACTTTCCCTTGTGTATGTCAAGTAAAAATTCTGAAAACGTGTTTTCAATCTGTTGCATTCCAGAACAGTACATGCAAAAGGGAAAATACTAGATAGAAGACAAAAAGTTGTTGTTAGTCTGTTTAAAATTGATTTCATCATTAGTTGTGCTGCTGCTGAAGGGAGAACTAGAGTGAATAGAACTGCATAAACTTTAGAGATATGTTCCAAAATCTGGGAGAAAAACAGCTTGCAGTGAAAATTGTTTCATCATTGGATACACCAAGTAAACACTCAATAGGCTGAGCTATTCAATAAATGTGTTTATTTGACACAAATATCTACATCCTGATTCAGTTATTTCTGTGCAGCATCATTCATTCCCTTGGCACCATATAACAAAACAAAGTTTGAGTAGGATTTTTTTTTTTCAGTTGAAACAGAGGTTATTCCCTATTTGTTTTTTATTGTATAGAGGCAAGGATATAATAAACCTGTGTACAATTACATCTCCAAACAGTTTCTGTATACTCCTGTTTAAGAATTATTTGGGAATGTAAGTCTCATATCAGTGCCCAGGTGTTTTGTTTTGTTTTATTAAGCAATATGGGACCATAGCAATATCCTCATGATTATCTTATGCATCACAAAATGGGGAAAATTGTGTTTAGTCAGTTTCTTTCTGGTCCTATTTCTTTTCTCCAGCTGTTATGGCTCTCCTACTTACTCTGGCTTTGTATTTGTTTTTATTGTAATTCTTAGTAGGTCTCTATTGCCTTTATTTGTGCTGGCTTTTGCCAACTAAATGCAACCTTATAGTCTCTAAAGGCTATATTGAAAGGATGTAATTTTTCTAAGTTATCAAAGCAAAAAATACACAAATAAAAAAAAAATATGGCTGATTTACCCACTAAAAATCAACTCATTTCATATCATGGATATTAAATTTCCAGTCATTTGAACACTTGACTGTTCCTTGGTGTAACATGACACTTGTTGTCAACAGACCACAAATCTCTTTACAAAGAGGAGTAACAAAATTATTGCCCTTTTTTGTGGTCCCAATTGGCAAATTTAGTATGTGGTAGCAAGACCTTCCTTTTTGTCTAATTCATCATTATTTAAACATATCATTGTGCAAAAGTAGCCTGTAGTTCAAGAATGGCCCATTACGTTGAGTTGTCTCATAGATACAATGTATTTTGGAAAAAATGAGCATATAAGTGCTCACTAAAATACCAGCAGCTTTCATACACTTCATCGGTCTTACTATACAGTTACATTTCCTTTTGCTTATTCAATTTTATTTGATTTTTGTCATTTCAGACCCAGCTGCTTCTTTGCATACCAGTCGAATTCTTTCTGAATATCTTCAGTCTGAGAAAAGCAAACACTCTAATTTTATATTGGTGTTTCTTTTTTCTATATTCTCAGACTATTTTTCCTGATATTTACCATCAACATAGCTTCTACACTAACAGAAAACCATAGCATCTTCTGTAGCCTACTATGCCCTATAGCCCATCATGTCCTATGAAGCCAATCCTCATAAAAAACTTTATGTGAGGACTTTATGTGAATGTGAAATTACATTATCTCTGTTTCATTAAATTATTTCAGGTACAGAATTAGATCACATTAAAGGTAAAACATCATTCCCTGGTTTTGACACCTGTTTCACTGCAGTTTTATGTAGCATCTAAAACAACCACATTTTTGTATTTGAGAGAACATAAATTTTTTAATATTTTTGCAGCCATATCCAAATATGCTGCAGCTTATAATAGATTTTTCTAGATTGCATTGCTTTCCATAGTGATGTGACCTTACTACAGTGTTCTCAATTTACATGCCTTTTGCGATGGACAACATAGTAATTACATCTCAATCTGGGCATAATTTTTTCAGAAATTGTCTTGTATATGAGATGATGACTGTTTTCAGATAAGCTCTAAAAATTTCTCTGGATGCATGTACTCAAATGGTGACTGCCATGGTGGTGTCAGAGAGTCTAAGCACTGATGCTTTACAGAGTAGTGCTTCAGTGCCATGTAATGAACATTGCCAAGTAATGTTCTTAAGTAACAGTTGTCCCAATATAGCAGTAAAACATGTTTCAAAAAACATGTGTTGTGCACAAAATTAAACTAATTTTATCTGTAACCTTCTGTAATACATCTTGTCCTGTGGTATTACACTGATGACAAAGACTTCTGTCATCTGGCTTGAATCCATGAAACAATATCCTTCACATTTTTCCTTCTTCATTAATCAGATTGTATCTGGACTGATTTTGATATTTTGTGCTTCAGTAATGATAACCTGTTCTTTAGTGACCAGTCATATTCTCTCTGAACTGATATTCTTTCTGGTCTTCAAATATTTGACTAGTACACATTCAATTCCATTGATTCCACTCTTGGGCTGCAATTCTTTCTTTTCTGACCTTTTGTGAAAATGGAGACAGATCATTAGGCTTTTAATTTGCCATACAGTGTCCTGAAAATTCATGTTCAAGTGGGTTCTCATCAACTCTAATGAGAGTTTTCTCAAAATTGTTCTTTTGTTATCTAGAATAATGTAGAAAATAATCACTGCTGTTCTAATAATCTACTAAACTTTCAGTGAATCAGAGAAATCTAGATTTCACTTCCATCTCTGCTAATTCACAAAGACAAATCCACTTTCCGTAAATCTTTTTTTTAAATCTCTGGGTATAACTCTGAATCTGTCATTGAAGACTACATACTACATTCATTATGCTGTCATGCTTGCGTGGAGCTGTCACCTCTCATTCCTACACTGAAGGGAGCACCAAAAATTTGTAGATCCTCATGGGTAAAAAAGAATGACAAAAGTCAAGAGAGTCCAAAAAAGCTCACAAAATTTTATTAGCATACTACGCACTCAAGATGGAAATTGGTATATGCTTTGCCCTGTATTCTAATAGTAAGAGGGAAGAAAGAGAAAGTGAATAGGAAATCAGATAGAAGAGAAAAAGGGATCCCCAGTCCTAGGTCCAACATCCACAAACTGCAGCAGTTCATGAAATACTGCAGCCCATGGGAAGGATTCACTTTGGAAAAGTTTATAGAGAGCTGTCTCCTGTGGGAAGGGTTCCGCATTGCAGCAAGGGACAAGAGTCAGGAGCAAGGCGAGGCAGAGACAATGTGTAATAACCTGACCACAGCCCCCATTTCCTGTCACTCTGTGCTGTTGGGGAAGGAGATAGAGAATTGGAAATAAAGTTACACTAAGAAGAAGGGAAGGGTTGGGAAAGCTATTCCTAAGATTTGGGTTTACTTCTCATTACCCTGCTCTGATTTCTTTGCTAATAAAATCAATAATTTCCCCAAGTCAGGTCTGTTTGGTCTGTGACAGTAACTGGTGAGTGATCTCTCCCTGCCCTTACTCAACCCATGAAACTATATTTTCTCTCCCCCGCCCAGTTGAGGATGGGGAGCAATACAGTGGCTTTTGTCAGCATCTTGTGTCCAAGCAAGAGTAGCCTACCACAATATGCAATATTAAGATTCTACCAGACTGCAGATTATAGTTTATTTTACTTCCTGACACTGCCTGTGGGTGTACTGAGTTGATCGTACTGATGTTAGCAAGAAATATGTGACATTGTCTGCAGTAAATCTCTTTTGGGACATAAAAAGTTGGCAAACTAATTTCTGTGTTTGTGATGCTTTATCTCAAAGGATGGCAGATCAAAGACTGACATGTTTCTACATATGTGCAATTTATCTGCTTCAGTTCTTGGTTTAACTATTTTATCCTGACTGAAGTGAGCTGATGGGTCCTCCAAATTTAGCTTTGTTTACTGTCTTGTGTAAGAGTTTATGCTACCTTGCTGGTATTTGATTTAATCATGATTACTCTTTCTTTGTCCTGCTATTATTTAAGAGGCTTTGTAGAGCATCAACTGTTAGTAAACTTCACTTTACACCTTGAATATAGTATTCCATTCCAAATATTCAGTATTTTTCTTCTTTTTGCTTCTCCTCTTCTGACTTTTTTTAATGTATGGATGTGCCCTTTAAAGTGCTTGCCCATATTCCTGGACTGATGGGCCAAAATCAACCCTCAGATCTTATTGACTACTGGCATATTCTTTTCATATCCGAAAATTTAAAATTCGGTATTTTGTTTCAAGGATTTGCTCTTTCCTACTTCTCATTATTCTACACCACTTGAGAAGTGTTGCCAACCCTGAGATCACACAAAACTTATTTTGCTTCTTGAAGGTTTCTAATAGCCAGTAAAAGGAGAAAGCAGCTCACTGTCTTGGTGTATGCTGATCAAGAGGTCTTTAATGAGATATGGACAACCTGCACACATATAGGGGTCCTTTATCCAGAAAAACACCTGCACTCACCTTCCTATTTCCCCACTTCCTTTAGATTTCAGTGCAGTCTCAAAATCCACTGAACTGCTACAGCTGGCTATACTTTTGGACAGTGCTCACTCAAACTCCCTGCACTTCCCATACAAAGTTAAAAGCTGCCACTACTAAGACTGACAATGGAACCATGAATTGACTTGTAGATTCTTATGGAGAATATAAACTCCAATTTAGTACATCCTCTAGCTATCTGAAGTCATAGCTACAGCCAGTTCAGTAAAAAAGTGCCTTCAGTGACCTTCTTTTACAGTTGCTGACAGGATCAAGAATCATAAAATGGAGCACCCCAACACCTTCTAGATGTCTCTAGACATCCCAGTGTCCCAGTCTGTTGAAAGGGCAAATACATATAAATGACAGCTTGCAAAACAATTTTTAAATTTTATTCTATTCTTTTTCTATGTGGTTTTCTATTCAAACATTTTTATCGCTATTTGTGTCATGTAATTTTGCTTATTTGCATTGAGTGAATGGTTTTGCATATAGTGGTTGCTTAGACAGACCATATTTACTATGGTTTTTGGTGCTAATTGCAGTTATCTTCTGTGTGTCAGGCACTTGGCATAAGACTGGGGTCCTATGCAAGGTGCTCCTGTGGCTGGTTTGCATTGGCAGTTCAACACACGTCACGAGGAGCCGCTCATCACACAGAACCATACAATCAGAGAACTCTTGAACACTTGCCTCACAGTACTGCCCAAAGCCCAAGGCAGGAAAATAAGAACCAACGTTGATGGAACAGTACTATTGATATAGGTCAATTATTTTTGTCGAATGTACCTGAAACAGAATATTTTCAGATGAGGAGCCTTTAACAGAAGGGTATTGCAGTGGAAGACTTTCAACCACTTCTATTTCACAACTTCTAGATGGTTAATGACAGAGTGGTCAAGCTATCATCTCTTTTGCACAGATGGCAGCCTCAGAGGTTGTTCTGGGACTTGTGAAGGAAGTAGACAGTTGATTAGTTATTTTCCTTGCTCCTAGCAGCTGAAAAAGTTTCCAACAGTAAGGGCAAAGACCTGGCAGTTTCTTTGACCTCATCCAGTCCTCTGTTCTTCTCTCACGCTCCCTACTGCTTGACATGCTCCTCCTCTAACCTTGTAAATTAATGAGTTGCAGAGTTCAAAATCTTTTCTCCTGCTATAACAGCTGTTCCAAGAGGACTTTGTTGTTTGTGCACCCTCAATCATTTCCTGAGCAAAACTGTTTACATCTGGATGAACAACTTTAAAGATGAAAAAACCCTGACTAACATTGTTAGATCATTAATTTGGATAATCTGATGTCACCATGCTGTTATGTGTTAGTCCAGCATATATACAGGTCAAGGCCAAAAAATACCAAAAGATTTCCAAGACCTTGTAGTTTTAGTAGCTAAAAAACTAATTCAGACTGTCCTGTTTCAACTTCGTTGGATTTTTTTATCTGTTTAGGGTTTTTGTTTGTTTGTTGGTTCTACAGCCTGTCTGCAATTTGTAGAGGGGCTATAGATCAGTGGCTGGAACACAGTATTTTGTTCCATTACTGACCTGCATTCTTCCATGATGGCCTCTTCATTTCTCTGTTGAGTTGATGAGAGGCAGTGGCTTACATACTATCTTTTAACCTCAACTTCTGTTTCTGGAAAGAGTAGCATGTTTTAAAGATACTCATATTCACTGCAGAATTATGTTTTAGGTGTGTCCAAGATGCATTTCAATCTCCTTTTGACTGTTAGCCCAGGAAGATGTAATGTCATTTCTAAATTCCTGGGCTAAGGGTTAATTCAGTTGTGAAAAACCATTGCCACTCACAGGAAACATTGAAATAGATCTTTTTTTAAAATGATGGCATTCGTATTTCAGGTAAAGGGTATGATTTTTAACTGAAAACTTGGATTAGGCTGGCCGAACATATCCAAAGTGGTATGGCCATGCTGTAGATTTTGGAGTGGGATTATAAATGTGGATTTGTGATCAAGGGCTGTCTCCAAGAGCAGTTCTCAGCAGATAAATTGATAGATCCACGGCACTTAGGAAAAGGGGGAAGAATCTTCCCTCAGGTGAACATATTTTTGCTTTAACTCACCACATGCTAGAACTGGATCAAAAATTTGATATCATGCACAGGACAATACAGAGCAGTATCTTGCACCCCTGTAATGAAAGCAAAAATTGTAAAGCTGCTTTTCAATGTAACACCAGCATCCATGGCAATGCTATTTAGACAGAGGATACACATGTGCCAACAGTTCATTAAAATCTTTCCTGGAAGGCAATAGTCTTCTCAAAATTACCATTTCATGGCAAAGAAGTTACCACAAAATGAATGAAATATGCTCTCATTCCAGTATACAGCATTAAAATACGTAGGAAAGAAGTGAAAAAAAACAGGCTTTAAAAGCTACCTAATCTTATCAGCCCTCTTATTTCTGCATGAGCTGTGAACTTAGGTTTTAGTGTGCTATCCAATCACTTGAAAAGTTTTAATTACTCTATTTCTTTATATAGTGTGGTTCAGATTTACAAATAATTTCTTTTGTTTTGGTTTGCTTTTCATTCCATTTCAACACCATATTCTATACATTAACAATACACTCCTTCTTTTTCTCTGAACTTGTAAAAATCTCTCTTGGTGTTAATTGATGCTCCTGACAATTTTTTCCTGTAGCTTTTAGTTCACCATGAGGAAGCATATGTGATAGGAAATTTCTACTGATATTAGTTGCAGAAGTGGCTGGTTATTCTTAGTTAATTTTTCATTATGGTCTATTATGAACTTTTGGATTGGCAAGCAGATTCACAATGAGTGTTATCATGAACAGGAAAAAAACTGCATCAATTAACACAAATTAGCATCCCTGATGGAAGTTTGGAAAAGCACAAGCGTGAATAGGAAGGAACACAGCAAACTGAATTCCCAAACTTCATTTTAATTTGTACTGGAGGAATTAAAGCCTTACGTAGCCTAGAAATTTACACCAATATCAGCTGCTGCACAGACTGGTCTTTGATTTTGTAACAGACAAGAAATTGCTATAATTTTCTAAACTAAGGATGCATTGATCTGTGTCTCACCTGTACAAAACACTGCACGGTCCCTTGCTTTTACATATTTTTCTGAATTCTAGGATCATACCACAGAGGACAGAAGCATAAAATTAACTACAAGCTGAATCGGAATTATTTTCTCCAGCAAATGAGTTCGTCCAGAGGAATATCCTGATAGGTTTTCTGACACCTTTCTCTGTACAGCTCTCTATCTTCCCCTATAACTCTCAGTGTAAATGGTCTCCAATATTAATTTCCTCTATTTATTCTAGGAAAAACAAAAAGGCAACATTAAAAAAAAAGCACTTTATGGGTCAGAGATACATTTACTGGTGCCACTGCTACATGTTGTTCAAAGAACTATTTTGTGCTAATCTCCACTTCCCAGGATTACTAGTCTCCTCCTGACACTGGATGTCAAAAGAAACAGGCATAGCTGAGAGTCTCATGAAGAGAGGAGGAAGAGCTTTCACTATCTTTTCCAAATGTGGTTTAGGGAAAGAAAACACCTGTGTTTAGAAATTGGAACCTGGAAGGAGAAGAAGGAAAACAGGTACTTTAAGAGAAGATGCTGGGAAGTCTCAGCCTAAGCCAAATATTGAGGGAGTATTTCAATATATGGAACTGATCTCCTTGGCTGTTTTATTGATGAAATGGATGGATAATAAACAATCTGGGGCACTGTAATTGCTAGAATGGCGGTCTGAGCCAAGGCACACTAGGAGAAGCCTTGCAGTTAGCTCCCTCTATAGATACCACAGAGGGTCACACAGTAATTTAAGTGCAGGGTGGACAGTGGAAGCAATAAAGCAACCATGCATTCATCAGAGGCTATAATTTGTCAGATGAGAAAAGAAGTGAAAGTTTCTCTTTCTGCAAATTAAAGTTATACTTCTTTCTCATTTTACTTATTTCAAGTAGATATACGTAGTTGCTGAACCCATCTGTTCACCATTAAATAAAGTACCATGTAACATTAATTTAACCCTCTGTTTTAAGAGGTTGGATATATTTATTTATTACTATTGATATGTGAATTCTTTACATGTGAGATCTGTCAAAAAAATGCATCAACCTTTTCTCTGATCTCAGATTCTGCTCTTTCAGGATGTCATTTTTATAGAATACAGATTTGCTTAGTTTCTTGGGTTTAGTAATGCAGACTCCACTCAAATTCTTATCTGTATCTTCTGAGCTATTCACCAGTTTCTGTATTGTTTATTTTCTATACAAGAAGTATTCTTACAGAAAATATGGAGGCAGTTAGTTGCACAAGAGTTTTTAATTCTGGATAATAAATTCATGAAGACCAGTAGAACAGGATGAAAATCAGTCCATTTCTTGAATACTGTCTACTCATACCACCCTCTTATCAGAAAAAAATTTAACCAAATTTGAAAAATAGAATGGCAGACAGGATGATCAAATATCCAGCTTTCTCTCAGAAACAGCGGAGCAGACTATGATTCTTCAACATTGCAAAGTGACATAAGGAGAAAGTTGTGCTGGTACGTATAAAACATTGTGTGACATGGAGACACAAAACAATTACTGAGCAATCAAATATCACTAAGAGGTGACGAGTTCAACTGGGAATTATGCCACAGAAGTCTCTGAAAATTTGAAGTTTATCAGCAATTTCAAAGCAATCAGAAAAATTCATGGAAGAAAAATCCATGAGGGGTCATTTATCTCAAAGCTACAATACCTGGATGAAGATGCTGATCTGAGGAATTTAAAATTTCTTTCTTTGAATGCCATGAATTCATGGAAAGTGGAAAATACCTAGAATATCTGAAAATAAGTACACAATTAGGATACAATACTAAAAATGTTTGATTTATTTTATTATTTCTGTCTTGCATTCTGTAGATTGTGCTAAAAAAACATACTCCTCAAAGCCATTTTCTTTAGGCTGTCATCCAAAATATAGGAAAATACCTGATTTCCTAAAGGACTGAAAGGCAATATGTGCCTCTCAACGAGCTGAGCAAAGTGGCTTTGGGTGGGGGATGAACTTCACTGCATCAGCCAGCCCTCCCAAACTGTGCCAGTCAATGTGCTACAGCTGGTAGATTAACCCTGCCTACCAGCTCCTAGAAGGAGAGTCAGTCAGCCACTCTACTTTTGTTTCACCGAGCGGCACAAGGAAATCGCATCTGTGCCATGTACTGGGCACATTTTTTATTGGTTTCTGTTTCGATGAAAAAACAGATGAGTCAGAGAATTTTGCAGCTGGGAAGAAAAATGTTGCTGTAAAAAGGCAGAATTCAGGAAAAAGTGTATTGCTTTGAGGGGGTTAAGAGGAAAAGTTGGTTGAGGAACTACTATTATAGGATAAAAAATATGTTTGCTCAGGATAATAATTTTGACTTTTTAATATTTTGTTGCTTCGTTGAATTACATAGCCTTTATAAAATAATTTCTAACTGTTGAAAGATTAAAAATCTCTTTCATAAAAAGAAAAAGCATATTCAACATTGAATTTAAATTGTTTCATTGGGGAATAGAAAATCCTTTCCACGCTTTTTTTTTATTATCTCTCTAGATTTTTCAATTTCCTCTCAATTAAAATTACTAGAGGTGTAAAAACTTTTTCACAACCATTTCAGTGAAGTAGGTGGCCTTTTATGTCATCGGTTTGTTTCTCATCAATAATTTATGAGGCCTAAGTCTCGCTATGTTCATAGGAAATCAGTTTTAGGCTAATAGTACTTTTAAATCTTTTCATGAAACAAGTTTAGTTGATTAAATTACATTTCAGCAGTGAATTATATATAAGAAAGGCCATCATGTCAACCAATAGATAAAATGACTTAGATAACAACTGGCTACATGAACAGTAGGTTTTGGCCGCAAGCAGCAGAATGCATTCTTCTTGCAATGAGTTTGCAGACATGTAATTATTACAATGCTTAAGTTCATAGAAAACCTCTAAAGAAAGTTTAAGAAGGAAAAACAGTGAAGAGAATAATCTGTTCAAAAGAAATTAATGAATTGTGAATGAGAATTTTAACTTAGAATAGTTCAGCTTCTTGGTTGAATCTCAGTCTCTTACTTTGCTATATAGGTCTTCAATTTGTAAATAAGTATTACATATTCACGAATGAAAAATTACAACTAAAAATATTGTAAAGAAGAAATTATCGTCACACTTGCTAACTACTATTTGTGTTAGACAGAATAATTAAATAGTTTTGAAAAAATACAATGTTGAAACAAATGTATAAATAAAGACTCTGAAGACTTTAATTATGAAGCCTGCAAGTCAATAATTCTTCATAGTGGTTCATGCAAAAGCAATTTTCTAGAAAATTAAAGCTCTATATTTTTTTCTTGTTTCTAAAAGTACTTAGCCCCTTTGAAGTCACAATTCAAATTTTATCAATGTAGCTAAGTGTTCTAGTAAAATCACATGAAAAATTCACATGCCAGAAATATAAATTTTCATAGTAATATCATAAGTAAAACTTACATGCAAGAAATACAAATTTTCATAGTAAAATCATAAGTAAAACTTACATGCAAGAAATACAAATTTTCATAGTAAAATCATAAGTAAAACTTACATGCAAGAAATATAAATTTTCATACAGTCAAAACGAATACTAATTTGCAAGGTCAGTGATGCAAGGAGCACAGTCAGAGGTTAAAACGATTAACTCATCAAGTAACATAACAAGGCCTGTCCTACCTTTAATAAGTTGGTAGTGCTGGATTTTCCTTATTTTTTGAAATTATCACATGAAACAATGTGCTTTGAAAAAGTATAATAATATTAACACATCAATTCAATATTCAAGGAACATTTTTCTCTTGTTTTCTCTCATAATATAAAACAAAATCTATTCTCTGGTAAAATACAAACTTATGAGAATGACATTTCTGTATCACAACTGATATTTCCTGTGAAAAACATAGCAGATATTGCAGGATCCTTACCATACTGAGGCCCAGCTCACAGCACTGTCATACTATTGTTAACTCATTTTACCCAAATTTACCAATGCTTAATATGGTGCAGTAAAGAGAATAATTATAGAATTGACTTCAATTACATAATTGTATACTGTTATTTTTCCTACAAGTCTTAGCCACTTTCTGTGCATAGAGGAAAGGTCAAAGAAGCCAGAACTTTCTAACAAAAAGAGGTATATTCTCATCCCATAAGGACAAAAGGATGCTGTGTTATTATGGACACATCACTTGAAATGCAGAGACTTTAGAAACAACAACAACAAAAAAAACCAAAACAACAAAAGCAATACAATTCATTTATGCTGGATATGTAGAAGCTCTTTGGTGCCAGGCATAAAGCAGCAGGCCCTCCATTTACGATCTGCATTTACCATTACTATATGTTGCACATGGTGCTTTGTTAAAAACAACCTCAGTCACTGTCTTCTAGACCAGGACAACAGTCTTTCTGCACTGACATTACAGCCGTAATTTTTTTGGGGGGTTCAGAGGGGATTTATTATCTGCGATGGTTCCTAAGGCACTTTCTCTCTTGTTCCTTTGTCCATTTATCCTTTCCACAGGACAACAAGGCCCCTTTGAACTTTTTTTATATGAGTGGTTGGTAATTAAAATCAGTCCAAAGGCACATAGTAAACCCAAATTGCCAGCATCTTCTTACATGATTATTGTAGAAAGCAGGGTCAAAACACAGGTTCAAGTATCTCAAAATAGTTGGAGGATTGTACCTCAAATTTATTTTTTTTTTATCCAAGTGCAAATATAATTTTATTTTGTCATTTCTTATCTTTACAAAAATATAATAAAAGCTCTTTTACTTGTTGCTACAAGAAGCTGCCTAATTCTGTCTAAATTTTCCAAATGTTGTACATAAAAGTGAACAGAATAGAAAGTGTTCCTAGTACTTCTAATTATAGGCTAATCTGAATGTCATTGAAGGGAAAAGGAATGTCAAAATAATGAATGACAAAGAGAACAAGAAAGGTAGGCATATGACCTTGATTACAATCTAGAGTTGTCACTAAACATTACACAAATCCTTAGGAAGTGTTGTTTCATACATTATTTGTGACACTCTCGATAAATATTGAATTAGATGTCCTGTGGTGTACTTAAAACAAAATGAAAGTGTATTTAAAGTACCAAGATAAAATGGTGCTTATTATGGCTCTAATAAAACCTCATGTAGCTCTAACATGGTACCTTAACTGTATACAGAATTCCCATGACTCATGTACTGTGCAGACTCCTATTCACTTCACAGGGGAGGTTGAGTTGCTGCCTTTTGGGACTGCCTTATTGTGCCCATTTGTAAACTTTGAGCCTTTATGAGTTTCTCTTGAGTCTTACCTGTCTTCAGATGTTTATAGCTTCACTGATGCTCTCAGTTTATATTGATTTTTTTGGTTCAATACCTGATAGAAAATCAGTCAAATTCAGTAATGTGTTTTTTATGTAGCTTCAGAAGTAATTTCATAGTTAATGTATTGCTACATGTTGGCCTGAGTAAGTAGATACCATGTGTTAATTCTGGTGTTGTTCCATTTGTGAGAAGAAATTGACAATGGAAAGATTCCTCTTTAGGTTCTCCCAGAATCTCTACTATGTACTACTGTACAAGTCTTTTTACAAAATCATTTTGGGGAATATATTTAATACAATTTTTCCTGGATGGAAAATTTGGATAAATTACTAAAATTCCAATTTTTAAAATGTTGTTCACCATGATTATTCACTTCATGCTGGGTTCTGTCACCTTATAATCTTTTAAAGTTCTTTTAATCTTTGGTACAAATCATCTCTCTTAGAAGGCTTAACATTCTGCTGTTTCCCATGTCTCTTGCCTGTTTTGTGGGAAAATCTTTGGTTTATGTCAGCCTTTCATCTCTTTAACACCTTTTACCAGGGGAAAATAGGAGTTTCACAAAACAGCTCTGTAAAACGAACTTTTTGTAGCATCTGGTCCAACAAGGCTATAATTGATCATATCCAGCTTTTGGTCCATTTCAGGAAATTTCTAACTGTTGTCCTAAGCTTTGCTCCAATAACACCTATAAAATAATCAGGTTTTGTGTTGCACTTTATTTTTCAACTTTTATTTTTCCAGACTATGAAATTTCTAGTATCCTTCCAAAACTTCTCTCATCTGTCAATGGTACCACAGAGTTTCTCCACTGAAGCTTGTGCCTAAAACACAGGCTCAGTCTTGCTACCAAAATTTTGAGTGCAGCTACTTTTGGGTCTATATATTCTCATTCAAAACAAAACCAAAACCAACCAAACAAAACCAACAAGTAAAAAAATGTTGTCCAAATCATGTTTTCTTGGTTAAAAAATTCAGACAGGGGGAGACTTTCACTTTATAGGAACTTTGCATCTCTTCCAGTCAGCATCTTCTATTTACTACTGTTTTCTGTTTTCTTAAGTTTCCTTCAGGTTGCCTTTCATCTCCACCTTTCTTCACTAAATACCTTCTTTTCAGAAAAACAAAGGATGACACAGTATCCTTTTTCACCCTTATCTCCAAAGACTGGGAGGTATCTTGGTCACTGAGACTGTAATTAACTTCTGTCTAAATTCAGGGGAAATCCCTTTTCAAGACTGCAGCACTAGACCTAGCTGTGAATTTCCCTTTAACTATGAGATTCCCCTCTCCAACACACTGTTTTGCACATTGGACAGATGGCACATGAGGATGTAAAGGTAAAAAAAACCCAAATATTGTGGTTTATACAGTTGCCAGGAACATGGCATGAATTGGGTGGTTTGTTTTGCTAACTGTTGAAAATTGGGAAGTGTTTGAACAGTAGACATAGCAGGTGTGGTGTTGGCATATTTTGGACTCCAGCTGAATCATTAAAGCAAACCAGAAATACTGAACAGATATTTTCCATGTAATCAAACAGGAGGAAATATTCTAGTATTGCATTATTCAACACTGACTTGAACGACTTGAGCATAATTGAAATTATTTATTTTTCTACTGCTGTTCTGCATCTGTCTGGTCTCAAGGATATGTTTTAAACTGCTTGACAGGGAAGATTGTTTGACAGGATGGACTGTATTATTTTGAGTTTTAACTCTAAAGAGATAAAGGTGCACTGGGCTAGAAATAGTTAGCAGGCTCCTCTCTAAATGAGTAGTAATACAAGTTTCTCCCATATCTTCAAACAAAATCAGTGCATGTTCCCGTTGTGTCAGTTGCAAAAATTATGAGTGATCCAGAAAGAGAATGAAAAAATTCTTCTCTTGAGTAAATGAAATAAGTAAGCATCAGAATGTCAGATGAGCTGCCACTTATGTAAATTTTGATATTTATAAACTAGGCTTGTTGAAACAAACCTTATTGAAACAGAGACTTTGACCTCCATCCATCATTGAACAGACACAAATTTACTGCTGCATTTCAGACACTGGCAGAAGGGCAAAAGCTCTTCTCATGGAGGATGGATGAGCTCTATTCAGCAAGAGAAATGCCAGAGCAACGCCTGCTTTATCAATCCTCTGCATCCCGGGGTGTGGGAAACTCCAAACCACGAACCTTCCCCCCACCACATCAGAGTGGGCAGAGTAGCGATTGCAGCACTATGTCCCATGGGACCATCTTTTTCTTTTGCTTTCAAGGTCACTATAAATTACTGAAAACTGAAGAATAAAATAAAACTGTTAAATACTGTAAATTTCTGTAAATGCTGTGAGGCAGTGGGACTTCCATTTTGTACTGCTGAAGGCTGCTGGGGAATGTGCGTATGGAAGAAGGATATACAAGTGTGAAAGCTTCAGAAGAGGTTGTGAAAATCAATTGTAAAATGTAGATTTTGTCTTTAAAGGTGAGGCTCTAAGTAGGAAAATTATTTTAATCCTTTTCTGCTTCTTTGGGGTGATTCTATGACAATACTCTATTCCCCATTGCCTGATTGATCTGTGGAATGCAGTTTGTACCTTTAAACTGCAAAGGGAGAGAGAAGCCAAGGGAACTCTTCAAAGCAGCTCGCTTGACCTTGCAGTTGGATGTTTACATACTTTTCTTCTCCAGGCTGGCAGTTTTTCTGCCAGTTAGGAGGGAGGAGGAGACAGTTTCCTCTCTAGGCCTTTGGCTTTCAGCTGAAAGACACTGCAATCTGCCTCAGTGGCTTCTGTTCCTTTTTGGACTGTTTTCAGTTTGCTTCTTCATCCAAGACCAGTTTATCATCTCCAGGATGCTGGGCAGGACTCTCCGGGGGGGCCGCTGGACCCTGCCCGACTTAGGACTGCAGGAGCAGCCAAGTTTCACAAACAGAAGGGACTATATAAAAATCCACCAGCCTCCTCCTGGGACAGGAGGGGGTTTCAATATCCTTTTCTGCCTCATGCCTGTGGGGACTCTGTTTGTTACGTAAACAGGTTTTTTCTGACTTTCATTCAAGAAATTATTTCCCAAACCCTGGGGGGAGGGGCTGCCAGGACCTGCATGCCTGGCAGGCAGGAAAGAGAGATGCCCTTTTTGGGTTGTTTCCTCCTAAATTTCTGTCCAAACTAGCACATTTAAAATTGGCACTCAATGTGAGGCTTGAGAAAGTAAAAAAAAAAAAAAACCAGTAATAATTACATTTTGGTTTTAAGTATTTTGTACCGGGGTACAGCAGTCAGCAATCACCATGCTGTTTGATGTGATAATGTCTCTCTGGTCCCTAGGTCTAAGGTTCCTGCTTAAGAAAAAGAGTTGTAGAAAATCACTGATAAAGTGATTTTGGTCCCATAATTTTTTTTGTTTTGTTGCTTGGGGTTTTTGTTTAGCAACTGGATCAAATAGGATAATGGAGAACTAGCATCTTACCAATACCTTCTTATATATGATTTTTAAAGGTTCTAGACTTTAAACAAAAATAAAATCATTCTGTTTATACTTGTGTGCAATGGTTTTACACATTTTTTTACGTATCTGCCTTAAAATATCCAGGTATCAGAACAGTGAGAGACGGTGGCAGTGCTCTTGATTTTCACATCTCTTTTGTTCTGCTCCTCGCTCTTGTAAATAAGAAGGGGAAGGGGAAAGAATTTTTCTACAAAAATTAAACTCTCAATGCGTTCAGAACCTTCAGTCTGCTAATGGTTTTCTGTGCTAATGTTTCAGTCTAGAAAGGGATAAGAATGTATGTTCAGGATATTATTAAAATAACTAAGCAGAAGAAAGTGAAATATATGGTATCAACAGTTCTCATAAATTCCAGATTTCTCTTATATATATTCTCCACTTTCTCAGGCTGAGAGAAGAAAAGTATTGTCAATTTTATCAGAACATTTAAAACCTTGCATTTTTTTTCTTCCTGTGTAAATACTTTGTAATATTTAAGTAATGCTCAAGAGAAAGAGCTAGATGTTTATGACTTCTGTTACCTTTAAGAAGGAATGCTCTTAAAGTTCATAATTCTTGGAAAAGCAAAATGAAGATTCTGTCCAGTTTTTATTAATTTGCACAGAACTTATCTTTTCACTTTAAAAACTTATTTTCCTATGAATTGTTACTTTCCCACCTTAAGGTAGTGTTCTTTAATGCAATGAACATATTTTTTTAAACACAACATTTTAAGATATATTGTCTGTATTCTTTCACTGTCTTTACTATTTCAGATGTAATAGAGACATCAGCTTCCCATAGAAAACCTGACTGTTTTCTGGTTTTATATTATTCATTTGTGTTTTCCTAGCAAGAGCAGGTTTTGTGCAAAAACAATTCCATATTTTCTTTGGTTGTTTTTTTTTTTGTCTTCATTTAGGTAATGTAGCACATTGTTCATCTACTTAGCAGTTACTCCATTCTTTCATGTCTACAGGGACTGAGTAGTATTTAGAGCCCTGGCTGAATAAAGAAACCACTTGGTACACAGATAAAAAATCTTTGCTAATTCTGTAGATTCTTAAATATATTCTTTCATTTGACATATATTTCTTTTACTATATTAGTATTTAAAAGAAGAGCTGTTCTCTCTGAAAGGCCCTGTTCTGTTTTTTTTCAATTTTCATGCTTTTCTTTGACAGCATTTTAAGAAGATCATTAAATGGTCTATGCAGAGACATCCCCTCTTTTTGTTGGAATTGTTGCATTTGCTTTGAGATGAATAACACTCAGGTTGCCTTCCCAAGACCTCCAGCTCTCCAGTTAGGTCTTGTGTCTTATTTCCCTGGCCTAGAAATATTTTTGTTGCCATAGAAATCAATTTTCCTGCTAAGATCTCATTCATATCTTTTTTCTTTTGGCTTTTTTTGGTACTTTTTTTCTGTATTTGCCAGTTACATATCATTGAGATGTGTGATGGGCCTCAGACCTCCCTCAGACATCTAGATTAAAGTGATTTCTCAGAACATCTTCATTACTGAATAATTGCAGAATTACCCATAGAAGCATATCACTGCACAAAAAGGATAAAACAGCAAAGATGAAAATACACATACCAGTGAAAATTGGGATGGAGAGGAAATAGTATAACAGGTAAAGCAATAAATCCATTGGCACTTTACCTGAGTGGTGAAAAAGAGAGACATCATCACTATGCTAAAGAGAGTAAATCAGGCCATTCAGTGTGGATGTAGAACAACTTAGCTTTTACTTGCTCATTATGTTAATAAATATCCCATTTTTAATACCTTAAACCAGAAGAAAGAAAATTCACCAAAGAAAGCTAAGAATCTAAGTTGAGAAAATGTGCAGTGTTGATTTTAATTTAAGGTGTATAAAGGAAGTTTATTTTGAGTTTTTGGCTTTGAGGGCTTCAATAATTCTTGACTATTTTTATTATAAAAGAGGTTTTTGTGATTGCAAAGTATTCCTAAACAATTTTTTGCAACCAAATCAGTGTTTCTCTTCTAAACCCATGTCCTGTCAAGCAGTGGTAAAATTGAAAGAGAAATAAATTTTCTATTAAAAAAACCCCATTTTTTTTCTTAAAAACCAATTGAGAGGTAGCAGAAGAAGAAAATATATTTGTGACAAGATCAGCCTTCTGACTGATGTTAATATTTATTTTTTCAGCTCTCTTTGTCTTCTGACTTTTGCCCTGCATTTGATTGCTGTGCTGTGACAGCAATGATTTTTTTTGTTCAAATAGCTTTACTATAACCTTTGACCATATCCAAGGGAGGTCTAGGTATCCAAAATAAAGACTTGGTTTTTACAGGAGGTGACCATGTGGAAATATGTACATACAATCTCGAACAAGCCCCAGTATTTCACTGGCCTACTGTGCCGGTTTGGACACA